>VTFQ01000001.1:66279851-66509781 GCA_036281575.1 Ancherythroculter nigrocauda | reverse complement strand
GCTTAGCCTTAGAAGTGGCACGAATCCGCCCCCATAAACTAAAGCGCAAAAGAAACTACGAGCATGCACCGTCGTTATTCTGTTGTAAATGAAGTCATGAAATTACCAAACATGCGATTAAAGCTGCTTCAAAACATGTGCATGTATGTATTTGTTGACATTGTTTTAAAGCTATTGTTATCCACTTTGTTGGCCTTAAAACATCTTAAAATGCACATTTGTACACCAAGGAAATCAAAGTTTTCTCGTGTATATATATATATATATATATATATATATATATATATATATATATACACAACAATATATATATATACACACCAGTAAAAAACATTGGGGGGAGACTCACCCACATTTTTTTTTTTTTTTTTTTTGCTTCCAACGCCCATGATGTAGCTATTAATAATAATAATAATACTAACTAGTTACTTTTGCATTAACACTGTATATGGCCAATATTTTTAGCAACTTTATAGCCTATATTCTATATGATGATTCAGTTTAGCTTTTACATTGCATTTAGCCTATTTATTGTATATGTTTATGCACATTTATATTTATTAATTATTTTTTAACAGCTGCAGCGAGGTGGAAATCTCAGCATGTGTTTTCCCACTTTCAAAAAGCTCTCTCACTATAGCTGCGCAATCTTCCAGTTCAGCCATGTCACTCGCTTTGACGCTTTCCCTGCGAGCATAAAGATCACTTCCGGTAACCCACTTGCATCCAATCAAAAAACCAAAATGTAATTTGAGGGCTCGTTATCCGTTTTTTCCATTTATAATTTGAGCACAAAATCGAAAATTTTGGATTTAAAAAGGAAAATAATAAAAAACTTTTGTTTTTTTTGTTTTTTGATTTTATATAGAAAAATTGAACGAATGATAAACGGATTCATTAAGACCGCATTAAGAGCAATAATTCTTATTAACTGCTGTTGTTCTTGATTTCTCAAACTGTTTCCAATTATGCCTTAACTGTGTAAGCAAAAATTGAGTATGGTCTATTTCAGCTGTTTTATGCGCTGGTGCCTCACACGCACATATTCATATTCAGCTTATAAAAATAAAATAAACATAAACAAATAAAATAACAGGAGAGTTTCAAAGTGGCTTATTGATTTTTTCCTACCACACGCCAAACTCATAACATTTCTTTCAGATTTAAAAAAAAAAAAAAAAAACACGACGCTCCGACTTTTAAAAAATCTCTCCTCAGTCAAAACTGCACTCTGCTCGGCAGCAGCAGGCAAACTCGCGGGGGGAGGGTTGATCCCATTCGGAACTTCTGGAGCCCTGAGTGGAGCGTGAAACATTTCAAAACACTGCAAATCCCCATTACACAAACAAATAAAGAAACTTACTGCAAATACTCATAACAGAGTCTAACAATTGTGTATTTCGTCAGCTTATTTTTGCTAATAATATGCAAAAAAAAAACACAAAAAAAAAATCATCTGATCATATGATGGATGGCAGATCAGGATGCAAAAAGGTCTGTCAGGTGCATAGCTAAGGCTAATATTTTGAGTCTCCTGCCCTCTGGATTAATGGCTTTGGTGGCAAACATTTTAAACAAAGCGCCCTTCCCATTATATCTCAAACTTGTCAAGTGTTGCAGAGCAAGCTGTTACTGTAGGTTGGGTTGGGTGAGTGCTTTTTATACACACAAGATAATGTAAACATTATACATTGATATATAAATGGAACACAATCGGTTTGTTGTTTTTGTTTGTTTTTCTTTAACATTTTTATTTTATTTGTTTGTCTTTAAGGAACATTGGATGGCAGTAAAGATTCTGTACAGTTATTGTTCTAATAATACGGAGCCATAATGTTACATATCTTGGTCAATTCTTTCTAGCTGCTTTACAGCTTAACCACAGTTTGCAACATCAGCAGTTATTGAAATGAACTGAATCAACACAGATCTGCTGATATAAATAAATAGGCCTAAATAAATAGCAAAAACCAAGATTGGGTTTGTACGGTTCATTTGAACTATAATTTAATAATTTATGTTATGATGTTATAGAGGTACAATGTACAGATGCCTATATGGTTTGCATAAAGTATATTTAATAAAGAATCTTAAACTTCCAATGTTAAACATGTTCTCATCATTTTGCTCTTAACTGCAGTCAAAATACAAATAGGCATATAAAATATTTTTAAATATGCATTGTGTAGCCCATTGTGGAGAGTCAGATTAGGCGCAAACTATCTATAGCAGAAACTTTTTATCTTAAAAAATAACAAAATGTTGATTGGGATATCAACGTTTTTTTTGTTCGTAATTGTGTAGCTTATGGCATGACATTTCTTTTTGTAATGTTTATGAGCGTGTTAATGGATACAAACTGCACAATTGCAGTTTATCAGATTGTTACATAGCTATAATTGCACGATATAGTTGAAACATTAACACATTATAATCGTCTGATAATCATATAGTAGTTAACATGAACCCTTTGTAAGCGATGTATTACCATTACATTAAACTAATCCTAATGATGTACATACCACACCACTGATGTAACATACTAGAACAAACCACGGAGCTGTAGCCTATACATTAAACTGTAGAACTGAGTCTATTCAGTAGACTAGGAGGAACTGCAACTCTTGGAAAGCAGACTTTCGCTGAGACATTTAGCCATGATGAAGATTTCTTCCGAGATGAGCGACAAAATCAGGTCTTTGTGGGGAACAGGGCACTTTCTTTCTGACATCCGGGATTTCCTGTTGCAGTCAGGTGTGCATGTCTCCGACAACACTATAAGACGGCACTTGACTCTTCGTTGTCGAACTCATGTGACTAAAAAAACAACTGTATTGAAAATGAACAGGTACTGTACAAGAGTTTATTATCTATTGTCTTTTAAGATTATGTCATATACAATCAGTGGCGTACCGCAAGTCTGTGACCCATGTTTCTATTTTAAGGAATAGAATACACTCCTGCATTTAAATGTGGCTGCAGGTGTTGCAGTTTTTTTATGACGTTTTATTAAGCCGTCCATTCTTTTTAGTTTCATTGATTTAGCTAAATTGTGCAGGTGTAATTTATTTCATTTCTTGTTTTAGTTAGGCCTTAAAGGGTTAGTTCACCCAAAAATGAAAATTATGTCATTAATGACTCACCCTCATGTCGTTCCACACCCGTAAGACCTCCGTTCATCTTCGGAACACAGTTTAAGATATTTTAGATTTAGTCCGAGAGCTTTCTGTCCCTCCATTGAAAGTGTGTGTGCAGTATACTGTCCATGTCCAGAAAGGTAATAAAAACATCATCAAAGTAGTCCATGTGACATCAGTTTTTGAAGCATTTTGGTCCAAAAATAACAAAAACTACGACTTTATTCAGCATTGTCTTCTCTTCCGGAATCCTTTCCATTGAATTGATTCCATTGAATCCTTTCATCTGTCGGCGTTGGTAATGCAGTTTTATGTCGTTATTTTTGGCGATTAGGACATCCGCGACATGCACACTTATGCACCATTTTAAAAAATATAGCAATACAAAAATACACACAATGTAGAATAGCTTGAATACAGCGTGCGTCTCCCTCAGACTGTAACCCATGTACTGAGTGCAGACATAGACTGAGTCTGCACTGTTACCCGCTAAAATGACACGGTTCCTACACATGATAACACATGATGTACATAAATAATGAACTCATGTCAAAATTAAAAACACAGATACTTACAAGACCAAAAGCAAGAAAGAATTTGTTTCAACATTTGCTGTTACTTGCTCTCCAACAGTTGTAAAATGCGGAAAAGTTTATCGCGAGATCTGGCAACAGAATCAGAATCAGAAAGAGCTTGGTGTAAAATTGATTTATGTACGATGTAAAGCTTTTGAACTAGTAAAGTTAAATTCTCAAAGTTCTGACCAAAATCCCTAAGATTGAGAACAAAAGGACTGTGAGGACATTATGCTAATTACATACAAGGACAGGAGAACTGGGCATTGAACCCGCCCAAAACAGTGCACATGTAGTGTTTCCTTGTGCCCTAAAACTCATTACTATCTAAATACAAGGGGGTAAACATGAAACCTGTGCACCCTATTAATATTTGTTACAGAAGCCTCATATATCTTTTAATCTTTTGATCATTATGATATAAAAATATGAGTTTTTGATTTGGCAAGGCAAGTTTATTTTATATAGCACATTTCAACAACAATTTTTAAGGTAATTCAAAGTGCTTTACATAAAACATTTAATTTATGGAACCAACAATTAATTAGGTTGTTTTATAAACCAAAAACCATTGTTAATCTTTTTTATTTAACTTTTTTTTTGTCAATGTTTTATATTTTTATTATGTTAAGTTGTAAAAATGTTTTAATGTTTATTTGTATTGTGTTTGTAAAATTTAATTAATTATTTTTTATCATTGTGTATTATCTTGAGTTCTTTTTCTAAATAAAACCTTTTATATTTAATTTGTTTGGACGGATTGTCATTTATGAGAACCTGTTATATTTAAGTGAAAAGAATCCTTTAGCCATTATTTTGATGTCTATTGCATGTATAGATGTAGTCATTCATTAGCTGTATATTTGATGACTAGTCTATTTTTGGGTTATGGTTAGATGTCTATTAGATTTTCACTGACAGCCCAATTTCAGCCTTATTTTAGCCTAGACCCATATTCAGTGTCTATTAGACATAAATATGTAGTCGTCTAATAGTCGTCTAATTGATGACTAGTCTATTGTTGGGTTATGGTTAGATGTCTATTAGATTTTTACTGACAGCCCAAATTTTGCCTTGTTTTAGCCTAGACGGCCGGGCTATGTTTTGACGGCTATTAGACGTCTAATAGACATAAAATTGCTTGCTGGGCATATCTCTGGCAGTATTTTCTAAATTGTCTCTGTTGTCCCTGAAACTTTGGAATGTCTTTTGAAATGCAAAGCTGGGCAAAAGGGAATGTTTCCTGTGATGACCTGCTGTGACTTTCACCTCGAGATGTGTCACAAGTCTGAGTTTCCTGTGTTGTATTATATAAAGAAAATGCAATTACCCTGCCTCCTTTTTAGATTTTAGATGTCTGTTGCTACACATTTGGCTAATTTATTAAATGTTAGGCATTGCTTATAATATTATTGTTATTTATATTTGTTTGTTTCTAAGAAATGCATTATACTGTATGGCCAGAGATGTACAGTTATTGTTAGATATGTGTGTGCCTGTCCATGAGAAGGAGGAGCAGAACTGGACTGCAGCACACAGAAGTGTGTGTGGTTCTATGTGTGTGTGCTCAAGGACATGGAGAATTGTGGTTCTACTCATAGAACCTTATAAGGACATCAGCCATCTTGGCTGAGTTTACTGGAGTTCAAGGACACAAAAGCCAGACAGCTTACACCTGCGAGGCCTTGAGAAGTGTCTGGAAACTTTGGGAAAGTTACAACGTACGTCAATCAAGAAGATAACCCAACGTCTGCAATAAACAACACGAGTATAAAAGACTGATAAGTTGATTGCCTCTTCGGATACTAATACGTCAGTACCCCCGACACCTAGAAGCCCAGAGCTGAGGACAAGAAACCCCAAGCTGAAGATGGGAAGCCCAGAGCTGACTACACCTTTGACTCAAGAGTGATTACTGTATTTTATACCTTAATGATGAAGTTTTATTTGCCTTTACATTTGTGTTGTATTATAAAAAGAAAAGTAACCAATTAATGTAATTGATTACAAAAGCTGCCTACCTTGGTTTGATTTATAGTGTTTTAAGACTTTGAACAAGAAAGTACCACAGAGGAGTCTTCTGACCAAATTGTAAGTAATTTAAAATGCTTATAATTTAGGCCAGACTCGACTTACTTTACCTAACCTGAGAATAATAAATAATAAGGTTAAAAGGTGTTAAGATCAAAATACATGCCGCAAAACACCTGATAAGAGTGGGAATGTATGCCTTGTATCTTGGGGTTTGTTGATCCATCTGTTCCTTAAAGTCAACACAGTGAAAGAGGGTCTCTTTGATATTTTGCTCTGTTAATACAATCAAATGCATTTGTAATTAAGCAGACATTGAGGGGCCATCTTTGATCAGCCATTTTAGTTCCCAGGTCCAACTTGATCTGTGCCTCTCTTTGATCCTGTCTTCCTGTGTTCCTGTGCCTTGCCATGTCATTTGTTTGGACTGCCTTCTTGTCTGTCTTTTGCTTTTTTTTTCTTTGTGTGTATTAGTTCCATGTCTAGATTATGTCTGAAGGGGTGGAAGATCAGATCAGAGCCCTGACAGAACGTCTTCAGCATTTCCAAGCTGATAATGTCAAGCTTCGCCAGAAAACAATGGCGCAGCGGAATGCGGCGGAAGGACAGGGAGGGCTAATAAATGGTCAGGAGGATGGGTTGAGTGGCTCAAGGTATGTTTTCCTTCCCCTATATGGGTTCAGACGCTCCAAAGAATTACCTTAAAGGGTTAAAGTAACTATGGCAGGCGTTGATGTGCCATGTCTTGTTGATACACGGTTGATGGTGTCAACTATCACTGAAGGTTTTTTTAAGGAATACATTCAGCCTCAGGTTCAGGATAATCTACAGTCATGTGGTTGGCTACAGTTGAAAGCGGCTAACGAATTATATATCCCCTATAGAAGGCTTCAAACAATGGTGCGTCTGTGTGTAATAAGCAAAGTCAACGCGCACTGTGGACGCGCCCAGAGGCACAGTTTCTACCAACGCGCTCTAACAAAAAAATATTGCGCCATTGACTTTAGACTTTAGACCAGGTTTGAGATGGTCTATGGCACAGTCTATTTTCAGCTCCTTAAAATAGCAATGCGCCGGCAATGCGCCTGAACACACCGCTTTTTTAGACCAGCACGCCCATGGGCGCACTAACTGGTGCAAATGCATTTGGGTCATTCTACAGAAACGTCCACTTTTCTGTCCCTAGACTTTACAGAAATATTACACTTGAAAAACACTTTAGGATTACAATTTTTTTTTTTATATTTTAATATGAAACAATATATTTGAACAATTAAACCTTCTTGAGCCATCAATGTGGCAATATCTGTTTTTTAATTAATTATAAAAATTCCAAACACCACAGAAGTGCTCCTCCCCACAGTCATGTACAGAGGGAAAGGGCTTTATTTTGAGCTCAGAAACAGGTTTTTCTACCATTTCAAATACAATAATGTATACATAACTATCAAATATATCATGTAAATGACATAAAAAAAAACAAATGGCAAATAAATATTATAAAATATATAATGAATGTAGTGGTCCCCTGGTGTTGTGTCACTGGTGTTACCTTTAACAAAAATCTCTTATTTTGAAATAAATAATCACACTGATGACATCACTTGACTTCCTTCTTCCTATTTCCTGAAGATCAATGAAGAAAGGCCAATGGAAAGTCCATTCTCTCTTTTCAGTTATCAGAAATTTGAATTAGAAAATCATAATTTCATATGAAGCTTTTAGTTGAAGTCACTGGTGTGACCTACTTTATTGCTAGGTAATTAAAAAAAAACTAGAGTACAAATGGATTAAATTACTTGATTTAGTGAATATATCATCATTGACAACATGTGGATTGATACCTTGCAGCAGCCATTTTGTAAAATGCATTTTTCATTAAAAATGTCACTGGTGTTACCGTCACTGGTGTTACCCGTTTATAGATAAACTTCATTTAAAGCTATTCATTTAGTTCTTTTGCATAAAATAGCACTAACATTACATGATTATAACTTTTCTTTCTCATTGTTAATCCTCCTTTGGTTAGAAATGGCTAAATTAAGGATATATGGCTAAATTCAGTACAGCGCCTTTACGGACAGCATCTTTTACAGACAGTTTTAAAATGTTTTTTTTTGTGATCTTTTTCTGACTGTTTTCACTAAGTGTCAATGATAGTCTTTTATTGTACACCAAATGTAAAAATTTAGTCCAATCTACTTAATTATAGTTGAAAAATTAAGGATCATTGGTCCTATGTATACGTCACTGGTGATTCATTGTGTCACTGGTGTTACTGTTTTTTGTCTGTCACATTAAATAAAATGTGTCATATGTGACATAATAATTTTACATCCAATGAATTCTGCTACACTCAAGAATTAAGATTTAAAAGATTGCATCATTACTTTTTTATAACTGTTTTTCAAATATTTTCATTGTTATAGCAAACACATGGTTGCGCAATTGAATTATCATCATTCAATCACACTTTTAACTAACCTGATTAAAATAAATAACACATAATCTCCTTATTTTTTGCATTATCATTATTATTCTGTAACTCTGACTGCATGTTCTGAAAAAATTGAAAAATAATATTTCATAAAAACATTTGAAAATGCCAGAGAAGTAAGGTAACACCAGTGACAAAAAAGGGGACATGCAGTCTTTAAATAAATGTACAAAAAAAATAAAAAATCGTTAAGCTGTCATTTATGTGTATTCATAAAGTCTAAGACAACATTATTATATTACACTAAGTTTAAATGTTAAAAAAAGAAATACATTTTAAGACATTTTGTCATACCAAAAGTGGACGTTTCTGTAGAATGACCCATTTACTAATTTAAGGACGTGGCGCTGAACGGGAAAACGCGAACGGCGCCGGACGCAAACTAGCAAACACACTTGCGCTGCGCCTTGCGTCGCATTGCGCCGGGTGTATTATAGGGCCCTCAAACTTACAGGATTTTCATTCCCCTATACTGTTGAAACATGTCGAAGTGCTGTAATAGCTCGTCAAATTGGCTCGTCGCCCTCTAACTTACGTCACTTTATATAGATGGCTAACCTTGAGTCACATTTACTAACACCACCCACATGACCTGATTTCCCATTTACCACACATGGATTTGTATTGCTCTAATATGTCCTCAAGAATGTTTTGAGACATGCGCAAGGGGAAGCTAGGAAACTGCTTATAAATAAAGCTACGTATCTGAAAATACCTATATAAGTGAGAAGTGGGTAGCAGTGCCTGTATTTTATCCATCAATTATTTCTATGTGGTTGAGTAGTCTAGCGAATGTTGACCCTTGCTAATTTCATGTTCCATATAGTTTTTCATATATGGGTTTAAAAATAAATTTCATTTGAAGAAATTAAACTCCTTTTTAGCTCATTTCACTTTTTCAATATTTAGCTGGTATTTCTTTTATTTTTAAAGAGCATTCCACCCCGCCCGCCCTCCGCCTCCCTCTTCACTGGTGTCTAAAGTTCACGGACTCCACCCATCACAGAGACAGAGACTTCTTCCTTGTTCATAAAGAGTTTAAACAACACGTCGCCACGCAGGTATCACCTTTCTTTATAACATTTTTTCTTCATTATCATGTAAATATATATCAGATTGTTAGATGTAATAAGTGTTTAGTTCAATTATAACTGCAATTTATGTTTTAAATGGTAGTGGCTTTCACTTTCATCTGTTTTATTTCTTACTCAAAACAAATCTTTGTGCCTAAATTTGTCTAGTGTTGTAAACCATAAACTTTTGGTAATAAATGTACACTCTATTAGAAATATAAGGAAGCTTTACTGAATGTTGCAGATACCATCATCAAAAACTGTCATTTGGGTGTAGAGTCCTTGCAGGAATTGACAAGCTTTATATGCAAATAAAACAAAGTGTAGTTTGTATTATTATTATTAGTAGTAGTAGTAGTAGTAGTAGTGTTATTATTTGGCTTTTCACAAATCAAATATACATAATTACGGAAGTTTGTATGAACAAAACTAAAACACCTGGATAACCTGTTCAGCTGGTTTGGTGGTACAAGATGGATGACATGGTGTAGGTTAAGGACGTGTACAACAAATATAGTTTATTTTGTAGAGTTTTATACAATACAGATGAGCTAGAATTACAGTAAAATCAGTGTATCAAGTTAATTTTGTTATAGTGTACTTAAAGCAGGGGTCTAAATTGGCTGGGGGCCGTTGCTGTGATTGACACCTCATAGGAGGGCCATTTTAACATTCAAGCAGAAGAAAGCACATTTCTGAAAAATTACTTTCCTTTGCATTATTTCTCATTTACTTTAAATTTCATTACTAAAATATTTTTGCCATACTTAAAAAAAAAAAAAAAACAGCAGTGTCTCTATCATTGTTACATACAGAATTAGATTTTAACAATTAGTGCAAATATTTTGTCTTTTTTATGATGTTATTTTAGCTTAAATAACATCAAAATCTTGCACTGAACAAATGCAATCCCTGAATACATTTGTACAGTATTCTATTTCTTGCCAGACAGCTGGCAATGCTTCTGCTTACTAGGCTGCGCCACATTTAAATCGACGCTCGCGACTTGCACAAGAGCTTTTACTGTAATTTAGACAAACGTGGCCATGCATGCGGTACGGTGCACTCGTTTTTCCAGGCGCACCTATGCCGCGGCTAGATGAATACATAACTTTTCAGAATGCCAGAAGCGCACCGCAGGTCATGTGACAAGGACCAACTTCTGCCTTTCCAGAACAACATCGAAAGCTCAGCCAAACAGCTGATCATAGCTGTACATGGCGGGTTTTTATTTCTCATCTCCATAAATATATCTAGTAGTAGAGCTAATGCAAGGGCTAGAAATCAACTTTTCTTTTGCTGAAACTTCCTAGTCATCATGGAGAGCGCAGCTCATGGCTGCATAGCAATGACAGACGACACGTGAGCGAAAGCACTTTGGAAAGAAGAAGAAAGCGGCATGGCCGCTTAAGTGACGTGATATGTGAATTTCCCCTTAGAAAATGGCCCGCGGGTCGGCAGTTTGAGACCACTGACTTAAAGGGTACATAACACAGTTTCAGCCAATATCATGTTAATTTTGATTACCTATAGAGTAGTATAGCATCCTTCATATCTTTGAAGACTTGTTTTATCAGATTTATAAAAGACAGATATGGGACCGGGACCATTTATAGCTGGGGCTGCTTCATCTTTCAGTTTCAAATGATCCACAAATCCAGCGTCAAATTGGGCCTTGTTTATAAATCCATAAGCGCCAATCCTGAGGGCTCAAGCAGCCACGGAAAAACACAAGATATTCTCCATTCATTTTGACCAATGAAAAAGTGATTGCAACTTTCAGACACAAATTTATCCTTATTTTGACAGTTAATTTAAGACTGTTTCAACATGCCACACTCTGCTTTTAAGCCTTTCTTTCAGCAGGTCATCCTGATATGCCTGCAACTCTGTGATAGTGTGCAGAGCAGCACCAGTCTGACATGCTGAATGAAATGCTTTTCCCACCAGTGTGGACATTATTATGCATGGCTTTGTGGGAAGTGCTGTCTCTTTAAAGTACAGATGAAATCAAAATTGACCCTATTTACTTTGTTAGTGCATACTACTAGTCTTGTGGTGAACAATTAATCCGTGCAAGTTAAAACACAGAAAAAAATTGTTTGTCACTGTAATCTTTAATCAAAATCTGAAAAGTTACTTCCGGTCTGGAATGGCGTTCCTTCTCTGATAACGTCAGTTTGACAGCTTGGGTTGAAAACGCGTAAACCACTCCTCTGCAACCGTTCTTCTGCTATGAGCAAGAGATGGAGAGGAGGAGCGCTAAAGTAAAACTCTGCCCTCTATTCAATATTCCGTTTCACTTGAAAATACGTCACAACACTGGAGAAAAGTCCTTTGCAACTTCCGGTTCACGCAGACTTTAAGTGACGATAAGCTCCAGAGAAGAGATAGCTTGCGAGTGCCTCTTCGAACTGGGGCATCATCGTATAATCAGACGCCCATGCACCCACAAATAAGTTGACGTAGAGGGCAAAAAGGCACTTGAAGTATAAGGTTTTCCCTACAAACAAGTTAACGTTATAGAGATCCTCAAGAAGGGCAGACTAGCTGTAATCTGGCCAAACTTTTCAATTAACTAAAAACAGAAAACTTTCTTATGTGTTTTGGCCATTCATTTACATGACAATGGTGTTTTGTTGGCCTGAAAATACAAGCTTTTGAAAACAGGTTTCAAAGTGCAAGGTTTTGAAAACTATACCATTATCATCTCTACAAAAACGCAAATCTGTGAAAACAGTGATGGGGTGCAGATTTGTAGCTATTATGTGTTTAGTCTGTAGGCATGCACATTTGATACGAGTGCTTTGTAAAAGAATGTGCACAGGTGTGTGGTGTTTCTTTACAAATTTACATCACCAAATTGAATTGGCCTGGCAAGTGTTATACAACGTTTTTAGTTTTTTTACCTGGACCCGTGTGAATGGGGATAGTTTTGACAACATTGTCATTTGTACAAAGAAAAACTTTTCCATTTTTAGTACAGTGTTGTCAAGTAAACATGAGCTAAAGAAAGATGTGCAGACGCGTTTTGTGTGAAATTGGCCTCACGTGCAAGGTAATTGCTGCAAACATTGCACTTACTGCATTTACCAGATCATCAAGAAATTCAAGGAGAGAGGTTCAGCTGCAGTAAAAAAGGCTTCATGACTTCCCAGTGTGTCCAGTAGGCACCAGAATCATCTCCTTGTGAGGTATCGGCTTCAGAATTGTGTCACCACCATTGCAGAATTTGCTCAGCATGGTTCAGGTCTGGTGGTCCCAGAGGTTCTACCACTATCTGCCTGTGATGGCCACAAGCAGCAGAAAGCCACCTTCATGCAACATACAGTAAACCCAAATGTTGTTCACTCTGCTGTGCATAATAGCTTCAAATTAATATCAAACACAATATTTTGACCTACTTCCTGTTTTCTATCATGTGCCGTGCATGTTTGTGATGATGTACGATGAATGTAAATGCACCAGGGTTTGAGATCAAGTTGAGTGTGAAACTAGACTGATGCTTGGACTCAGACCGCAGCAAACATACCCTGTGAAAGCCCTAGATATGTCAGAACAAATTGCAGATCATATGCTCAGCCACTAAACCAGTGCATGTACAAGTTGCATGTAACTTGTCTTATTTTTATCCTGCAATTTGTAGCTGTTCATCATATATCAAATCATAAAATAAACATTTATACATTACACAATTAGAGACACTATCACAATGTACAAGTATTACAAAAACAGCTATTGTTGTACTTCACATGTACTGTAACTTTTTTTTGTTTCTTTTGTAGAACCAACTGATTTTCTAACCCTGCATGAGTGTAGTTACCCACAGGACAATGAAAAGTCAACAACAAAATGGCCAACAGGGAAGGCAGATGTAAGTCCGCAAAATCTATCTAAAACTGACATGAAAAACTTTCTCAATTTTTTCCACAGTTTCTGTGTACTGTTTTCTCTACATGCACAGAAACCCCCCCAGTGTTAAATTAACTCTCCTCTGAGTTTATTTGGGGACACATTCAGAAGAGTTATCACTGAAGCAATGCTGAAGTTAAGGAGATAATTAAGTGATTATTTGAATGATGATTGGAGCATTAGTGAAGACACCTGATGTTATGCTGCGTTCATGCCACCTCGTATTTACCAGAATCTTGAAATGACAACACGTGATGTTATATTCGGAGCTGTTCACGTCCTTTTGGTCCTTGGACTGAGAATGCATTTCCATGGCACCACTATCAACGCCTAAATGAATCTACAGCGGCCACGTGGTACATGTGGGAGCTTTCAGAAAGCTCCCAGCTTACAAGTTGTAATTACGAGCTCTACGAGGACGTGAACGCCTTTTAAAAGCTAGAATCTCATAACTAAAGGAATTACGAGGCTGTGTGAACGCACCTTTAACAAGCAGAATCACCTAAGGAGTCACCATTTAGGTCACCATTGTGATGATTAGCGTTTATTTTAGTAGGGCTTTAGTACAGCATTTACAGCATGATGCAAGGCTCCAGGGGCGGATCTAGAAAATTATTTATAGGGTGGCAAAGGGGTGGCATGAGGTCTATGAGGGGTGGCAACACCAAAGCAAGCGCCCATGCATAGTTTTTGGAGATCTATGGCCTGACATACACAACTGTGTTCACAAACATTGCATTACCAAAATAAATAACAAGATTTCAATATCCATCATGGCACCAAGTAAAGGCACTATATGAAAAACATCAACAGATTCTAAATGAGTCTGACCTTGTATCACTAAAAGAGATGAGCAGTTTTATTAATATTACACAGGTTACTTCGATGGCATAAATCACGATTTAGTGCAAGTTAAAGAACAATAAAAACTTTTAATAACATTTTTTTTTTGAGTTTCTGTTGTTAACAGAGGTGGGAATGTCTGTGTGTGTTCAACCAAAACACCCTATCAACTACATACTCTAGCAACACCCCAGCAATTGCAGCAAGAGCCTAGCCACCCAGAATCTCCTAGCAACCACCTAGCAACACTTTAGCAATCACCCAGAACATCTATATTCTGGTAGCCTGGGTGCCAGCCCGAACCCCGCCCACAACATTTTTTGGACGGGAAGTTCGGTCTGGACTCGATCCATTGTGGAGTAATTATGCTCGGCTCCCAGAAGGCCGAGCCAATCAAATTGCCAGGGCGGGCTTTAATCGCTGATGGACAGGCTATCTGCGGTTACGTAACCAACCACGTCATCAAAGAGCGCTTGGGTTGAATTGGTTTTCACCAACGATGACTGCAGCTGGAGAAGTAAGATGTTTAGATTCCGCTATCACGTCTGTAATAAAAGAAATCGACAGTGCATTCATTTTAAAAGACGAACAAAGAACCGCAATCAAGGCATTTGTCGATGGGAAAGATGTTTGCCGTCCTTCCAACGGGATTCGGCAAAAAAAAAAGTACAAGTTCAACATACGTCACTTACTGCGTTGCTCTGATTGGTTGTAGGTCTATCCAATTGAGTGCAGAGTTGTTGTTTTTTACTGGTTTGGTTAAGACACGCCCCATAATTCAAGTGCAATGGAGCAGTATCAGACTCACATTCTGCCTAGAATATGAGTATGACGAAGTCAGGCTAATATTCTGGCCTAACTGACCAAACTATTTATGTTTTTTAAACAAGATTTTAAGTTGGCTTTATGACATGCCAGCAAAAATTTGTCTTTCAAACTTTTAATCTAGTTGAAATGAAACAATTCAACATTTTCTCACAACTATAAACACAATCTCAAAATACACCAACTTGTACAAACCTCAAACTTCCAGGTCAAAATAAAATGTTCTAGTCAAAAACTTATTCTTGTCTGACAAAATCAAACTTTGGCCTCAGATGACACATGAAACTTAACAAATACACAGACTACTGCACTGCCCAGTGAACACTAGTGAGATCAATTCATGTAACACTGTAACAAAAATACTGCTTACTGGGATTATTTTGCAGCTCACTGTCTACTACACTATACAAAAATAAATTTACAGATACAGTAAAATACAGCAATGATTTTTTTCTTTCTTTTTTTCATTTTACTATTGTAAATTGATCTGGCATTAGATATGAATGAACTTGGTATGCACCACAATACAGTATACTGTCAATTACAGTAAAACTAAACTCAGCATCCTCTGCACATTTGGCCAAATTTTATTACAGTATATAAGGTACTATAAGCAGTGTATTGGTCTTCTGACACAAGACAGTCATTTCTCAGTTCTGCAAAATACAGTATAACAAATGGCTACAGAGGAAGTTGACAATCACTAGTTTGAGGCTGTGCAGCGTGCTACAGTTTACTGTACATAGTGAAATTTCCCTCATCTAAAGTACTGGTACTGTGTAAGTTTAAAACCCCTGTAAATTATTCATTCAGCTCTCTCTCAGATTTTGACCGGTGTGTGTCATCAGTTTTGCTACCTAATGTAGTCATTGTTCAACGTTTTGAGAAATGTGTCTTTGTTTTGAGAGCTGAGCGAATGGTGGAAACTGGGCCAACTGAATCACTTATAATGTGTTAGCAATAGAGAAAAGCTAAAATACATTTAGATTCTTACCTAACTAGTTTCTGTGAATGGGATCTTCTTGTTGATTTCATGTTACCGTTTCGTCTGATGGCAAAAAGACCTTTATCCATGATGAAAGTGGAGCGGGCGGTCAGTGAATCAGCTCGCAAAAAATTACGAAAATTCGAGGACTTCTGAGTTAGCCGAGAAGCAGTCATTTTCCGATTCACGAACAAATGGAAAACAATTCGTAAGTGAACTTGGCTGCACTGTGTTTTTGACTCCCAAAGAACCGGTTCATAAGAGTCATTTGTTAATGAACCGCCATGCAGCTTATTGAAAGACGTGTTTTCTTGCCATTATTTTGCAATACGGTGTCTTTTTTTATGTCATCACATTGAAGCGCCGCTGCTGAAAAGCAGTAGTACTTGAAACACTGCTAATATTTATATTTTATTCTCTGATAATTTTGGGGTGGCAGATGGGTCGGCAAAGCTTTTTCTTAGGGTGGCAGTTGCCACCCCGTGCCACCCCGGTAGATCCGCCCCTGCAAGGCTCATACAGCCTTCTGCGTTTCTGCCACTTCCTCAGAAGATGTTGTTGTCCATCATGGCGGCTGCACATTGTCATGTTGTAAATAAGCCAACATCTGTATTGCAAACTCCTCCATGTTGCAGTTGTTGTTGTTGGCGTATCCCTACCAATGCAACGTCATTGTCATAGAAACCAATTCAGAATGAAAGATTGACATGGACATACAAATTGGATCTGAACAGTTACAATACACATTGTGGACATCAATCATTTTATATCAGATTTCAATTGGATACACAAATAATCGGATTTGGACTGACAGTCTGAACATAGCCTTAGAGTTGACAAATCCAGATAAATCCAACCTGGTTTAGATCAGGTTCAGTGGTCTATAAACATAAAAATGTATAAACATTCTCTGTTAACTCAGGTTTGATCCAGAGTTTGCATATGGCGGCATTATAATGCCAATAATGACCGAGCACACAACTGATGCTTGCGCGCGCAGTAAATCACTTCCGCGAGAGGATAACAGATCTACACGCGAGGAAACGGGAGCCCGCGAGCTCATTTTAAACCCGCGCGCGCGCATGACATCTCCTCTGCGCTCAAATCAAGCCCTCGCGTGCTCGTACACGACTCGCAGCACGCGCGTCATCACTTTCCACACTCGCGCTCGGTCTTCTATTTCGCTCGCGCGAACACTTTTGATTTTTGGCAGTCGTGGGGCAGGACTTTACTTGTTTCAGTGTAACCTCAAATGTCATTGGACAATTCAGTTTATCCAGTCTGTTGTGATTGGACGCCTGTTGTAAAACGATTAGACATGGTTTCATCAATGGACCTGATGCAAGTGAGTTTTTATTGCATTATTATTGTAATATGACCTTACAGATACTATATTAACTTGATTTATTATTATTTTTATGGAGCTGTAGCTGCTGGGGGAAAATGAAAACATATTATATTTGCTGTAGTTCACCACTACATTACCACTATACTTCCACTAAACAGTAGCCTATCTATGTTTACCCAGCCAAAATTATATCAGTTCTGAAAAATACAGAGATGTGAAAAGTGTCCATTAAATAGTTGTAACTATGATTCTAAATCCAAAATTGCTTCATGTGGCTTTGGATGAAAGATAAATCCCTTGTTCATATCAGTAAGGAAGAGTTGTTGTGTAAGCTTTTGGTTATCATTCTTTGTCAGTTAAATATATTGTCAGGTTAATATATTTTCCATTAAATACAGTATAAAAGGGTTTCAGCACTTCACCCCGTTGAAAAGTTGCAGTTAAAGTTAACATACAGTACTCAGTATGAATGATCATACCCCTCTGAATCCCAATTTAGAAATTAATCTTTATATCTAAGACACATTTATTTTATTTTTTTTTTTTAATAACATTATGCTCAGATGTGGTCAGCTGTACTCATAAATACTGTGCACTGTACTTACTTTGAACTTGAAGAGTTAGTTCACTCAAAAATGAAAATAATGTCATTAATTACTCTCCCTCATGTCGTTCCACACCTGTAAGACCTTCGTTCATCTTCAGAACACAAATTAAGATATTTTTGATGAAATTCGATGGCTCAGTGAGGCCATGATCTCAAGATCCATTAATGTACTAAAAACATATTTAAATCAGTTCATGTGAGTACAGTGGTTCAATATTAATATTATAAAGCCACGAGAATATTTGTGGTGCACCACGTGACTTTGGCGCGCCGAACAGCTGATATAATATTCTCGTCACTTTATAATATTAATATTGAACCACTGTACTCACATGAACTGATTTAAATATGTTTTTAGTACATTAATTTCAGAGGGGTATGATCATTCATACTGAGTACTGTATCTTAACTTTAACTGTAACTTTTCAACGGGGTAAAGTGCTGAAACCCTTACTGTATTTAATGGAAAATATATTAACCTGACAATATATTAAACTGACAAAGAATGATAACCAAAAGCTTACACAACAACTCTTACTTACTGATATGAACAAGGGATTTATCTTTCATCCAAAGCCACATGAAGCAATTTTTTGGATTTAGAATCATAGTTACAACTATTTAATTGACACTTTTCACATCTCTGTATTTTTCAGAACTGATATAATTTTGGCTGGGTAAACATAGATACTGTTTAGTGGAAGTTTAGTGGCAATGTAGCGGTGAACTACAGCAAATATAATATGTTTTCATTTTCCCCCAGCAGCTACAGCTCCATAAAAATAATAATAAATCAAGTTAATATAGTATCTGTAAGGTCATATTACAATAATAATGCAATAAAAACTCACTTGCATCAGGTCCATTGATGAAACCATGTCTAATCGTTTTACAACAGGCGTCCAATCACAACAGACTGGATAAACTGAATTGTCCAATGACATTTGAGGTTACACTGAAACAAGTAAAGTCCTGCCCCACGACTGCCAAAAATCAAAAGTGTTCGCGCGAGCGAAATAGAAGACCGAGCGCGAGTGTGGAAAGTGATGACGCGCGTGCTGCGAGTCGTGTACGAGCACGCGAGGGCTTGATTTGAGCGCAGAGGAGATGTCATGCGCGCGCGCGGGTTTAAAATGAGCTCGCGGGCTCCCGTTTCCTCGCGTGTAGATCTGTTATCCTCTCGCGGAAGTGATTTACTGCGCGCGCAAGCATCAGTTGTGTGCTCGGTCATTATTGGCATTATAATGCCGCCATATTTGCAATTAACTCTGAAGTGCGTGCATGGGAAGTGTGACGTCACAAACAGCAAATCAACAGAACATGGAGAGCATCTGTTTGTTTCACTTCTCACAAGAAAGCCGATACAATTCACTTCTCTGCTGAATATTAAAAGATAGTTATGAAAAATATAATGAAATTAAACACAATTTATTTTAAATGCATATACAGTAGTCAACATTTGAAGTGGATCAAAACCTTTCATCTTAGGACAACTTTGATGAATGTTTTTGATCCACTTCAAATGTTGACTACTATAGTTTAGTACAAAGTTTAATATAAAATATTTAATATTTACCACTGCTAAAAACCAATCCACCTTCTTGAGCCCCCCAAAAAATGAAGGTGCGTTCACGCGGCCTCGTAATTCCTGTAGTTACGAGATTCTCGTCCTCGTAGATCTCGTAATTACAGCTTGTAAGCTGGGAGTTTTCTGAAAGCTCCCAAATGTACCACGTAGCCGCTGTACCACCTGATCGCTGTAAATTCATAGGCGTTGATAGTGGTGCCATGGAAACGCATAATAATAACAGCTCCGAATTTAACGTCACGTGTTATCATCTCAAGATTCCGGTATATACAAGGTGACGTGAACGCAGCATGAGTTTGCTCAAACTAATCTCAAAATTACCTTGGTAGCAACTGAAGCCGGCTTCATGTAACAGGCAACAGGTGTTGGTTATGTTTTGATAATGACATAATCACCATGTAATGATGTGATTAATTAATATAATTCTGACCACAAACTCTATTGTATGGGTGATATGTTAATTTTATTTTTCATTTTCTTCCTCTGCTCTTCTTCTTTTCCTTCCCTGCATCAGAGGGCTTCTGTCTTTTTGACATTGTAGGCTAGCAGACTATAATGCTAATTTATCATGTGTCATGTGAATTAAGTCATCCTTTACAAACAGTTAACTTTCACCCTGTCGTGCCTACACCTGGTGTGAGTGGCCAGGCCCGATTCTATAAAGGGTGCTTGAGTGTGTTATGCACCCTCAAACTAAAGCAATGCTGTCTACATTGGATGCGGTGCAACGTGACGTGACACAATAAATTCTCCACAGGAAACTGATGCCCCATTCTATTTCTGACTTAATTCTATCTCTACTTTTACACATGCAAAAATAATGTGATTATTCCTCATAATCAGAGTAAAGTCTTAAGATGTTTACATGACATTAGCAGAATTCTTCACTCCAGTTTACATGCAATTTTCATTATTATGATTATTTGCTAATAAGTATGGTTATACCACACTCAGATAGGCATACAGTTTGCTTGTTATCGGCTATTGTTTAATCTACTCACATCAAATTCAAAATACATTTTTATGGACATACTGGATTTTATTTGGTGCTGTGATGAACATTGCAATGCCAGGTTTGTCTACGCTGACACTGTGTTCTTTGTGCTGCGAGTTGTGTTGAAAACTTCAGAATAATGTCACGGATTTCATTGATGAAGTTGTGCGAACAACATGCGGCATCTGTGTACGTCCGAGCACATGTGCAGTTTGGTCAGAGTGGTAATTATGTGATTAAGGTGTTTTCATACCTGTTTATTGCGAATAAACCATTGTACGCCACATAGTTGAATGTAAATATGGTTACTACAATTATGAGCAATAAAGGATTCTCAACAAAATATTTAAAATGAACATTTTATTTATAATTATATGCATTTGTCCAATTACATTTGAGCAACCTACAATCGGGGACTGTGTATAAAAATAGTTGCAATTCCTAAACTTTTGGCATAGATATAGGGCCAATGTACATGTAACACAAATAACATAAGGGAACAGGGAATCACATGACAAGAACAGAAAGCAATACTGACAAATTTTAAAGCAGGACATGAAAACAAGAACAGACAAGATAACCTGTAATAGAATTGCACACAATTGTGGCATTAATGAAATTTAATAATGAGTGTTTGATTATTTGATTTTGAAATTTGTATATGTAAAGCACTTAGCAGTATTACTCAGTTCTACACTTTTGTATCCAGCACAGTATAATTTGTTCAAATGCCTTTGTTTTGCAGCAGTTAAGATTTCCCACATAAGAAGCAAGAGCATGGAACGACCCCCCCTGAGTATTTACATTTATTAATTATTTACTAATGAACACTAGTAATGAATTACTAATAATTTGCTTTTTTTGTTGTTGTTGTTGCCGTTGTTGTTGTTGTTGTTGTTTTAAATAATACCATGTGTGTCTTTCAGTGAGTGATCTGAGGATTGTTCTGCTTGGGAAGGACTTGCCAGAAAACTGCAGAGTGGGAAACCTCATATTAGGGAAAGGACTGTTTGACAGTGAAGCTCTTCCAGATCAAGTGCAGAAAGAAAGAAGAAAGTACAGGACAGTCATCAATGTTCCTCACCTGCTTCAGCCACATCTCTCAGAGCATCAGATCATAGAGGCCGTGAGAGAGTGTGTGAAACAGTCTGATCCAGGACCACATGTTATCGTTCTGGTCCTCAAACATGATCAGTGTTCAGAAGAAGATCAAGAGCATGTGGAGAAGGTGCTGGACACTTTCTCTGATGGTGTTTATGAACACACCATGGTGCTCACGATAAAAGAGTCAGAGAGTGTTGAGCGGACCGAAGTCAATGACATTACAAAGAAAATCATTAAAATGTGTTTTAACAGATATTACAAACTTACGAAAAGCAGTCCTTCTGCTGATCTTAGAGAGAAATTAGAAAAATTTGTACAAATGAACAGTGGGCGCTATCTGATTTGTGATGACTTTGAAGGTTCAGAGAATTCCATGGAGCAACAGGCCAGAGAAAGAGGTGAGTCTGAATATATTTCATAAAGTTGTAAATAAATAGAGATTAATTATAAATGTATATTGAAAAACAAATCACACAATTTTGCAGAGTTTAAAGTCTGTGTTTGTTTTGTTTAATAATTTAGGTCATAAAGAGTCATCTCTGACTGTTGCACTGTTTGGAAACTCTGCATCAATCCAGTTTAGACATGACAATGCTTTACTTGGAGAAGAACAGTTTAGTTTTAATACTACAGAACCATCAAGAATTGTTCCTTTACAGAGGGAAATAGCAGAACGCTACATCTCTGTAATCAATATGACTCACTTACATGAGGCTGAGTTTTACTTGGACTCTGTGGGTCTCATTGATCAACTAGTAAATGAAAATGAAATCCACGCCTTCATCTTTGTTGTGCGACTGGGCCAGTTAACCAATGATGATAAGATGTGTCTTGAATGGCTTCAGAGAGTGTTTGGTGACAAAGTTCTTCAGTTTGTGATGATTCTCTTCACCTATGAGACAGAAAAAGAGTGTGACTCTATAAAAGATTATCTGAAGAAAACCTCTGTTCTGGAGCAGCTGCTGGAGAAATGTGGAGGAAGATATCAGACCTGCAACATGACGATGAACAACCAATCAGAGATGAGAGAGCTGATGAACAAGATTGAGCATCTGTTTAATGAAAATCAACAGCAGAGATACACTGGAGATATGTATAACACTGCATTAAAGAGGAAAAGCAACTTCCAAAAGAGTGAAAATGAAAGTGGTAAGAAATTTTCTGACATTTTACCTGTTTTTTAATTGTTATTTGTGTGTTTTTAAATATTTTTACTTGTGTTATCAACATAATTTTGGGAGTACCAAAGTGAGTTGTGATACAAGAACAGGAATTACCACTTCAGAGAACCAATTTTTCCATTTTTTGTTTGTTTAAATAGATACAATTGCTACAAGGAGAGAAACAAACAAGGTATGTGCTGGCTGGTGAACAAAAAGAAACTCGATTGCAAATGCTAACATCCTTTTATCCTGTCTGTAATCACATTTTCAGAAATCTAAACACAATTAGCACAATATCCGTCTGTTGTGACCACAACATTAAAGGGAGGAAAGGCAATTTCAGAGAGTCTAGCAATAGTGAGCTAGCTTTGAAAGCATAAGATACATGATTGCACACCGCCAGAGTCTGCAAAGCATCACAAGCACATAACATTGTAATAATAATGTAAACAATTTAAAGACAACTGACTTACTACCACCTGACTGCTGCAGATTAATTTAGTGTTGCCATTGAAATGCATAAATCTGAGACTGATGACATGACCCGCTCTGAGTAGAATGTCACGTGTTGCCATCTCTTAATTACAGTTTCTATGGCATGAATGCAGAATAAGCTCATTGTTTGGACTGAATGCAATGATTAGATGTTTTTTGGTCCTGCACCTTCCACAGAAAATGTATATTTATATAAATATATTTAGACCACTTTACCTGCCTTTAAAGGCCCCGATATACTTTAAACAAAATCGAAGAACAAACTGATGTGACATCATTTTGAACAAAATCATGCCAAAACGAAGTATGTTTTGGGAGTTTGAAATGGCTTGCCAAAGTGAACTCTCAGGAAAATTTGCTCCAGCTACAAAACACAGTAAGGTACAGTGCCTTGCAAAAGTATTCAATCTTTTTCTCATTTTCTCATTCTCATTTTCCACATTTTGACACATTACAACCACAAACAAAAATGTATTTATTGGGATTTTATGTGTTAGACCAACACAAAGTGACACATACAGTAGGTGGCCATCCAAAACGGTGTTTCTACCGCCGCGCGTGCCGCCGCCGCCGCGTCACAAAGTGCATTTGCAGCTTTATGCGAAATGTCAATTTTCTCACATATTATGCCTATATTTATCACAAATACATTTTTTATTTATATTTTAAACTCCTTTAAATTTTTGACACGCACATACTTTGTTATTCGTTACCTGTCCTTTATTTTGACAGATAACTACTAAGGAAAAATTATAGCCTATCTGTTTGGACACTGATTAAGAAATTGTTGCGTGTTTCATGAATTATATCCTTTATATTAAAACGTGAGTCACTGAATAATTTTGCTCCCATTATTAAGGCACGATTTAGCTAAATCATTGAAACTAAAAAGAATGGACGGATTAATAAAACGTCATAAAAACTGCAACTCCTGTGTATTCTGTTCCTTAAAATATCAAATACAAATTCAGAAACAACACATTCCAGCGCATAGATCGCCTCTTATTTAACACAGACCTACGAATTTATTATCGAATTGAGATATTTCTTTCTTTTTTGGTACAATTATTCTCTGAGTTTTTCATTTTTGAGACGTTTCAGATTCTCGAAGAGAGACAGCTAAAAGCGCACCCTGTTTTTTATTTATTTTATTTTATTTTTCACAAGTACAAGGTTTTGTTGTTATTGTGAGCGTACACAAATAAAAGTAGACCATTTGTAGTCTTGCATCAATCTATAGGCTATCGCCAAAAAATGACGGAAGACCTATTTTAAGTTGTTTCAGCTGTCATGAGGAGAAAATCCACCAGAACGCGCCGGCGCTTTCGTCGGCCAAAGGGATAAAAAAATGTAACCAATTTAGTTTCATATTTATATTTAAATATTGGGCTATAGCCTAATATAATTTTTTTTTTTTTTTAAAGATGTCACCTATGTTCATTATGAAAAGTGAATAGCATGACGGATGCGCAATGTCGGGACACATGCAGCGGGTCAGACATAAGTTTGATCACTTCATGAAGTTTTGTTTTATAGTAAGTCTTTATTTAAAGTGAATTTCGTTTTGTAGAAATTGCATCTTAATTTCAATCAAGGTTTCATCAACCAATTGCCTATATTTAATAATTAGGAAGAAAACCAAGAACGTCGGATGTGGAATGGATTGCGTAACAAATTAAACCATGTTTCCACGGCCTTTGAATTAGGCTGAAGCAATAGATGTCTTTCTGTTTTTATTAAATTTCTTAAATACATGTCTTTATTACTTAATTAATTGATAAGATGTTTTGGTCTAACAATATATTTTAGCTGGTCTAAATTCTAAGTTAGACACAAATTTGCGTATAGGCTAGGCAAGGTTCCCTTCTAGACAATTTCGATCGGTGTTTCAAATGATATATAGGCCTAAACTAAATTAATGTATTTACAGTAAAAGAATAAAGAAATAGCCTAACTCTAGACTTATTGGCTAGGATATTTACGTTTGGGCAATATAATAATAATAATAATAATAATATCTCAGCAAAGACCGAACATATTTATTTTGTCTCGGCACACGACCGCTAACAGTAACACAGTAACAGCGCATCAAAGCTTGCTGTTGTCTTGGCTACCTTACAAAAGGCGATGGAAACAAGAGTGAATTTCCCCCCCCTTTTGTGGTAATTTAGCACTATTTTCTATTGTATTCTGCTTGCATTTTCGACTAAACTCAATTGACTAAAGATAAAAATAAAGCATCCAACTGATTCAGTTGGATGCTTTATTTTTATCTTTAGTCAATTGAGTTTAGTTCTAAAAAAGCAAAGGCTAGTAAATAATTTGCGACGGGGCCCATCATAGGGTGGGAGCTGCGGGGGTGTCCCGTATGCCCATGATGTAATGGTAATACATCGCTTACAAAGTGTTCTTGTTAACTACTGTATGATTATCAGACGATTTTAATGTGTTAATGTTTCAACCATATCGTGCAATTATAGCTATGTAACAATCTGATAAACTGCAATTGTGCAGTTTGTATCCATTAACACGCTCATAAAAAAGAAAACAGAAAAAAGAAATGTCATGCCATAAGCTACACAATTACGAACAAAACCGTTGAATATCCCAATAATCAACATTTTGTTATTAAACAAGTGCGAGGCTATTAAGATAAAAAGTTTCTGCTATAGTTTGCACCTAATCTGACTCTCCACAATGGGCAACACAATGAATATTTTATAGGCCTATTTGTATTTTGACTGCAGTTAAGAGCAAAATGACGAGAACATGTTTAATATTGGAAGTTTAAGATTCTTTATTAAATATTCTTACTTTATGCAAAACATATAGGCATCTGTACACTGTACCTCTATAAAATCATAACATAAATTATTAAATTATAGTTCAAATGAACCGTACAAACACAATCTTGGTTTTTGCTATTTATTTAGGCCTATTTATTTATATCAGCAGATCTGTGTTGATTCAGTTCATTTCAATAACTGCTGATGTTGCAAACTGTGGTTAAGCTTAAAGCAGCCAATGTTCCTTAAAGACAAAGAAATAAAATAAAATGTTAAAGAAAAACAAACAAAAACAACAAACCGATTATGTTCCATTTATATATCAATGTATAATATTTACATTATCTTGAGTGTATAACAAGCACTCACCCAACCTAACAGTGCTTGCTCTGCAACACTTCACAAGTTTGAGATGGGGGAAGGGCGCTTTGTTTAAAATGTTTGTCACCAAAGCCATTAATCCAGAGGGCGGGAGACTCAAAATATTAGCCTAAGCTATGTGCCACAGACCTTTTTGCAATCTTGGTGCTTTTTGTTAATTTTAACATCCTAATATGAAATAAGCTGACGAAATACACAATTGTTAGACTCTTGTTATGAGCATTTGCAGTGAGTTTCTTTTTTGTTTCTGTTATGGGGATTTGCAGTGTTTCACGCTCCACTCCAGAAGTTCCGAATGGGATCAACCCTCCCCCCGCGCGTTGCCAGCGTCTGCTGCTGCCGAGCAGAGTATGTGCGAAGTTTTGACTGGAGTGAGGAGGGATTTTTTAAAAGTCGGAGCGTCGTTTTTTTTTTTTTGTTTGTTTGTTTTTTTGTTTTGTTTTTTTTTTTTTAAATCTGCAAGTAATGTTATGAGTTTGGCGTGTGGTAGGAAAAAAAAAGTTTGCACAATAAGCCACTACGCAAATTTGTGTCTAACTAGACCAGCTAAAACATATTGTTCGACCAAAAACATCTTATCAATTATTTAAGTAATAAAGACATGTAATAAAGTAATAAATAAATTTAATTAAAACAGAAAGACGTATATTGATTGAGCCTTATTCAAAGGCCGTGGAAACATGGTTTCGTTTGTTACGCACTTCAATCCATTCCACACCCGACGTTCTTGGTTTTCTTCCTAATTATTAAATATAGCCAATTGGTTGATGAAACATTGATTGAAATTAAGATACAATTTCTACAAAACGAAATTCACTTTAAAGAAAGACTTACTATAAAACAAAACTTAATGAAGTGGTCAAACTCATGTCTGACCCGCTGCATGTCTCCCAACATTGCGCATCCGTCATGCTATTCACTTTTCATAATCAACATTGCTGACATCTTAAAAAAATATATATTAGGCTATAGCCCAATATTTAAATATAAATATGAAACTAAATTGGTTACATTTTTATCCCTCTGGCCGACGAAAGCGCCGGCGCGTTCTGATGGATTTTCTCCTCATGACAGCTGAAACAACTTAAAACAGGCCTTCCGTCATTTTTGGTGATAGCCTACAGATTGATGCAAGACTACAAATGGTCTACTTTTATTTGTGTACGCTCACAATAACAACAAAACCTTGTAGGTTACTTTTGAAAAATAAAATAAAATAAAATAAAATAAACAGGGTGCGCTTTCAGCTGTCTCTCTGCAAGAATCTGAAACGTCTCAAAAGTGAACTTAAACTCAGCGAATAATTGTAGGCTACCTAAAAAGAAAGAAATATCTCAATTCGATAAGATATAGGTCTGTGTTAAATAAGAGGCGATCTATCCGCTGGAACGTGTTGTTTCTGAAATCACGGCCAGTGTTGTTGCTGCTGTTATCAGTTCTCTTGGCGCTCGTGCACACGAGCAGTTTTCACACAGACAATCGAGCGTTTCGTTCTGGTAAAAGCACAAAACAAAATGCGCACACAACGTGTCATTGCTCTTGATGTACAATCACCGATGAACACCTTTGGTTTTAATGAGTAAATTAGCCTAAATATTTATTCCTGCCGGTATTCTAGTCTGCAATATCAACATCACTAAACTTTACATAGCATATATAGCCTAACAATAACAACAATAAAAAAATCAAGAACAATAGCAGTTAATAAGAATTATTGCTTTTAATGCGGTCTTAATGCTGGACCGTTCTCATTTCGCTCCGCATTTGGAACTTTTTTTTTTTTTTTTTGCTAAGAGCAAACCAGAATGAAAATATTACATGTTTAACCCGTGTGTGTGTGTGCACCTAATATATATATATATATATATATATATATATATATATATATATATATATATATATATATATAGGCCTATATATATATATATATATATATATATATATATATAGGCTATACATGCCTAGTAATGACTGTTTAATGACAATAGCATGCAGTAAGACTTTGTGTAAAGGTCTTTCTTTTAATTTTTGATGCATAGACTGTAGCCTAAGACTATCCCACGTTTTGAAATTAACTCTCACTTTAAATTTTCTAATGGTTTTTAAGGATGTTAAAATGTTATACAGGTCCTTCTCAAAAAAATAGCATATTGTGATAAAAGTTCATTATTTTCATAATGTAATGATAAAAATTAAACTTTCATATATTTTAGATTCATTGCACACCAACTGAAATATTTCAGGTCTTTTATTGTTTTAATACTGATGATTTTGGCACACAGCTCATGAAAACCCAAAATTCCTATCTAAAAAAATTAGCATATTTCATCCGACCAATAAAAGAAAAGTGTTTTAATACAAAAAAAGTCAACCTTCAAATAATTATGTTCAGTTATGCACTCAATACTTGGTCGGGAATCCTTTTGCAGAAATGACTGCTTCAATGCGGCGTGGCATGGAGGCAATCAGCCTGTGGCACTGCTGAGGTGTTATGGAGGCCCAGGATGCTTCGATAGCGGCCTTAAGCTCATCCAGAGTGTTGGGTCTTGCGTCTCTCAACTTTCTCTTCACAATATCCCACAGATTCTCTATGGGGTTCAGGTCAGGAGAGTTGGCAGGCCAATTGAGCACAGTAATACCATGGTCAGTAAACCATTTACCAGTGGTTTTGGCACTGTGAGCAGGTGCCAGGTCGTGCTGAAAAACAAAATCTTCATCTCCATAAAGCTTTTCAGCAGATGGAAGCATGAAGTGCTCCAAAATCTCCTGATAGCTAGCTGCATTGACCCTGCCCTTGATAAAACACAGTGGACCAACACCAGCAGCTGACATGGCACCCCAGAGCATCACTGACTGTGGGTACTTGACACTGGACTTCAGGCATTTTGGCATTTCCTTCTCCCCAGTCTTCCTCCAGACTCTGGCACCTTGATTTCCGAATGACATGCAAAACTGAGCAACAGTCCAGTGCTGCTTCTCTGTAGCCCAGGTCAGGCGCTTCTGCCGCTGTTTCTGGTTAAAAAGTGGCTTGACCTGGGGAATGCGGCACCTGTAGCCCATTTCCTGCACACGCCTGTGCACGGTGGCTCTGGATGTTTGTACTCCAGACTCAGTCCACTGCTTCCGCAGGTCCCCCAAGGTCTGGAATCGGTCCTTCTCCACAATCTTCCTCAGGGTCCGGTCACCTCTTCTCATTGTGCAGCGTTTTTTGCCACACTTTTTCCTTCCCACAGACTTCCCACTGAGGTGCCTTGATACAGCACTCTGGGAACAGCCTATTCGTTCAGAAATTTCTTTCTCTGTCTTACCCTCTCGCTTGAGGGTGTCAATGATGGCCTTCTGGACAGCAGTCAGGTCGGCAGTCTTACCCATGATTGCGTTTTTGAGTAATGAACCAGGCTGGGAGTTTTTAAAAGCCTCAGGAATCTTTTGCAGGTGTTTAGAGTTAATTAGTTGATTCAGATGATTAGGTTAATAGCTCGTTTAGAGAACCTTTTCATGATATGCTAATTTTTTGAGATAGGAATTTTGGGTTTTCATGAGCTGTGTGCCAAAATCATCAGTATTAAAAGAATAAAAGACCTGAAATATTTCAGTTGGTGTGCAATGAATCTAAAATATATGAAAGTTAAATTTTTATCATTACATTATGGAAAATAATGAACTTTTATCACAATATGCTAATTTTTTGAGAAGGACCTGTATTATAATGTTATTGTTGTTTTACTTCGTCCTTTCATCTCCGTTTACAAACCGACATTTTATTATTACAGTCACTTTCCAATCCGTCCCTTTGCGCCACCTGGCGGTAGTTTTTTACACGCGACTGAATTTCAGTTAACGCAACGGCCCTGCGGCGGCGGTATGCGCGGCGGTAATACCCATCTTGGTTGTCCACCTACTGTAATTGTAAAGTGAAAGGAAAATGATAAATGGTGTCCAAATGTTTTTACAAATAAATATCTGAAAAGTGTGGCGTAAATTCAGCCCCCCTGAGTCAATACTTTGTAGAACCACTTTTCACTGCAATTACAGCTACTAGTCTTTTGGGGTATGTCTCTACCAGCTTTGTACATCTAGAGAGTGAAATTTTTGCCCATTCTTCTTTGCAAAATAGCTTAAGCTCAGTCAGATTGGATGGAGAGCATCTGTGAACAGCAATTTTCAAGTCTCGCCACAGATTCTCAATTGGATTTAGGTCTGGACTTTGACTGGGCTAACACATGAATATGCTTTGATCTAAACCATTCCATTGTAGCACTGGCTGTATGTTTAGGGTCGTTGTCTTGCTGGAAGTTTTGCAGACTCTAACAGTTCCCTTTCGTGGGAACTGTCGACGCTGCGTACAACGCATTGGGAACCTTCTGCATGATATCGTCATTGAAGCACTCATGTATCCAACCAATCGTGTAACAAGACGTCAGAGGCGGGTGACGTCACGGACCAGGAAACTATAAAGCATGCCCGGATGCAGAGAACGCTAGCTTCTGTTATCTTCAGCAAGCGCTCTTTGTTATCCTGTCTGTCTTATTTAGTGTTGTTTGTCCATTCTCTTTGTCTGAGGACAAGAGTTGCACAAACACACATATAAAATTGCGGAAAAGCGTTTCACTCGTTGTGTTCCTCCCTGTCCCCGTTTTATAACGGATGGGGATACACACAAGATGTGCGTTTTTTGTCTGGGGGTTGAGCACGCACAGGCAGCTCTCGAGGGAGGCACAGCTGAGGCACAGCGTAGGCTCCATTCGTGGGGTTCACAAATGAATCTGGCAGAGGGGGTTGAGACGGGCCCAGCCTTATCTGTCTCTTTTCCTGCCAGACCCAGCGTCAGCACGCACTGCGGTTCCTTCCAGTTCCTTGCGGTTCCTTCCAGGCCAGTTCAATACCGTGTGTTCAGCCCCCAGACTTCGGTCTATAGCAACATCGTGGGGCTGAAACAAAACGGTTATGGGGCGATGCCTCGGGTAGAAGAGATGCTCGCGAGCTATCTCTCGCCCGAGTCAGCATCGTCCCTAAAAGCACCGATGTTGCCCACCAAGCCCCTTAAGACAACTTCGGGTTTGGTGGGCAAAGCTTATGCGGCAGCAGGTCAAGCAGCAGCGTGTTTACACACTATGGCGCTGCTGCAGGCTTATCAAGCTGACCTGCTGGGGGAAATTGATACCAGCGGGGAGGCCACATTTGAGTGCATCCAGGAACTGCGCATGGTGACAGACCTGGCTCTCCGTGCCACCAAAGAGACGGCCAAAGAGGTGAGCCGTTCTATGGCAGCCTTGGTGGCTACGGAGAGGCACTTGTGGCTGAACCTCTCGGACATAAGGGACAGAGACAAATCTGCCCTTATGGACGTGCCGCTGTCTCCTGCGGGCCTCTTCGGCGACGCTGTTACAACAGTCGTCGAGAAGTTCCAGGAGACCAAAAAACAATCAGCGGCGTTCCAGAGGTTCCTCCCCCGCCAGTCTAAAATCACCGCCGAGGCTGTTGAGCGGGAGCAGCCTCTGCCCGCTTCGAGCTCCTCAGCGCACCACAGAGTGCAACAGAAAATTAGTGTGGCCACCCGTGCTCCCTCGTCTAAGACCTGGGGACCGGGGCGGTCCGCACAACAGAAGCCTTATAAGGGCAAGGCGAACCTGCGGGCTGTCATTGCTGCAAGGAAGGCTTCTAAGTGGTCCTGACATCTGTGGGTCAGGACCCAGGAGGGCGGCCCCCTCCGGAGGGAACAGTGTTAAAATATCTGGCATCTGCTTCCCTCCGGCCACCTCCGGGGACCGTTACGCTAACCCTGCCACCCAGTGTGCGTCAGGGCGCGGCGGTCCCCACCGATCTTCCGAGGAAGGTCGGTCATCACTTGATTCGGTTGTCGTCTGCCGGTGCGCTGCTTCAGAGCACCGAGTTAAGTGTTCAAAAAACACCAGAGGCCAGTCTAGAGAGACTGGTTCCCTTAGTAGATTTTCTGGCAGAATGGAAAATTCCCGAATATATCGAAGTGGGTGCTGCTCATGATAGAAAAGGCTTACAGAATTCAGTTCAGGTCTCGCCCGCCCAGATTCAACGGGGTCCTTCCCACAGTGGTGACCCCAGAGCAGTCTCTGGTTATGGAACAAGAAGTTATGACCCTCTTGCAAAAAGGAGCTATAGAAAGGGTTCCTCCTCCCAGCAAGCTGTCAGGTTTTTACAGCCGTTACTTCATTGTTCCAAAGAAGGATAGAGGACTTCGTCCTATCATAGATTTGCGTGTGCTAAATCGCTCTGTGCAGAAATAAAAGTTCAAGATGCTCACACTCAAACAGATTGTTCCACAGATCAAGTCCGAGGACTGGTTTGTGACAATAGACCTGAAAGATGCATACTTTCATGTGTCCATCCATCCTTCTCATTGGACGTTCCTCAGGTTCGCTTTCAGGGGCGAAGCTTACCAGTACAAGGTTCTTCCATTCGGCCTATCGTTATCACCATGCACATTTACATAGTGCGTGGATGCAGCCTTGGCTCCATTGAGACTCCAGGGCATCTGCGTACTGAATTGCATCGACGATTAGTTGATACTAGCTCGATCAGAGCAACAGGCAGTTCAGCATCGAGATGTTGTTCTGTCTCACATGAAAAGGCTTGGGCTGAGGCTCAATGCCAAAAAGAGTGTGCTAGTTCCGGCTCAGACTACCAGTTATCTAGGTGTAGTTTGGGACTCCACCACGATGTAGGCACATCTGTCTCCTGCTCGTGTGAGTTCCATTCTCGTAGCCGTGAAAGGGGTGAAGTTAGGCCGGTCACTCACTGTAAAACAGTTCCAGAAACTGTTGGGTCTGATGGCAGCTGCGTCCAACGTGATACCTTTTGGCCTTCTGCACTTGAGACCCTTACAGTGGTGGCTCAGGACCAGGGGGTTTTCCCCGAGGGGGAACCCTTTTCACATGATCAAAGTCAAGCGGCGATGCCTTCGTGCTCTGGTCATGTCGAAAGATCCCTGGTTCCTGTCCCAGGGACCTGTGTTGGGAGCTTCTGTTCGTCGTGTAATGCTTACGACAGATGCTTCTCTCTGGGGGGCGATCATGAGTGGTCGCTCAGCTCAGGGTCTTTGGGAGGACCATCAGTTCTCCTGGCACATAAATCGGCTGGAGATGATGGAGGTGTTTCTAGCATTGAAACACTTCCTCCCAGACCTGAGGGATCACTATGTGATCACCATGTCGGTGGTCTCGTATATAAACCATCAGGGGGGTCTACGGTCTCGCCAACTATATTACTTGGCCCGTCGGATCCTCCTATGGTCCCAAGGGAAGCTGCTCTCACTGAGGGCTGCTTATATCCCGGGGAAACAAAATTTGGGAGCAAAATTAGCCTAGCCTAATACTGGTAGCCCCGTACTGGCCAACCAGAATATGGTTTTCGGACCTAGTGTCCATGATAGATGGTTCTCCAATGAAGCTCCCCCTCAGGTGGGATCTCCTATCTCAAGCGGGCGGCACGATAGTTCATCCCCGCCCAGAACTGTGGAAGCTATGGGCCTGGCCTCTGAGGGGGCCAGGTTCATAGAGGCTGGTCTCCCGACTGAGGTTGTTGAGACCATCCTTAGCTCCAGGGCTCCCTCCACGAGAAAGCTGTATTCCTATAAATGGAATCTGTTTGCTACATGGTGTAGCCAACATGATGTGGTCTCTGTCCATTCCCCTATCAGCTTTGTGCTACGTTTCCTCCAAGAAAAATTCTCGGAGGGTCTATCTTATTCTACCTTGAAGGTTTATGTTGCGGCTATATCAGCTATATCAGCTCCTGTTGAGAGGGATTCCTCGGTGGGTCGAGACCCTCTCGTGACACGCTTCCTTCGTGGTACACTGAGGTTGAGGCCTAAAGTGCGCACAAGGGCTCCGGCCTGGGACTTAGCGGTGGTTCTACAAGGGTTAGCTGAGGCTCCCTTTGAACCACTGGAGGAGGTTTCAATAAAGTTCTTAACTTTAAAAACAATATTTCTACTCTCTATTACTTCTTTGAAGAGAATAGGAGATCTTCAGTCCCTTTCTGTGGCCCCCTCATATCTTGAATTTGCTCCAGGAATGGTGAAAGCATTCCTTTTCCCTAGACCTGGCTATGTACCAAAGGTCCCTACTAACGTCCCAGGTCCGGTTGTGCTTCAAGCCTTCCATCCTCCTCCGTTCATATCTTCGGATCAGGAAAAATTGAATTAGCTTTGCCCAGTAAGAGCTCTGGATGCATATGTCCACAGAGCTGCCCTGTGGCGGAAGACAGAGCAACTATTTGTCTAAGCAAAGGATGAGCAAGTGGGTGGTCGAGGCCATCTCACTTGCATATAGAGCGGCCGGACAGCCTTCTCCATTGGAGGTCCGTGCCCACTCTACGAGGGGTATGGCGGCATCAAAAGGCTTGATGTCTGGTATTTCCATCAATGAGATTTGTGATGCAGCTGGATGGTCATCCCAGCACACATTTATTAGGTATTATAACCTTGATGTTGGCTCCACTCCAGGGTCGTCTGTACTGTTAGGCTAACATTAACAAGCATTTGAAGATACGGCACAGTTGGGATTGCGTTCCCAATGTGTTGTACGCAGCGTCGACAGTTCCCACGAAAGGGAACATCTCGGGTTGCAGATGTAACCCTGGTTCCCTGAGTAGGGAACGAGACGCTGTGTCTCCTGCCGTACCCCCAGCATGCTTGTGAGTGCTTGCTTCAGATTTTCCACAGAAGCTAGCGTTCTCTGCATCTGGGCATGCTTTATAGTGTCCTGGTCCATCACCCGCCTCTGACGTCTCGTTACATGATTGGTTGGATACATGAGTGCTTCAATGACGATATCACGCAGAAGGTTCCTAATGCATTGTACGCAGTGTCTTGTTCCCTACTCAGGAAACCAGGGTTACATCTGTAACCCGAGATGATTTTCATCTAAGATAGCCCTGTATTTGGCTCCATCCATCTTCCCATCAACTCTGACCAGCTTCCCTGCCCCTGCTGAAGAAAAGCATCCCCACAACATGATGCTGCCACCACCATGTTTCACAGTGGGGATGGTGTGTTCAGAGTGATGTGCAGTGTTAGGTTTCTGCCACGCATAGCGTTTTGTATTTAGGCCAAAAAGATCAATTTTGATCTCATCTGAACAGAGCACCTTCTTCCACATGTTTGCTGTGTCCCCCACATGGCTTGTCACAAACTGCAAACAGGAATTCTTATGGCTTTCTTTCAACAATAGCTTTCTTTTTGACTCTCTTCCATAAAGGCCATATTTGTGGAGTGCAAGCCTAATAGTTGTCCCGTGGACAGATTCCCCCACCTGAGCTGCGGATCTCTGCAGCTCCTCCAGAGTTACCATGGGCCTCTTGGCTGCTTCTCTGATTAATTCTCTCCTTGCTCGGCCTGTCAGTTTAGGTGAACGCCCATGTTTTGGTTGGTTTGCAGTTGTGCGATACTCTTTCCATTTCCAGATGATGGACTGTACAGTGCTCTGTGAGATGTTCAAGGCTTGGGATATTGATTTATAACCTAACCCTCCTTTAAACTTTTCCACAACTTTATCCCTAACCTGTATGGTGTGTTCTTTGGTCTTCATGATGCTGTTTTTTCACTAATGTTCTCTAACAAACTTCTGAGGGCTTCACAGAACAGCTGCATTTTTACTGAGATTAAATTACAGAGGTGGACTCTATTTACTAATTAGATGACTTCTGAAGGCAATTGGTTCTACTGGATTTTTTTTATTTAGGGGTATCAGAGTAAAAGTGGCTGAATACAAATGCACACCACACTTTTCAGATATTTATTTGTAAAAACTTTTAGACACCATTTATCATTTTCTTTCCACTTCATAATTATGTGCCACTTTGTGTTGGTCTAACACATAAAATTCCAATAAAATATTTTTTTGTTTGTGGTTGTAACGTGTCAAAATGTGGAAAAGTTCAGTGGGTATGAATACTTTTGCAAGGCAATGTAATAGGAGGTGTGTGCACTGAGGCATTGCCTTCTTTCACGTGGAACTCTTCTCTGACTCATTTCATCTGTTGGCATCAGATGTTTGATTACAGTATATCGCAGCTCACGTATTTCGAACTTCATTTTACCCCTAAACGAAGAATGAAAAAGAACTTTGTTTGAATTATATCAGGGCCTTAACACAGCACAACATAATTCAGCTGTGAACACACTGCGCAAATTAGGCTACAATAATATGTGATCAACATTTATGTACATGTTTGTATTTTTAAGAAATAATGCTTTTTGGCTCAGTAGCTTCTGCAGCATGAACACATGTCTGCTGAGTCTGCTATTGTTGTCATTGTTGCTGTTTTGTGCTGTTAGCGGTGTTGACACGTTGGGTGATGACACGTTGGGTGATGACATCATCATTTCACAAAATATACGGATAGGCTGTACACACAAAAACGCAAGGGTGGTGTTTTCAGATTTATCCACTGTGGGACCCGGTTTCAAAAAATATCAGATTCACCTTCTGAAAATGTCGGATTCGTCTGGACGAAACGCCTATGTAGTAATGTTCAGAGTTCGTAGGGAAGGAAGAGGACAAGGGTCAGCTTTTGACTACTGTCTGAGCTTTATTCAATGTGTAAAAATGTCCAACAAAAGTCTGTGTATAGCACAACAACAAAAATAAACAATCCACAACAGGGCTTCACTCCAATGATGATATAAACACTCCACAATAGGGCTTCACTCCAGTGCTGTTGTAGTGCTCAGCGTCTCAGACAGTAGTCCCTCTTTCTCTCGCACACTCCTGCTTCTCCTGGCGTTTTATCCTGTCTCCGCGCCAATTACTGGAATGAGAAACAGGTGTTCGTGATTTACATTTAACCCGCTCGCTTACCATGCGTCTCCCGACGCTCTCTCCCGTTGCGGACCTCGCTGAACCACGCCCCCCTCGCCACATACCCCCACCGCCCGACTCAGGCCGGGGAGCCAGAGCTGTAAAGCCAGATACCAACGAGTGATCCGCGCGTTGGTATCTTTCATGCGGTGGAGCCACTGCAGAGGAGCGTGGTTTGAACAGAGGGTGAATTCCCGTCCCAGGAGATAATAGCGGAGGGTGAGGATGGCCCACCTGATGGCAAGACACTCTTTCTCCACGGTGCTGTACTTAGCTTATCTCCTGGAGAGCTTACGGCTAATGTACAGCACCGGCCGTTCCTCCCCCTCTACCTCCTGGGACAGGACAGCACCCAGCCCTCTGTCCGACGCGTCAGTCTGCAACACAAAGGGGAGAGAAAAATGTGGTGCTGAATGAGGTCTGTACGATGTCCTAGGGGAGAAAACACGTCCGCAAACTCTGCTTGTAACTTAGTTAAATCAGTGAGCAGGGAGGGCGAGAGGTGATCTCCCCCTGGGGCCAGAGCGAGGGATTGTTTTTTTGACATCCGCCTCTGGCCCGAGATCATCCTCTCCGCTAATCACCGTCGCCAGCATCACTGATTCTGCCTCATTCCATTTTTTAAGGAGGTTGAGGTGGTAAATTTGACGTGCTCCTCTCCTATCCGATCGTATTACCTCATAATCAAGATCACCAACTTGCCGTGTAACTTCAAATGGTCCTTGCCACTTTGCAAGTAATTTTGAGCTTGAAGTGGGGAGCAATACAAGCACTTTATCTCCCGGTGAGAATTTGCGTAAATTAGCCCCCCTGTCATACAGTTGGCTCTGTTTGTGCTGGGCTTGTAACAAATTCTCCATGGGTAGCCGCCTCAAAGTGTGGAGTTTTGTTCTCAAGTCCATCACATACTGAATTTCACTTTTGGCCTGAGACGGTCCGTCCTCCCAAGTCTCTCTTAGGACATCCAGCACCCCTCGGGGGTGGCATCCGAAGAGAAGCTCGAAGGGGGAAAACCCCGTGGAGGCTTGCGGGACTTCTCGTACTGCGAATAACAGGGGTTCTAACCACTTATCCCAATTTTTGGCATCTTCCTGAACGAACTTACGAACCATGGATTTAAGCGTGTGGTTAAAACGTTCGACCAGCCCATCCGTTTGTGGGTGAAAGACGCTGGTACGAATCGATTTAACGCCCAACAATTCGTAAAGTTCGCGTAACGTGCGTGACATAAACGCTGTGCCCTGATCAGTGAGGATTTCTTTCGGAATCCCCACTCGGGAGATTAGACTAAACAGTGCGTCCGCAACACTCTTAGCAGAAATGGTCCGGAGAGCCACTGCTTCGGGTATCGCGTTGCATAATCCACAATGACTAATGCAAAGCGATGCCCCCTCGCTGATCGCTCTAATGGCCCGATGAGGTCCATACCAATTCTTTTGAAGGGGACCTGCATTAATGGGAGGGGGCGCAAAGGCACTTTTGGAGTGGCCGGTGGATTCACCAACTGACATTCACGACAAGACGCGCACCACCTGCGCACATTCTCGTGAATGCCCGGCCAAAAGAATCGGGTCATGAGGCGATTTAGTGTTGCCGTTTGTCCTGAGTGCCCAGCCATTGGATTAGAATGAGCCGCATGGAAAAGCATTTCCCTGCGGCTCTTTGGAACTAATAACTGGGTTGTATCCTCCTTTGTCTGAGTGTCTTGGGTCACTCGATACAACCTATCCTTTATGATCACAAAATACGGATAATTCAGTGGGCGTCCAGGCTGGAGAGGCTGACCGTCGATGGTGCTGTTTTAGAGTCTCATCCTGAGACTGCTCCAGGGGAAAGTCATTGCGGTCTGAAAGAATCAGTCTCCCTATTCCGCTCTGTTCCCCTGAGGCAGTACTCATTGGTCCCTGGTCAGTTTCCCCAACCTGCACGCGCACATCCTTATCCAGCGACTTTTTATTCCAAGAGGCATCCGAGCACAAACAACCCAATAATTTATTCAACGCTGGCCAATTTGTTCCCAGAATTATCGGATGCCGGAGGAGCGGGTTAACTGCCACCTCAACATTATGCTTTTGTCCCCTGAATTGTATAATGACTGGCACTATAGGATATTTCACCACATCCCCGTGCACACACCGAACCCTAACCATGCGGCTTGTATCCAATGCCCCGGACGAAATCAGTTACATCCTGAGTCCACCAAAGCCTGATAGGTACCCCCCTTGATACTCACAGGTATTTGGTACACGCCAGCTTGACCAGGGGCGGCCTGCGGGTCGTCCGGGACCCGGATCAACGTCCCGACCTCCATAATTGGACACCTGTCCACGAAATGCTCCGGGTCCCCGCAACGCCAACAGGCCAGCCCAGACCTGCCCGCCTCTCTCGTGGTGGGGAGGGGGTTAAATGGTTGGCGCGGAGAGAAGGGAGAAGCAGGAGTGTGGTCCGGCCTGGCAGCAGACGGTCCCGCCCCCCTGGGCGGGACCCGAGGTCCAGAAAAGTATCCCTGTTTAGTCCCGCCCCGCCCCCGTGGCGGGACGCGAGGAGGGCCGGGCGGACGAGACCTGGGGAGAGGGACAGGTTTAGAGAGAGAGGAGGATGGGGAAAGAGAAGGAGAGAGAGAGAGGCAGATGGGAGGGGTTCGCCGACCCCTGGGCACGCCACCATGTGGTCCTCCGCGAGGTGGATGGCCGAGTCCAGCGACGTGGGACGGTGGCACTGGACCCACTCGGCTGTTCTTCTGGGCAGCCGAGTTATGAACTGCTCCAGCACCACCAGATCGATGATTTGCTCCATGTCGCCTCCCTCGGCCAGGAGCCATTTGCGGCAGGAGTCCCGGAGCTGTTGAGCCAACACGAAGGGCCGGCCGGACTCGCCCAACTCCAGTGACTCTTCAGGTCGTCGAAGACCAGGAGGTTCTGTACAGGAAGCTGCTGCGCTGCCACCTGCGACTCACCCGAGAGTAGTGGGATGAGCCGCATGGGCCACTGGTCACGGGGCCAACCTGAAACCTCCGCGGATTTCTCGAAGAGGTCCAGGAAGGCCTCCGGGTCATCCAGTGGGCCCATCTTGTTGAGGGGGAGATGGGTGGGCGCAGGCAGCTGTCCGGTGGTCTCTGTACGAACCTCCCGGTCGATCCAGCTCCGGAACCTCTCGCAGTCTTCCTGCTGGACCTGAAGAATCGCCTGGAAGCGGCGCTCCTGATCCGAACGCAGGTCCAGCAGGGCTTGATGTTGGTATTGATGTAAGACCGTGAGGGAAGAGATGATGTCCGCGTTTGCATGGCGGCAGCTCCCTTCTTCCTTCCCGGGTTTCGGCACCAGTGTAGTAATGTTCAGAGTTCATAGGGAAGGAAGAGGACAAGGGTCGGCTTTTGACTACTGTCTGAGCTTTATTCAATGTGTAAAAATGTCCAACAAAAGTCTGTGCATAGCACAACAACAAAAATAAACAATCCACAACAGGGCTTCACTCCAATGACGATATAAACACTCCACAACAGGGCTTCACTCCACTGACGGTATAAACAATCCACAATAGGGCTTCACTCCAGTGCTGTTGTAGTGCTCAGCGTCTCAGACAGTAGTCCCTCTCTCTCTCGCACACTCCTGCTTCTCCTGGCGTTTTATCCTGTCTCCGCGCCAATTACTGGAATGAGAAACAGGTGTTTGTGATTTACATTTAACCCGCTCGCTTACCACGCGTCTCCCGACGCTCTCTCCCGTTGCGGACCTCGCTGAACCATGCCCCCCTCGCCACAGCCTATCTGATACAAAATTTTTGTGTATACACAAACGCGTCTCTGTGTGGACGGGGCCATAAACAGATTTGGATTGTTAATACTAATTGTTCACAAGACTATTTCTTCACACGCATTAATATGAAACAATATATTCATTATATTGATTTAATATATAATATACAATATATAAATAAATATATTTATTTAGGTTTTGTAAGACACCTTTTGTTTACCAAAGCCATATGCATGATGATGTGAATGATGATAATGAATATTGAGGTGATTCACACCTGAGGAGACAATGAGCCTTCCCTAATGGACCTATCAATGAGAAATGTGACTGAGAGTAAACTCTGAGAAAGAATTTGAGTTAGTGTGAGCTAACATGAACTAATAATGAACATTACCAAAGAATAAGAGTAACATTAACAGGACCATACACAAGTTTAGTTAACATACAGTAATCATACACAAATTTAGGCACAAAGTGGAGAGCACTGGGATATTAAAGTGACATGCTATATCACAGAGAGAGAGCATTAATATGTAGGCAGAGCAATACATAGAAATAAGTGGCAGTAAAAATAAATAAATACAAAGTATTATTAAGAGTATTAAGTAGTCCTGAGTGAGAAACTAAGGTAGAAGTCTGCAGTGTCTGTCTGACAGTAGGTGGCACTAAAATACGGAAATTCGCATTTTTGTTCACAACTCTGGAACCCTAAGCGCTAGAAACAAACTTCTTTTTCTTTTGAACCATTGAGCTCCATCTATAGTCCAAACAGTAATGGCAAGCTTATATTCACATTTTCACTAGAAATGGGAACTAAATTAGAATTACGAGGTTGCTTACTTGACACAAGGAACCACTCCATTGTTAAAATAAAATGCTATGAAATTATTCAAAGTAAATGATGTCATGTCACATTGCATGAGTTTACACGTGTAATGAGTCAAATATTTTTATTTTATTTCATTTCTTTGTTTTTATAATTAACTTATTTATTATTAGAATACAGCCTGTATAATTCCTGTCTGAGGGTGTTATAGGGGTGGTTTGATTTTTCTTGGGGGTGCAGAAGCACCTACTCAAGTGCCACCCATGGTTCTCACTACAAAGCAAAAACCCAGTGTTAAGTCCTCAAGTGTTTTAAAAGTAACACTGAAGCAGTGTTAAAGTTAATGAGATAATTAAGTGATTGATTGATTGATTGATTGAGTGATGATTGATCATTAGAGAAGACACCTGATGTTAACAAGCAGAATCACTTCAGGAAAGAGTCACTATTTCATCATTATGGTGATTAGTGTTTGTCTTGTGTTTTTGTTTATTTTTTATATACAACACAGTTTTCAAAAACGTAACACTTTGTGTGTGTTTTAGCCATTCATTTACACGACAACTGCATTTTGGTGTCCTGAAAGCGCAAACTTTTGAAAACGGGTTTTAAAGTTTTTTTTTAAATAATACCATTAATGTCTCCGTGTAAACTGCAAAAATGCAATCTGTGAAAACGATGATGGCACGCTCATGTATTACATGTTAAGTTTATAGGCATGGCCGAGTGCTTTGTAAAAGAGCACTTTTCTGTCAGGACCACTATCGTCAAATATGATTGATAACTGCACAGAGTTTGTATTGGTGGTATGGTTTTCTGGGCAAGAACTCCCTGCACATCCATGCAGCCTAGCATGGATAAGAGCAGGGAGAGCAGCAATAACCCCTCAAAACAAAACCATATGCTGATATCCCCCAACACAAACTGACTGCAAAAATCTGAATGCCATGTTCCTTAAAATGCAGTTACCTGAATGAGCCCAGGCCACAAGCATGTTACCAGTACTTGAAAGCTTAAGCAACATCATGTTGCCAACAATACTTGAAGTATTAGCAATCAGCATGTTGCCCTTACCCAGATGACCTAAAAGAGTATGTTGCCAATACCCACATAAGGCATAGCAACAAGCATGATGATAAAAACTTAGCACAACAAGCATATCCCATGAATGGCATGCCACCTGGAATGAAGAAGTGAAGATTGAGTTATCAAAATTAATCGACACTGCTTGCTTAAGGTTTGAATCCACAGTACAAGTTCCAGTTCTTTGATGAATGTTACTACCACCTGCTGGTACTGACAGTAAATTCTCTCATGCAGGTGCAGATGTACATGCTTGTTTGCTGTAGTCTTGTGGTAAACCATCCATGTGTGTTGTCTTAATCTCTTCTAGAATGGTGTCCTTCTCTGTTGCGTCAGTTGGTCACTTGGGCAAAACATCCTTAACTGCTCCTCTGCAACAGACAAACTGCTGTGAGCTAGAGATGAGAGATGGAGATTCCTCTTTACTTGGAAATACTTCACTATACTGAAGTATTGTCAGTTACAATCTCCGGTTAATGCAGGCTTAGCAACAACAGTCAAAACAGCTGGATGGTTTAATGCTACAAATGTATTGCTGATACCTAGATTTACTTAGCCACAAATATAAGAATTGCTTAAAATTCCCAAATCACTTGAACAAAGTTATTTGTTTATTATGTATTGTTGACGTGTACTTGCATAAATCTCAAATGTTTCCACAATTTAGTCAAGAAAAATCCAGAATTTAATTGGTGAAGTGGTCCTTATAATTGCGTTGCCTGTCAATTACTCATATCATTATTATACCATTACTACTGTAAAAAAAAACAATTTTCATTTCTCTCCTTCTATTGGGGGAAGCTTACACCACTAGAGGCAGCAAATCTGATACAAAAGTGTGTTGTCAATCACAGACTAGTATTAAACTAGTGGGAAGCATACACCCACAGAAATAGCTCTGCTTAGATGCAGCATGCAGCTAAGCAATGAAATACAGTGCTTCCTCATTCATGAACATGAATCTCATGATTTCACACTCCTTTACGGGATCATCAAGCTACAACGTTGTTAGTGTTGAATAAGAGACCTCTGTGTATTTAAGGGCAAGCATGTTACAATACACTAATAAGTTTTAAGCCGCAAAATAAATTGCTACTTAACACAGAATGTTGCAGTATGATTGGATATCATAAAGAGCATAAAGTCAACAGCTTAAGATAGCATGTACCTGAATAAACTTACCACAGCATGTGCTTATAGTATGCGGCAATGACACTAGAAACTTAGTTAACCAGCATTTTTTTTATTATTTATACATTTGCCTTCCATAGCAATTAGATAGCCTTAAGAACAGCTTGTTTCCAATAGCAACCATAGCTTTAAGAACAAGCGCATCTACTAGCAACTATAGTTTAGAAACAATATTTTTCCAATAGCAACTATAGCTTTAAGAACAGCGTGTTCCCAATAGCCGACTGTGAAACTCTTGAAACCCTTTTTCATGTGGGGAGTGCAGATCCATCTGAGTCAGTCATATTAGTAAAATTTCAGTGAGTCCATGTGTAATGGCAGCGATGTGAGAAGAAATGCTAACTCAGTCACTTCCAAATCAGGCGGCTTATGATCAATGTGGCGAATTTGTATGTTCAAGAGGTGAAATCCATGTGGGGAACGAATCCCTCTCACTAAATTCCTGATTGCACAAATCCTAGAGAAGTGATGCTGTTTTGACTGTCGAATTCACCATTTAACTCTTTGACGCATACAATCACACCGGTGTGATCAGTCTTGGCTGGTCCCTGGAGCATACGATCACACCGGTGTGATTAGAATGTTCAGTGCATCACGTGATCAACTGCCAAATTCAAATATTCTTGCACACTTTGGCTGGCGCTAAACCAGAGATGGACGCACACAGCACTTTTCATATATTACATATATGTAGTGTTTTCAACCAAATAATGTTTATTTTAGGTTTCAGACATTTAAATACACATAAGTACTAACAAAACAGTACATTAAGAGTTTGTAAAAATACACAATGATGTTTATAGAAGCGGAAATAACAACCAGCAGCCATATCACCTTGTAGCCCAAGACTGGTTGCCCACTGAAGCTAAGCAGGGCTGAGCTGGTTAGTACCTGGATGGGAGACCTTCTGGGAAAACTACGTTGCTGCTGGAAGAGGTGTTAGTGAGGCCAGCAGGGTGCTCACCCTGTGGTCTGTGTGGGTCCTAACACCCCAGTATAGTGATGGGGACACTATACTGTCAAAAAGCACCGTCCTTCGGATGAGACGTTAAAACGAGGTCCTGACTCTCTGTGGTCGTTAAAAATCCCAGGATGTCCTTCGAAAAGAGTAGGGGTGTAACCCCGACATCCTGGCCAAAATTGCCCATTGGCCTCTGTCCATCATGACCTCCTAATCATCCCCATTTACTGACTGGCTTTATCACTCTGTCTCCTCTCCACCAATAAGCTGGTGTGTGGTGGGCGTTCTGGCGCAATATGGCTGCCGTTGCATCATCTAGGTGGATGCTGCACATTGGTGGTGGTTGAGGAGATTCCCCCTTCAATATGCAAAGCACTTTGAGTACCCAGAAAAGCGCTATATAAATGTAACAAATTATTATTATTATAACCCTTTCCATTATAATTAGACGACACGTTTTATTCATATCAATTACACATTGTGTAAGTAACCTTAAAGCTTACTTTATTCTTCTCCAGTTCACCGACTCACTTTCTTTCATGTATTTTGGGAGAAGTGGATGAATTCACATGTTGTAAATCAAACAGATCCGATTCTCTGTGCAGCACAAACTAAAATGGCGGTGATCGTTATAAAGGTGTTTAAACATTAAAACACATCCACTTGCACATATTTGACAATCGGAATATCAGATATTTCATGCTATAGTTAACAAATTTGTGAATATTTTGAATAAAAAAGGAAAAATTTAATAAAAGCAGATCATCAGTCATACTGTGCTGTGGTGTGTTTACGTGACAAGCAATGACACATCACCATGGAAACAATAAAGTGACACGTTATAAATAACCGTCGCCTTATAAAGCTGCTGATAATACTGAGGAGCTTATATATGGATGCTGTGATAGGCGTCGTATTCCTATAGGTAGACGGGAGTCAGCTGATGCAAGCTTGACTGATGTGACCTGCCAGAACGTCTCAGGTTACGTATGTAACCATAGTTCCCTGAGAACAGGGAACGAGACTCTGCGTTGCCACGCTTTGGGGAACGTCACACGTGACTCGGTGTCTGAAAAACCAACTATCCAACAACTCCAATGCTCATTGGCCGGCGACAGCCTATGACGTCATAGGGGCGCGACCCGGATGTATAAAAGCGCGCCCGCGGGAGCAGTCATTATCCATCGTCTTGAAGGGACTGCCCAGCAGGCCGCCTGAAGCATGGCAAAGGAACGCAGAGTCTCGTTCCCTGTTCTCAGGGAACTATGGTTACATACGTAACCTGAGACGTTCCCTTTCGAAGGGAACTCCACTCTGCGTTGCCACGCTTTGGGGAACGATATACCAACGCCGCCATGATTAAGGAGAGTGCCTGCCAAAAAGTATGGCTGAAACAAAGGTCTCAAAGCAGTTCTCGAACTGCTCAGCAACTCCTCCTCGGGTCACACCAGGCTGTCAGTGACAGCATTCCCTTTGGCCAACAGCCCAAGCTGAACTTCCAAAAGGCTTCTACCTTTCTCTTTCAACAAATAGAGCCTAAAGAAATCGCTAAGGCGTCCGGGACCCACTTTCCCGAAGGAAAAAGTGGTCCCTTTAAGGGAATGTGGCCAAGGAACCAAAGGGAACCTCGGCCAGCCACTCTTGAGGGGAACGGGGTCACCCTCATTGCCACCAGGGAGGCCGACCTGGTCCTCTAGGGGAACAGGCTTAGTCCAGGCCAACCCTGTCTGAATACAGAGCCTCTAGAATGCATTCTTGAAGAAGAAAAATAGGTAAGAGTGACTGCAGAAACCAGCTCAGACCCACGCGTAGAGACGGGCATCCTGGAGAGCAGAACTCAGCTGAATGCTATGAACCCTCATATCGAGGGGAGATAATCCGCTCACCTAGGATCTACCCAGTGCTTAATTAACGCACTGAGGAGGCTGTGCGCTGAAACCCTAAAAGGGGAGCACAAACCAGCCTAGGGCTGATTCTTAAGAAGGGGCCTGATGAAGGCCTAACCATCATAACCAGCTTAGGGAGCTAAGCACTATTACAAACCCAACCCCAAGGGGGAAGCGCAGAGCTCACCTAACAGGTAGACTATGCCAAGAGCACATAACCATGGAGGCCCGGGAGGGACTTACAACATGACAACAGAACCCGTTTTATGGTAAAACGCCTTTCTGAACACCTGTCTAACGTACAGAGACAGATAACTTCCATGGCAGCCATAGGAAAGCTGCACAGTGCTCCTTAATAATCCACCCAACACAATCCGACAAGCAGTGTACTCAGTAAAAAACACTTTTTACTCTTTAAACAAGAGGAGTACAGCATACGCCAACACGTATTAAGGAAGGCCTGGAAGGCCTATAACCTCAACAACACGTGGCATCAGCTCGTGGTAGTGTCTAGGTCCCAAGCCAGGTAAATAACCCACAAAAGAGGGGGTTGAATCTACCACTTGGGCCCCTGGCCAGCGAAAGTGTATATGACTAGTTCTCAGGGAGAAATACACCCAAAACAAACACCAGTGTGTCCAATAAAGGCGGCCCGCAGGCTCAGCATCCTCCAGGACACATGGCTTAAGTCTCGTGGCCGTTTCCAGGAGCCTAAAGATCCAACCTAGGCACTAGGTGGCTCTTAGCTCAACTAGAATCATTGACTCAGAGAGGCAACAATAGGCTAAACCAAACCTCAGTAAGGTTTCACTACTGTCATCTCATCCAAAGCCGCACAGAAAAACACAATCTGTGCCAACATGTAAACTAAACAGGAGGCCTAAAGGGGCCTGCCGATCCAATGACACGTGGCTTCAGTTCGTGAATTTCCAGGGAACCAAGCTACAGGGAACCAGCTCTAACCCAATTAACTATGGGAAGCTAACTGCTACCTGTGCTAGGCTACACTTTCCAATTAGGCAAGTACCCTAAGATATGTGACTAAAGGGAACCATACAAAACCAACATGGCTTAAGGGAGGCTAGTTGAGCCTGCTACCTTAAACAGCATGCTGCAGGGCCTGAAGCAGTGTAAAACCAAAACAGTATGTGAGCAGACTGAAATCTATTATACAGCAGAATAAAACTATTGCTAACTAGAAGGAGGCTGATTTACAGTCTAGCCTACAATCACCGTTATATGCAATATAGCTGATAAACAGATAACTGAAAGGGAGCTGACAGATACTAACTTTACTCAAAAAGTGATCTAGCTACCCTGAGTATGCAATCCAACAGGTGATGCACTCAGTAACCCTGGGGAAAGGATTCACCAGCACTTACATAGAGGCCGCTTTTTTTTTTTTTTTTTAAGAGGCCTACCATAATAAGCGGGTGCCAACCTGTGGCAGCATAAGCTCACATACCAAATGCAGGGCAAACGTCTAGAACTCAAAGGAAACTTTGAAATACATGCTATTTGACAGAGAGAAAAAATAAAATCATTGCTACAGATTCTCAAATCTGTTCCAAGCCTTAGAGGACAAAGCTAAAATGCTGGCAAGTCAACTCAAACTTGAAAATATCAAGTAGCTCGGAAGAAAAAATTTTTTCCTCTCAGCATGAATGTTCTAGATAGTGGGGCCTAGCAATATCAAAAGCATAAACTTATCTACGCAAAGATAAGGGCCTACCACCTGAGAAACAGCATCAGGTCTCTAACAAAGTAGTCTAAAACCTAGCTGTTACACTCATCGTTGCACCTACATAAGCAATGGGATAATCTGGGCAAAAAATTCAGCCACTCCCTCAGGAGAGAGCCAAAACTAAATACATATGGGAATTATTTATACATACACCATACATACACTTAGTTCTAGCCTGGCCAAACAACATACAAGGCCTATTAAAAATAACAGGCGCTAATATAAGCCTGATCTCTACCTTAGAAATACAGCAAAAGATCACAGCCATCGCGCTGGGCGGCCAGTTATGACCGCCACAAACGCATAAATTGAAGTGATGAGCGCCAGCTCAAACTATACTGACCATAGACGAACGGCAGAACATACAGAGAGAAAACTGAACAGCAGCCATTCTGTGGCTCGCTCAGTCGGTCTCAACACTCCAGTTTTTTGCCCAAAAAACCCCTATTACATAATTACTGTTACACATTCAGGAAACAATACAGGAATAAAAACAAGGTCGAACATTTAAACGATTAAATCAGACCTTGTCTTACCTTCCCACGGCTCGAAGACCAGAGATTCCTTCCACGTTCTTTCATAGTAGAAGAATGATATCCCCGGTTCCATAAGCCTACGAACCTTTTCACTATCAAGCCAGAAGGCGGGCCTTCAGAAAAAGTTTCATCATGGGCCGGCCACCGGCCTGACTGTTCAAAGGTGTAATCCTGAACGTGCACAGATTAGAATTAAAAACATATCCCGGGAGGACGAAGAAAAGGGGCGAGGGAAAGTACCAATCTCCCTCGCCAAGAGAGGGGAGCAATCAGCGGCGTTGATCACGCCGCTGATTGATCACCTCTCTCAAGTCACCTCTCCTTTTCTTCGCATCCCGCCGCTTCTGAGACTTACTCCGAGGCGGAGGAGGTGCTCGAGCGGCGACACTGGATCTCTGACCCTGCCTCTGAGCCTCGGCTCGAGGCGGACCAGAGCCTCCCGGTTGTCTGGGCCCAGAATCGGACCTGAGCGGTATGCACTTCTTAAATGCTGCTGAGCGCGCCCTCGCCTCCCTGAACTTTCCAACGACCGCCTCAACGGAACCGCCGAAAAGTTCAGATGGCGAGACCGGGGCATCGAGGAGAGAGCCCTTCTCTTTCTCCCCGATGTCCGCCATGGTCAACCAAAGGTGCCTCTCCGTAGCCACCATAGCCTTCCAATCGAGGCGGCCGTTTGCTTAGTGGCACGGAGAGCCAAATCCGTGGTTTGGCGCAGCTCAGCCACCGCATCAGGGGACAAACCCTGCCCCTGATCCAGGTCCTTCAGCAGGTCAGCCTGGTACGCTTGCAACACAGCCATCGTGTGCAAAGCAGCACCAGCCTGGCCCGCAGCAGCATATGCTCTGCCGTTCAAACGGGATGTCATTTTAAGGGGTTTAGACGGCAGAACCGGAGCCTTTAATGTCGGCGCGCTACCCGTGACGAGATAGTTAGCAAACGTCTCGTCAATGGGGGGCATCGACACATACCCATGCTGGCCCAATTCCTCCACATCAGCGAAATTCCCCCGCTGATGCAAATGAATCCTGGCCGAGTATGGGTTCTTCCATGCCCTCCCCACCTCAACATGCAGGTCGGGAAGGAATGGAAGGCTCGCAGGAATTACAGGGTTGTGGTCGGAGAGAAACCGTTCGTCCAATCTGCCACGAACGGGCTCTTTCCTGACGCGCTGCCATGGCAACTGCAGCCTGCCTGCAGCGCGTTCCACAACCTCCAATAATTCCACATATGCTGGACAGGAAGGCTTGGAAGGGAAAGAGGCAACCTCAGTCACTTCTCCCTCTTCCAAAACCATCTCCTGCTCTCGGGGGCTCTCAGCCAGAAGAGCACTCGCTCCTGGATCCGATGATGTCAAGGAAATGGCATCATCGTCATCCAGGAGCTCGTCCCCGCCAGCCGCCGCTTGAGGTTGAGAGACCGTGACACCTCTCTCAAACTTAGCGGCGAGCTCCACCTGCGACCCCCATGAATGCAGCCGCCGCTCGGCCTCAGCACGAGCAGGACCAGATCCACCGGGCACAGGTGTAGACGTCTCTCCCCTCGAGAAGAGCGTCAGGCGGGAACGGAGCGTTCTCATGGGAAAATGCTCACACAACTCACAGCCAGTGTCCTCAAACGCCGACCGTGCGTGCTCTTCACCCAGACATAACACACATAAAGTGTGAGGATCCTCCGGGGTCAGAAACCTCGGACAAGGATCCGCACACTTCCTAAAACTTTTGCCCTCAGACATAGTTTTAAGATACTCACAATTTTTCAAATTAGAGAAATCAAACAGTGGCAAGACACAGGCAGTCCCTGAAAGACGAAAAGATAATAACTGCTCCCGCGGGCGCGCTTTTATACATCCGGGTCGCGCCCCTATGACGTCATAGGCTGTCGCCGGCCAATGAGCATTGGAGTTGTTGGATAGTTGGTTTTTCAGACACCGAGTCACGTGTGACGTTCCCCAAAGCGTGGCAACGCAGAGTGGAGTTCCCTTCGAAAGGGAACTGACGTTAATGCTTGATTCTTTACAAAGTGACATCTCCAACGACTGGCCTGGCATGCATAATACTGCATTTTAGTCATTTTCACTGATCTGTGTGAATTGGGATTGTTTTGATAACATTGTGATCTGTACAAATAAAAAGAAAAAAATCTGTTTTTAGTTCATTGTTGTCCTGTAAATGTACCCTTAGTTGGGCTCTTGACCATTGACCGTTTCACATTAGATTTTGTCTGTCTTTTTTTTCCGTGATCTGCATAGAATTCCAGCGCAATTGCCTTTTCTTCTTTTCCAGTGGCGCCTTTGAATGCAAGCCAGCGAGCTGGAGCTGGAGTTCAAAGGCTGTGTTGTTTCAGAACCAAAGTTTAAGTTAGATCAAATGTCCAGTAGAATTTTTCGAATGCACTGTGTACTGCATCGGAGACACATGGCTTCACCAGCTCACCTCACGCCGGTGCCCTGCACATACCGCTCCAATGGCTCTGTCCATTCCTGCTCGCCTGTGTTTCCCCGAGGACGTAAATGGGCTTCCAACAGCGCTGCAAAGCTGCAGACCTGACAACAACATCTGTCAGGTCAGTGCTGAAGTCCGCCTCCCTTCCATCTACAGTTGCTAAGGCCATCCCGGTCCTCAGTCCAGTGAGGAAGATGGCCGCCATTCCAGAGTCTCATTCCAAGATGGTCGCCACTCCTCAGCCTCGTCCCAAGATAAATAGCAACTTGAGTTGTGTGTGCTTCCCTGCCCTCGCTACTATACGAGTGGGGATACACGCAATTCATGTGTTATTTGTTTTAAAGCAGCTCTTGTATTGGGAGCTGACAGTGTTCATTCATAACTTTCCCGATGTGATGCACTATCAAGACTTTTAGCTCTGCTCCTCTTGGCTTTTTTCTCAAGAGAATAAAGTCTTAAGCAATAAAGAATCTATGGCTTGGATCTCGTGTTTGCCGAGGCGACGCGTTGATTATGGGTCTGCAAAACTGCAATAAAGAATCCGGCTCGGATCTTGCGTCTGCCGAGGCAACTTGTTGATTTCAGGTCTGCAAACTGCAAATAAGATTCTTGTGGCTCTGATCTAGCGTCTGCCGAGGCAACGCGTAGATTAGGGTATGCAGACGATAAATATCCAACCTATCATTCTGACCGTGTACACTTGTCTAGTGATTCATTGATGCATTTAATTTGAGGAATTAAATGTGATATTGCCTGTTTTTTTTAAAGCCGTAAAACCATTTTTACCTGTCTGGTTGATATGTGGCTGCATTTAATTTTGAGAGATTAAATGAAATTTGATGTGTGTGTATGGCCAATTTTTTATGAGTAAAATATCTCTGAAGTATATTCCCATTCATATTTACATTTATTTAGCCCACCAGGGTGATCATGAACATGAAATTGTCCAGCCATGACTTCCTGTTCCACAGGAGTATAAACATGAGGAAACACAAAGGCCAAATTCCCTTAATCATTCATCACAATGAGAAAAAACAAAGAATATAGTTCTGATGTGCAGCAAAAAATTGTTGAGCTTCACAAAATAGAAAGTGGCTGTAAGAAAATACCTAAAGCATTGAAAATCCCCATTTCCACCATCAGGGCAATAATTAAGAAGCTCCAATCAACTAAAGATGTCACAAATCTGCCTGGAAGAGGATGTGTGTCTAAATCATCCTAATGCGCAGTGAGGAGGAATGTTTGAGTGGCCAAAGACTCTCCAAGGATCACAGTTGGAGAATTGCAGAAAAATTATCAAAAGCACCTACATCCCCACATGTTGTTTGGGAGGGTTTCAAGAAAAATCCTCTGCTCTCATCCAGAAACAATCTCCAGCATATTCAGTTGTCAGACAAGACTGGAACTTCAACCGGCTTCTATGGTCAGATGAAACTAAAAGAAGAGCTTTTTGGCAGCAAATCCACCAGATGGGTTTGGTGAACACATGGATAAAAAGTGCCCCATGCCCACGGTTAAATATACTGCTAGATCTTTAATGTTGTGGGCCTATTTTTGTGCTGGAGGTCCTGAACATCTTGTTCAGATATATTGTATCATGGATTCTATCAAATACCAGCAGATAAAAAATCAAAACCTGACCGCTTCTGCTAGAAATCTTATAATGGGCTGTGGTTGGATCATCCGTCAGGACAATGATCCAAAAAAACCATCAAAACCAACACAAAAATGTATCACTGAGCACAAAATGAAGCTTCTGACATGGCCATCCCAGTCCCCTGACCTGAACCCTAAAGAAAATGAGTGGAGTGAACTGAAGAGAAGAAGCACCAGCATGGAGCTGGAATCTGAAGGTTCTGGAGAGATTCTGTATGGAGGAATTGTCTCTGATCTCTTCTCAGGTGTTCTCCAAACTCATCAGGCATTATAGAAGAAGACTCAGAGCTGTTATCTTGGCAAAAGGTGGTTGCAAAAAGAATTGAATAAAAGGGTGCCAATAATTGTGGTCAACGTGTTTTGGAGAAAAAGATTTATTTCATAATGTTATTTCCCCCCCCACTTTCAATTATTTTCCTTCAATGAAAGGTTAAATTTTTGCTAATTTTATAAATTAAAGATCAAAAGGATAAACAATGCAGATTTATTTTTAGTCATCTTTGATCATATTTACTAAGGGTGCCAATATTTGTGGAGTGCACTGTATATATATATATGCTTGATTGAAAAACAGTAGTCCACTAGGTAGTGCGCACGGACTTTGAAAGCTTCGCGCGCTGAACTGTGCACGAGATAGAGCGGGACGGAAAATGAAGTAAGGCCTGGCTATAGTCTACCTGCGGCTTAAGACAACTTTTATTTTCTTTCACACACAGCACAGAGAAACAACTTTCTAATAAACCGACCAAACTGCCTGTCAAGTGATAGACGAAACTGACAATGATTTTATCTTTTTTAAACAAATGAAAGGCAATGTGGATAAACATTCACAGCTACGATGTACAGAACACTCTCAAAGATGTAGAAGAAAATGAATAAAAACATTTTGGATCAATAAACTTTAAAATATATATATATTAATAACTGCAGAAAGGCCACACTGCAGATAGATATACATTTCATATGTCGGCAAATCAAATTACGTTGGCTAAATTGTCTGTGCAAGCAAGCTTTAACTAATCTACAGCGCAACATTGATGCACCAAAAAAACAAAAAAATTAATTAATTTAATAAAAAAAAAAAAATTTTGGTTACAGAATTGAATTAGAACAGAATATACCGTTCTAATAAATGAAAATAGCCTAATTAAAAAAATTAAATATGATCAAGTCAAACTGCAAAATGCCTGAAGTGCAGGGGAACATATATTCAAAACGCAAGCCAGAAATAGTTAAATTAGATAACCCAGAGTGATCAATAAATAAATTAAAATTAAAGAAATTATTAAAATAACGAAAGTATAGCTAGAATTGTCAACTTGTATTTTTAACTGCAGAGACAATAAACGCTAAACTGGAGTGGCAGTCTTATTAGCTAAACATTAACAGCATCCAAAAATCATATTACATCCGGCTGAAATAGTTTGAAATCTCTTGTAGCTACCCTACCTGATTGAGAGACAAAAATCCAGTCTTTCACGCGATCTGCCCGTGTCCGTTTGAGTCCTTTCAAATAGCGCGCTATAGTCAGCTCGTTTGCCAGCAGAAGCGCGCCGCAGTGTTTGTCGTTGTTGAGTTCTAGGACATGAGCTGTTGGCACAACTTGCATCATACGTTTTTTTGATCATCTTTTACCATTTCAAAGTGCATCCAATTGTACACTTTATCCCAGACATGGTTGAAGATTTAATTCCTGACGTAAAGATGCTCATCTGCCGGTCACGAACCATGGAAGTGAAACTTAAATCGATCACAGGTTGGATTTTTCACGCACATTAAAAATATTTATTAAAAGCTTCTTTCTTTTCACATTTTTTATTTATAGTATTAACATAATAGGCTGTATATTAACCTATTGGGAAAGAACCGGTATGTCTATTTAAAATCAGATATTGAGCACCCCCATATCTCTTCTCATAACACCTCTGCGACGATTCGACTGTGAGATTGTGAATAGTTGAATCAGGCTCCTCCTATCGAAGATTCGAATCGTCGATTATTCAGGGTCACCCCTAATATATTATATATATATTTATATATTTAGCACTTCTTTCAGACCGTATTAACTTGTCTGATAGATAATTTTGAGGAATTAAATGGACAGTTTGCTGTAATTTAATTTTGAGAAATTAAAATAATACTTATTTATCTGACTTTAAGTAGTTAGATTCATGTATTAGTTCAGCCTTTCATGTAGATCCTGATGCCAGTGGTGTAAGGCTTCCTAGGGCAGCCCCCTGCTCGGTGGAGCAGTGTACACCTCAGTATACGGTGCCTGTGCCACTTCGTAGCCCTCAGGGGACCGTTTTGCCAACCCCATCACTCTCGGTGCTTTGGGGCACAGCAGTTTTCAGCAAGCTTCTGATTCAGAGCTCACACAACATTGCGTCAGGCTCGCACCCTCTGAATGAAATCTAAGGGCAGCCCCACATGGGATAGAGCGGTGTACGCAGTCATAGTCACTCACTGTAAAACAGTTTTCTAAAACTGATATATTTTGGCCTGTTGTACATGAGACCCTTACAGTGGTGGCTCAGGAACCAAGGGTTTTCCCTGAGGGGGAACCCACTTCGTATGATCAAGATCACGCGGCGGTGTCTCCGTGCCTTGGTTATATGGAAGAAAAGTTGGTTCCTGTCCCAGGGCCCTGTGTTAGGAGCTCAATGTCATTGAGACACTCTCATGATAGATGTTTCTCTCACAGGCTGGGGAGTGGTAATGGAAGGCCACTCAGCTCAAGGGCTGTGGAGGAGTCATCATCTTTCATGGCACATGAATTGCCTGGAGATGATGGTGGTCTTCAATGTGTTGAAGTTCATCCTCCCAGACCTGAGAGGTCATTGTGCTGTCTGGACAGACAATACATCGATGGCCGAGGCTATGTCTGTACGTTTTTCCCCAAATTGTTCTGCTCCCAGGAGTTCTGGGCAAAATTTGCCGGGAAGGGATAAGTCTACGACTAGTAGCGCCTTGCTGGCCAAATCTGATATCGTTCTTGGACCTTGTGTCTCTCCTCAATGGCTCTCCCTCGGAGATTCCGATCAGGAGAGACTTTCTATCTCAGGCGAAGGGCTTGATTTTTCACCCCGCCCAGAAGTATTGAACCTGTGGGTTTGGCCCCTGAGGGGGCCCAACTCATAGCATCTGGTCTCTCAACCGAGGTTGTGGAGACCATACTTTACTCCAGAACTCCAGCTCAAGGAAACTATAGGCCCTGAAGTGGAAACTTTTCACTTCTTGGTGTGATGTGTGACAGCTAGATCCAGTTAACTGCCCAAACAGTACTGTTCTTGCAAAGTCGTTTTTCATCAGGGCTATCCTCGTCCACCCTAAAGGTCTACGTGTCAGCTGTTTCTGCATACCATGTCCCTGTGGATGGTACAATTGTGGGGAATAATCATTGTTTCCTTCGTGGTACCCTGAGGCCTGCAACATGCACTAGGGTTCCTGCTTGTGATTTGGCCATTGTGTTGCAAGGCTTATCTGCAGCTCCATTTGAGCCGCTTGATTCTGTTTCAGAAACATTTCTGATGTTAAACTGTTTTCCTCCTTGCCATTTCTTCCCTAAATAGAGTAGGAGACCTTTAGGCCCTATCTGTATCCCCTACGTGCTTTGAGTTTGCACCAGAGATGGTCAAAGTGTTCATTTACCCTAACTGGGTTATATACCTAAGGTTTTGACCAACAAGCTTTCTATCCTCTGTTCTCAGATCCAGACCAGGAAAAGTTGAATCTTGTGTATCCAGTGTGAGCATATCCACAGAACTGCCCTGTGGAGGACTTCAGATCAACTGTTTGTTTTGGACCGCACAATTAGGGGTCTCCCTGCATCCATACAAATGGTTAGCAAGTGGATAGTTGACACTATATTACTTGCTTATGAGGTCTCTGGTCAGTAGTATCCCCTGTCTGTCAGAGCTCACTCTACTAGGAGTATGGCGGCCTCCAAGGCCTTGTTGTTGGGGGTTTTCCTCAAGGAGGCCTGTGATGTGGTGGGCTGATCCTCGCCACTCACGTTTGTGAGATATTATATCTCGACCTGGATGCAGCTCCAGGCTCATCAGTGCTCACGTCTTAGTGTACCACAGTTTCACACAGACAGGCATTTTGGAATTATGGCGTTTTGGTATATCGTTCCCAAAGTGATCCTATCAGATGCAGCATGGAGTTCCCTCGAAAGGGAATGTCTCAGGTTACGTATGTAACCATAGTTCCCTGAGAAAGGGAACGAGATGCTGCGTCACGTTGCTATACTCCCTGCATCCCTGTGATCGATTTGCTTCGGCGATTTAAGCTGAAGCCGGTCTTTCCGGATGTGTATTTATCCTTTCCTGGTCATGACGTCACCTGCCGGTGACCTTCACTCTCGCCATTGGACTAGTTGACATACAGTGGGTATGGAAAGTATTCAGACCCCCTTAAATTTTTCACTCTTTGTTATATTGCAGCAATTTGCTAAAATCATTTAAGTTCTTTTTTTTCCCTCATTAATGTACACACAGCACCCCGTATTGACAGAAAAACACAGAATTGTTGACATAATTGCAGATTTATTAAAAAAGAAAAACTGAAATATCACATGGTCCTAAGTATTCAGTCCCTTTGCTCAGTATTTAGTAGAAGCACCCTTTTGATCTAATACAGCCATGAGTCTTTTTGGGAAAGATGCAACAAGTTTTTCACACCTGGATTTGGGGATCCTCTGCCATTCCTCCTAGCAGATCCTCTCCAGTTCTGCCAGGTTGGATGGTAAACGTTGGTGGACAGCCATTTTTAGGTCTCTCCAGAGATGCTCAATTGGGTTTAAGTCAGGGCTCTGGCTGGGCCATTCAAGAACAGTCCCGGAGTTGTTGTGAAGCCACTCCTTCGTTATTTTAGCTGTGTGCTTAGGGTCATTGTCTTGTTGGAAGGTAAACCTTCGGCCCAGTCTGAGGTCCTGAGCACTCTGGAGAAGGTTTTAATCCAGGATATCCCTGTATTTGGCCGAATTCATCTTTCCCTCAATTACAACCAGTAGTCCTGTCCCTGCAGCTGAAAAACACCCCCACAGCATGATGCTGCCACCACCTTGCTTCACTGTTGGGACTGTATTGGACAGGTGATGAGCAGTGCCTGGTTTTCTCCACACATACCGCTTAGAATTAAGGCCAAAAAGTTCTATCTTGGTCTCACCAGACCAGAGAATCTTATTTCTCACCATCTTGGAGTCCTTCAGGTGGGCTTTCATGTGTCTTGCACTGAGGAGAGGCTTCCGTCGGGCCACTCTGCCATAAAGCCCCGACTGGTGGAGGGCTGCAGTGATGGTTGACTTTCTACAACTTTCTCCCATCTCCTGACTGCATCTCTGGAGCTCAGCAACAGTGATCTTTGGGTTCTTCTTTACCTCTCTCACCAAGGCTCTTCTCCCCCGATAGCTCAGTTTGGCCGGACGGCCAGCTCTAGGAAGGGTTCTGGTCGTCCCAAACGTCTTCCATTTAAGGATTATAGAGGCCACTGTGCTCTTAGGAACCTTAAGTTCAGCAGAAATGTTTTGTAACCTTGGCCAGATCTGTGCCTTGCCACAATTCTGTCTCTGAGCTCTTCAGGCAGTTCCTTTGACCTCATGATTCTCATTTGCTCTGACATGCACTGTGAGCTGTAGGTCTTATATAGACAGGTGTGTGGCTTTCCTAATCAAGTCCAATCAGTATAATCAAACACAGCTGGACTCAAATGAAGGTGTAGAACCATCTCAAGGATGATCAGAAGAAATGGACAGCATCTGAGTTAAATATATGAGTGTCACAGCAAAGGGTCTGAATACTTAGGACCATGTGATATTTCAGTTTTTCTTTTTTAATCTGCAAAAATGTCAACAATTCTGTGTTTTTCTGTCAATATGGGGTGCTGTGTGTACATTAATGAGGCTGCAATATAACAACATAAGAGTGAAAAATTTAACACTAGAACCACCGGGGGTCGCTGTATACCTAAAACCGCCATGCGGGTAAATTTTACCCATGCACATTTCACCTGTTTTTATATGGCTAAAGAACATATTATTTCACTGTATTATGTCACTGTCTTCACAAAGAAGTGTCTAGAGTCATGAAATGATTATGTCTTGTCATCAACTATATTTTTGTCCTGTTGTTTTATGTTCAAGGCTTTTTTTTAATCACTTTTCATAACGGTCAAGATAAACAAATCTGCGCTGACAACGAGAATCAGAAGGAAGTAAATACATATTTGGGTGGTGTAATATTATAACTAAACATATATTAAGATAACCCATGTTATTTAAATTACAAAAATAGCCTATAGAAAATAATGAACAATAATAATTCCCCACACTGCATAGGATGTATGATGCGATGACAAATTCAAGCGCACAGCTTCACCTTAATTATTTATATCCAAAGTTTATTGATGCTCACTTTCTGTAACTATTGTAACAATCCTGCCCTGAAGAACAGACTCAGTCTAATTTTTCTCGGAGGCTCTGGATCACTGTCAGATGTGCCGTCAGACGCTGAACTGACCCAGGACACTGATCTCACCACCATCAGACTCTAGATCTCTCACGGCATTTAGAGCTTCTACCTCTTCAGCATCCATAAATCGCCGGCTTTTACTCATTGTGACTTTATTTATGAACCTTATGACCGCTAATTCAGTAAGTGAAAGGCATTGCCTAGCAATGTACAACGTTTAAACATGAGGGGACGCGAAAATGACAGCACAAAAATATAGGCATTATATAGCGGGTAAATTTGACCCGCGTGGCGCTTATAGGTATAAATGCCCCGTTTTTTGATCTGGTTTTATCTAAACAATTTTTAACACCAAGGTATTGTAAATTACACAATTTTAGTAAAAGTCAAAGACTGTGAGACTTGAATGTTTTATTGAAAACCTGTTATGTACATTTGAAAAACAGCCACGGGTAAAATTTACCCCGTGGCGGTTCTAGTGTTAAGGGGGTCTGAAAACTTTCTGTACCCACTGTACGTGCATCATACACATTCACGCTGAGGGCATTCCCAAAGCGATCCTATTAGACATACGTAACCTGAGACGTTCTGTCTACATTCTGGTTCCATCTTGCTACATCCTAATTCCTTCTGCTCTTCTCCAACATTCTTTCTTCTTCCAAACCATTGCTTGAATCATCATGAGATTAAAGGCTATCCCTGGCCATTATAATATAATATATATCATAATGTCATCAAAATATAAATTATATCAAAATGTTATAAATTAAAAATAATTTTATTTGCTGGTCTCAGGAGTGTCTCTGCTGAGTAATTTGTCCAGAGTTACTTATTATCTCACTGATCTTTTAGAAGGCATTGGTCCCACTTTATATTAAGTGGCCTTAACTACTATGTACTTACATTTAAATTATATCATTTGATACAATGCACTTATTGTGTACATACATGTTTTTACATTGTACTTATATTTTAAAAACACCTGCATGTAATTACATCTGTAATTAATTTCTATAATCACATGTATAATTACACTGTTGACCCATCCCTTAACCCTTACCCCTACCCTTAAACCTACCCATACCACCAAAGCTTTCCCTAACCTTACCCGTATCCCACCTCAATAGCTGCAAAAGTGTTTTGCAATTCAATATGAACCCAATAAGTACATTGTACTTATTTTTTGATGTAAGTACATAGTAGTTAAGGCCACTTCATATAAAGTGGGACCAAGGCATTTGGCCCTGCTGCTACAGTTGTGCTGGTATATGTATTGTATTCACAGCAACAAGCCAAACTGTAAACTAATTATAGACTTTGATGCTGTTTTGTGACATCAAGAGTTACACACTGTGATGTCAGTTATGAACCATCTTAGCACTTCATGAATGATTTTTAAAGTGATTTGATATAGTAAATCATCTTATTCTTTGGCTAAAATTCTTTCATGAAACAAAAACAAGCTGTGTATGACTTCTGAATGGGTGAAACCCTCAGGCTTGGTTACGAGCCTCTCAGAGACATCATTATGTACATCATTTTTACAATTATGTATTTTCCTAATTGCAGTCTCTAGGACTTCGGCATGGCAGCAGTTCTCTAGGACTGAGAGAGAATTTTACACAGATCACTTTTTTAGAAATTGTCCAACTTCACATTTCACACAAAAAGGATTCCAGCGAGAGATTTTCTTTCAAAGCAAATTAACATATAGCTAGACATTCTTTATCTCAGAATTTGGGTTTGACTTCCGGTTATGGCGTCGAGCTGAACGGCAGCACTTCTCCCCGCTCCGTCGCTGAACTTCAGATTATCACTGCAAAACCGCCTAACTCCTAATCTAAAACTACTTAAAGTCAACCTAATGTCATTATAAGTTAAACATGCCCAGGGGAGTATCGAAGAGCAAGTATAAGAAATCGCTTAACTCTCTGGACTTTCAAGCTAGCGAGGACAGTGTATCAGAACCTGAACACAGTGAAGGAGACGCCATGTCGGTGGTCACGGACAGCGCGCAGGTGAACGATGTAACCAGCGCTGATATTATGCAAGCCATCAAATCCCTCAAACATGACTTTCATACAGAAATTAGTGGTGTGTTAACGGCTATTAAAGATATTCAGGCGAACATACACGAGTGCAACGGGCGCATCACACAGGCTGAAGAGCGGGTATCCTCGGCGGAGGATTCAATTAGCGGCCTGCAGACAAAAGTCAGCGCGTTGGAAAGAAAGGTGAAATTTTTGGAAACGAAGGCAGATGATCTGGAAAACAGAAGTCGTCGCAATAACAAGAGAATCGTGGGCATACCAGAGAAGGAGGAGGGGGCGGATCCTTGTGCTTTTATGGAAAAATGGTTTACCGAAAATCTAAATGTGCAGCTGCCGGTGATATTGGAGAGAGCTCACCGCATTACCGGATCGACGAGCGCCCCCACTTCCTCCCCGCGAACCTTCATTGTGAAGTTTCTAAACTATCGAGACAAGGAGCGCGAGCAAAGAGCAAAAGGCCAGTTGATCTACAAGAATAACAGCATCAGGTTTCACCCGGATCTATCAGCTGAAGTATATAAACAACAGCGAGACTTCTATGAGGTGCGGCAGAAGTTGAGGGAGAAGGGAGTTGACAAAGAATACTTTTTCCAGCCAAGTTGCTTGTGACCCACGGAGGACGCACACATACTTTCAACACGCCTGCTGCAGTCTATCAGTTCATTAATGGTCTGGGAGGGGACGCATTATGAAAGCTATGGTGACATCTCTTTCATGACGTTTTTCTGCTGCTCGCTTCCCTCCCTGCTCTCCCGTAATAATAACTTGTTGCGCGACCATATTAGGGAGGTAAGCTACTACTTGCTGTTTTCATTAGCATTTTTCATGGTTTCTAACTTGTTGGATGACTTTAATGGTGTAAAGGCAATGGCACTAAATCCTCTTCAGTGGCGGATAAATGATCTTTTTTTTTTTTATTAATTATTATTTTTATTTTATTTAAAAAATTCTGGCGATGAGAGTGGGAGACATAAACGCAGGACATCTGTGATGGTCGGAGGGGACACAGATTTACTGCGGGATTGCAATAACGAACTTGCAGTCAAGGCCCAGTCTCCTTTATGGAGGTTCTGGATAATCCTTCACTTCCTTGCAAAACTTTTTTTTTCACGGCCGACTGAAGTGCTTTATATGGTTTTGTTAATGTTACTGCAAGGAAGACTCATATGTTTATGGGTGAATAATTTGGAAGTCTGGATGCAAAATGTTATCATGTATATAGTTACAGTGTTCGTGTTATTGTTTTATTTTACAACATGGGATATGTATAACAATGAGCCCCAAGAACATAAAAGAACTGCAATGTGCGATAAATGGTTTGCATACGTAAGCGTTAATGGATAGCATAAGAGTAATTAGCTATAATTTTAAGGGCTTACATAACCCCATAAAAAGGAAAAAAATTCTCAATGAGCTTAAACATCTTAACTGTACTATAGCCTTTATACAAGAAAGCCACCTATCAGACTCTGAACATAATGAAACTTAAAAGGTCATGGGCCAGCCAAGTGTATTTTTCATCTCATGGTTCAGGGAGAAGGTGTGGAGTGGCAATATTGTTGCACAGTTCACTGCAGTTTTGTTTACATTCAGAAACTACAGATAAAGAGGGGAGATTTATTTTGGTAAATGGATCCATCTGTGGTGTGAATGTCTCTATGCTGAACATCTAAGCTCCAAATGAAAGCAATCCTAAATTTTTTAAGAAAATGAGTGAAATGATTATAGAAAAAGCTAAAGGAATCATTTTGATTGGAGGTGATTTTAATTGCATTTTGTCAAATAGGATGGATAAAAACCCACCATCATTTGCCACGCTTTCAGGGACCAGTAGGATTCTAAAACAAATGGTGGAGGATCTGGGTATGATTGATTCATGGAGGCATATACACCCAAGAGATCGGAATTACACATTCTATTCAAACCCACACTCCTCATATTCCAGGATTGATTATTTCTTTGTTGCTAAAAATGAGTCTTACAGAGTCCTAGATTGTAAAATACATAACATAACCTTAAGTGACCATGCCCCAGTTAGTTTGATTTGGGATTTGGGTAGGGGTTATAATCCAAGCTTATGGCGTCTAAATGTCTCACTTCTAAACGATAATGCATTTAAAGATCATATAAAGGCGGAATTGGACCAATATCTTCACTTTAATGACACGAGTGAGACGTCACCAGTGATCTTGTGGGAGGCCGCTAAGGTAGTTTTGAGGGGAAAGATAATTTCATTTGCATCAGCTAAGGCGAGACTTAGAGAAGCCAAACGTAAAGAACTTGAAGAACAAATTAAACAGTTAGAACAGAGACATAAAAGTCAACTATCTACAAATGATCTAAATCAGCTCAAGGAAGCCAGGAGGGCCTTGGGAGACTTGCTCACAAATAATACTGAGAGAAATTTAAGATTTTTAAAACAGCGCTATTATGAGCATGGGAGTAGAGCAAGTAAATTATTAGCATTCCAACTAAAAAAACAGATGAGCCTGACAGTTTTACAGAAAATTAAAAATAACGACTCAGATAAGCCCTTTTTGTATAAGCTAGATGAGATATCGGGAGCTTTTGCCACTTTTTATAAGAAACTGTACTCAAATACGGACACATGTACAGAATTTGAAAAAATTGATGCCTACTTAGAAAGCATAAACCTGCCAAAGCTATCAGAAGAAGATTCACAAGCTATAGATCGACCCATTATGATAGAAGAAATTGTAGAAACAATCAAGGGGTTAAAAAACGGCAAAAGTCCGGGCTCGGATGGATTCTGTAACGAATTTTATAAGGCCTTTGTAGATGATATAAGCCCTATTTTAGAGAAAGCATATGCTTATGCATTTGAAAGGGGGGAATTCCCACCAAATTGGAAAGAGACTATAATTTCGGTTATTCATAAGGAGGGAAAGGACCCTACAGAGTGCAGTTCATATAGACCCATAGCGCTTCAAAACTCAGACTGCAAAATATTGACCTCTATACTGGCAAAAAGACTTAAAACAGTTATTACGACTCTAGTGCACCCAGACAGGCTTTATTACTGGTCGCCAGCTGTCTGATAATATTCGTCGGCTACTGAATGTTATGTCCTATGCCAAATCTAAACCAGTGCCATGTATGGCATTAGCTTTGGATGCAGAAAAAGCATTCGACCGTGTCTCCTGGCCTTTCCTTTTTAGTGTTTTGAGGAAATACGGTCTGGGCCCTGGCTTTGTTAAATGGGTCCAACTGTTATGCTCATCTCCAAAAGCATCAGTAAGGGTAAATGGGTGTTTCTCACAAAAAATTCTGTTGGGGAGGGGTTGCAGACAGGGGGACCCTCTTTCGCCTCTTCTTTTTGCCCTCAGTATACATGGGTTTCGTGTGACGTCACTGTATGTTATCGCCGCCATATTTGTGACCGGTCACAGCTGCGTGCCCTGTTGAAGTCTATGGTGACGGCAGCTACAACTACCAGAGGAAGGCCAACAAAACGCTCTCAGAAGGTTCACAACAAGTTTACAATATATCTGAGATATGTTTTGTTATTAGCCGTTTTAACAGTGGTCAGAGAAACCCCGAACTACAATTTTATTCGATCCCAAAGGAGTTAGATCGGCGGAATTGTTGGCTTCAATCAGAAGGGACCGCACCACTGGCAGCCAAACAGCAATGCACAACATTAATAACTGCTCGGACTGTAACTTACATCACATTATAACGAGAACACTATTGTAATAAAGCGTTGTGAATCCTCTATGTTGTTATTTCAACGTGTTGTTGTGGGAAGAGCGCGTCTACTGGAGTTAAACATTGATTACACAAATTGTTCAAACTTCACTTGTGCATTAGAGTCATTTTTTTAAATTATTAAGTATAAATATCTGATTAATCTCATAAAGGATGTGTTTCGTTGAGGTAAATATCTGCAGAGCTGATGCGAGGGCTCAAAAAGTAAGGCAAAACATTAATATGATTGGGACTGTCTTCTTATACATTATATTTTAATCGTATACACTTGTAATATAACGTTGTGAATTCTTTGGGCTTATTTGCTGTGTTTCGGAGTTATTGACTACATTACTTCAGTTTATGGGCTTTGATTCTCTTCAGCTTCAGCGTGCGCAGCTCAAAACAGCAATGTTTACTAACTAATATTAAAACGTTCATGTTTTCAAAAAACGAATGCATTATTTGTAATAACTAGCACTTATATTGTTCTCGTATTATTTTCAAAAAACGCATGGGTTGGTTAATAATAAGGATTACAGATTTACAGAACAATTACAGATTTTTTCCTCAAATCATCTCATTTTGATAATAACATTACTGATTGAGCTAACGTTACAAGCGCTGAATGAACACACCTAAACTGAAGCGCTTTGCTAGGTTAATTAACTCAACGAAACACATCCTATATCATTGGTAATTCATATATATTTATACAAGATAAACATAAAATTACAACTTATTTGCACAAAATCATGCACGCATGAACTTGAACTAGTAACATAGTCAGAATAACTCCTGTTGTGGATGTGTTCTTCCTGTAATAACACGCCGAAACACAGCAACTAGAATCCACAATATTTTAATACAATAGTTTAGGCAATTAAAATGTTATTAATATGACAACCATAATCGTAGATAATGTTTTGTGTTGTTGTTTGAGCACTGGCGCTGAATCTAAAGATGATCATCAATACAATGAATCGCTGCTGCGTTAGTTGCCATCTCGGTCCCAAATATGGCGGTGGGCATAGCGGAAATGACGTATTTGAAACCCATGTATAGAGCCCCTGGCACAGCTAATACGAGAGAGCACAGATATTAGTGGTATTGAAGTGAGTGGAGAGGAACACAGGTTGTCGCTATACGCAGACAATGTATATCTCAGATCCCACAAAGTCTGTTCCAAATTTAATGAAATGTACTGAGACCTTTGGATTTTACTCAGGTTACAAAATAAATGTGACTAAGACAGAAGCACTCCCCATGAACAATTTAATTTCCCCACAGATGAAATCTGCTTTCTCATTTAGATGGCCCAGGGAGGGAATTAGATATTTGGGAATAAATATACCCCCTGACCTTAGTTTATATCAAAGTAACTATATTAAATTAATAGATAAAATTAAGCATGATTTGAACCGCTGGAATACACTTCCCCTTACTTTAATAGGCAGGGTGGAAGCTGTTAGGATAAATGTTCTCCCAAGGCTCCTCTTTCTTTTTCAAACTCTACCAATCTCTTCGCCTAAACCTACTTTTAGTCTTTTAGAATCGTCTCATCTCAAGATTTATATGGCAGGGTAGGAGACCCAGAGTTAGATATAAAGTCTTACAACTGGCAAAAACTAAAGGGGGTCTAGGACTACCCAACTTGAAGCATTACTGGTTAGCGTCACAATTACGTGCAATGATAGTGTGGCTATCAGATGATACAAGTACAAGATGGCTCAATATAGAAAAAAGTTACAGTCCTGATATGCCTTTGTCAGTGATCCCCTTTAATAGGCTCAAATCCACCAGAGAACTTTTGGGAGAATGGTCGAACACAACATGCATAGCTTGGAAGGAAATATAACAAATGTTTAAGCTAACAGGCGATTTCTCTGTTTTGAGTTCAATTACTTATATTCAAGATTTTCTTCCATTGAGACTTGATACAGGATTCAAAAACTGGAAACTTTTGAACCTTCATTATGTACACCAATTATTTCGTAATAACAACTTCAAATCATTTGAACAACTGAGAATAGAGTTTAAACTACCAAGAACAGACTTATTCAGGTACCTACAATTAAGGAGTTTCATACTAAAACACCCAAACTGGAACAGATTAATAGAGCCCTCCCTTTTAGAATGGTATTTATTAAAAATTCAGGGTGGAGAACATATGAGGAAACCAATAACCAATGTTTATAAAATCATTGCTTCAATGACAAGAGACAATTCATTCTATGTGAAAGACAAGTGGACTAGGGAGCTACGGCTCGAAATAAGTGAAGAAGTTTGGTTGGAGATATGTACCCAGGCTCATAAAGTCACGAATGCCAATTTGTGGAAGGAATTTCAATGGAAAATAAACAACAGATTTTTCAGAACACCACAAGTTGTGGCTAAAATGAATCCGAATCAATCAAGTCAGTGTTGGAGGGGGTGTGGAGAGACAATGGCTACTCACTCACATATTTTTTGGCAATGCCCTTTGTTGGATAACTTTTGGAAATCCATTTTTACATATATTAATAAAGTATTGAATGTTGATCTGATAAGAGACCCTCTGATAGCAATCCTAGGGATTAAACCAGTTGTGATACACAGTAGGAAAAAGATGTATTTATTACAGATATTACTGATAGCAGCAAAGAAAGCCAATACAATAAAGTGGCTTAAAAATGAGTCACCAAACCAAGCTGAATGGCTAACAATTTTGAGAAATATTTACACTATGGAAAAAATTACTTATTCGTTGAGATTACAGAGGGAACTTTGTATTGAAAGATGGGCACCATTAATGACAGTCATGGAGGACCATTAGAACCAACTGGTTATATTTGCCAGGGGAACTTGAATACAACCCATGTTTTGTTTTAAGTTGATGTTTGTTTTGTTCAAATTGTTTGCTTTAAATGTTGTTAATGATTTTCTTATTTTTTTCTTTTCCTTGTATTTTTGGACATATTTTTCTGTGGAATTGATCATACATGTCAGGATGCGTGAATGTTTGGATCCCCTGTAAAGGATATTGTTTCTGTGTACAAGTAATTGTTGTAAAAGGAGATCTGAAGAACATTCAAAATAAAAAATAAGTAACAAAAAAAAGAATTTGGGTTTTAACTTACAGCTCTCTGTTGAGTACCAGAATAAAATTTGGATGATGCTATTCCAATTTAGATTTAATCGCTACCACTATCATGTCCCTGATAAGTAATGTAGTTGTCTAATTGTCAAGCCCCACCGGATTTTTGTGCCTCTGGTCCATTGGGTGTTACCGACCCATTCTACAAATATGTCTATATGGGTGCGTCTATCTTTCCCTCAACACTTCTAAAAGGCAAATCAGAATTGATTTACCACAACGGCTGAAGAAGGAAAAGAAGATCAAACCTCTTGCTTGTTGCAAATTCCAATTTGAAAAGACACTCACCAACTGGACATGGGAGATCACGTCATTTCTAATTAGGAATTCATCATAACTATTGGTTATGTATTAATTCAGATCTTTGATTATTCTGGGTATCTTGTACTTTCAATTATTCATTCATTAGGGACCCAGCATCGCATAGAGAACTTATGCCAGCCTAGTTAACAAAAAGCATAGTTTTGTATATTTACGAAAACTGTAACTTACTAAGGCAGCGATAGTCAGAAATCGAAAAGGTCTCAAATAACGTGCCCCATGCTCCATTCATTGAGCCTTCTGTATGATCTATCCTGAACACAAATTTGCAGTAATGCCAGACTCCACTTTAATCTTCTAGAAATACTGATTTAAGAATAATGCAGAATAAATCAAGGATGACATTTATTGTGAGGTAAAAATGTATCATGCCAATTACACAATTAAACAATTAGAAGCCAATTCAAATAATAAATACATAACATTAATTGCTCAAAGATGACTTTAAGAGTAAGAAATGCATACACACAGTGGTGGGTGAGTGTTTTAAAACACTCACCCAACACTATATGTGGGTTTTCTGGCTACAGAAGGTCCCAAATGGCTGCTCTGCACTTTCTCTTAAATACCCAGACCAGAACAAAAGGATTGTAAATATTTACTACACCCAACACCTGTTTTGGGGGGAGAGGAGATGGTTATCAGATATCTTGAAAAGACAATACCCAAAACAGAGAACAGAAGGTGGAAGGGGTGATGAGTGAGGTGAGAGGTATGGGCAAGGCAGTGTCCTATGCATTTTACCACTAAGAGTTCTCCTAATGCAGTAAAAGTTCTTAGCTAAGAGTTTTCTCTTAAAAACTATTCACAAAGCTGCTGAGACAAACTTTTACTAAGGAATAGATTGAAGTCTTAAGCTAAGAGTAAGGGCGGGGTTGACCTCGTTGCAATGGAGTATACACACAGCGATTGGCTCATGGGGGAGGAATAAGCAATTTAATCATAGAAATATTGTAGAATGAGGTGTCATGTTTGGATCGGAATATATACACATGCAGACGAGAGCCGACTTGCCTATAGTTACTTCGACAGTTTTCTGTATCCCTCCTCCACCCCGCTCCTCACTCTCGGCTGGGGATACAGGGAGAACTTTGGGTTTGGGCTAAATTCCAAGCTCTGAGCCCTCGATCTCCTTGGACAGCACACCAAATACGCAAATATATATATATATATATATATATATATATATATATATATATATACATACATTTTTTTTTACTCTATTCAATCATTTGTAAGTGTGAACTCATGAAAAGCATTGCCACAGGTAATCAGACAATATTTACTTATTTGTTAAAGATTTATTTTTGGTGTCTCATCGTAGATTCAAATCTATAAATCAAAATATATTGCATTTATAAAGAAAAAGTTGAGCACCCAAGGCTCTATCGCTATTGCCTCAATGGTGTTCAGTGTCTTTGGGTGGATTAGGACTGTTTGTGATTTGGCCTTAGTGATTTAGGAGTCCTCTTGACTACTAACGTTTCACAGATTTAGGAGCTAGTTTTAGGAGCTAAAATGCTTTGTGAAATACTCTTAGAGCAAAAATTTAGGACTCCTAAAATTAGGACTGACATGCCCATTATTTTTAAGAGTTTCTCCTAAATCGGCAAGTTAGGAGCTACTTCTAGCCTTAAGATGTTTTGTGAATACAGCCCCTGAACAAAAATGTGTATAAGAAATAACACAAATAATGCACATTTTATGAAAAACAACAGAGTTTACACAGATCACTCATCAGTGATGCCATTACAGCAGCACACAGCAATCAAACTATGGTGGACTGATTTTAGGTAGACTAAGGTAAACTAATTTTACTTGGCGCAATAGAAAGAAAGAAAGAAAGAAAGAAAGAAAGAAAGACATGATTTGTGAATTTATTTAAAAGTCTGTGAGATGGGATGTATAAAAATGTTTTCTTGGATTATATTATTTTATGTTATTACATATTCTTTTATCATTTATTGATAAACTTTATTTGAATGCTGTCTATAGGCAACATTGTGTGCAATAGGCTATAATATATTAATATAATAATTTCCTAATCCCGCCCTTATTTTGTCATTCTTAATTAAAAATAAATATTATTATAGACCTATCCATTTCTGATAATTTCAGGTTGTTCTGGTCACGCAGGTTGTTTGCATAGATAAGTGAGGAGAGTTTGGGCAAGGCGGTGTCCTATGCTATTTCTTTGAGATCTTCTCTCCAGATGAGTTTTATTGTTTTATTGCAAGGTGTTTGATTTCAGCTTTTGTAGTAACAGGAAAATCAAGTCCTACATTGGGTATATATGCTGGTCGCAAGATTCCCCATCAGTTCCTATCTTTTATCCAGGGGCGCCGTTGGCACGGGGGACAGGGGGGTCAGGACCCCCGCTGTTTTGAAAAGATAGAAGTCGACCCCCGCACTTTTGATAAGGGCTGCTTCAATTAGTCATCTTTTAGCTTAGGATATTTTCTTTCAAATGAGACCATTTTCACGTTTCTGTGAGCTTCCGTTTGTAAATAATCAGCTGTTCCCTTTCAGTCGGTCACGTTCGACGTACGTCAGTAGTGACCGACGAATTGGGATATCGCTAGAGAGCCCTATCAGCTTCGAGTGAACTAAAACAAGCCAATGGAATTGGCGTGCGATATTTGCATAATGCGCACCGCCTCCGACAGGTGTATATAAATAAGAAGCAGATGCAATCGCACTCTGTCTTTCGCTTCGGAGCCAACCTGTGTGTTCCTGCAGTCACATCGCGGCTGTTCCCTGTGTGCTTCGGCACAAAGAACAAAAGCTTCTAAAAGAGCTTCACAGACAGACACTGCGTCTTTTTCAAGACGTCATTCTGTCTGTGCGTTTCTGGAGGCGGTCGTTTCCTATCCTCACTGACGGCCACAATCACTTTCTCTCATGTCTGCTTAGCGTGCTGAGACTGTGTTTGTGGGTGGTTCATATTCTCTTATGAGAATATGCCCACGTCGGCGCGTTGTTTGTCTCGCCTTTCTCGTAAGGGTTGAGCGCTCAGCGCGCCGTGTGCCGTCGAGCTGCCGGCTGACAGCACGCGTTGCCATGGCGACCCTGCGCATTGTCTGGCGCTCTAGATGCACGGTCGAGACTCGAGTGCCTTTAATGAGGTGGAGTCCCCTCACTTATTCCCCGATCTAGTTTATTTTTCTGAATCAGAGAAATACTATTTTGGTTAATAAGCCTGGGTGACCAGAGGATCACAGTGGGGCATTACCCGCCGAGCCATTCTCCGTGGGCCCCCCACTCCTCTAGTGCATCGCAAACATGTTGTGACTTTGTTCGTGGGTGGTTCATGTTTAGTTCAACATAGCCACGTCGGCGCCCAGTGCGCCGTGTGTCGTCCAGTTGGACGGCCACGTTCATGGTCCAACATGGCTGGTAGCCTCTGCATGGATTGCTGGACCTTCTCATGGGGGACCTAGCATCTTAGTCAGGGCTCCAGCAGAGGATCAGACGTCGACTGCTACATTGGAGAGAGTATTGTTGAGTTCTGAACGTGAAGATGAGGCTGAGTGTCCCACGGTTGTGATGTGCTCATGCTGAATCAGATTCAGACTTGACAACCATGCTTTCCCGGGCCCCTGGGGGCGTGGTGCGACGCGTACTCGCCTTGCCCCGCCCCCTGTCTTTGCCCAGACGTGCATGGAAAAACTTGGCGGTTTGTTGCCTTTTTTGGTGTCAAATATGGAACACCAAAGGGGCCATAATCTGCATTACAAGTTTTTTCTCTCTCACTACCCTCTGGGGTGGGGTGGCAGTGCTACGATCACACCACCTCTGCCCTGCATGGGTCTTGGCCACCGGCAAGTCCGTGGTAGGCCAAAGCACTCATTGCATCTGGGTAGTTCTGAGTCGGGGTTGAGCTACGCATGGTGCAAGTCATAGCGCAGGCCCCTGGCCAGACAATGTCCACCGTGGTGGTCCGGAAACACCCCTGGCTGGTCTTGCTGGGATGTGTCGTCGTCTAAGTACGCTTTCTCGATGCACTCATCTCACAAGCTGGCCTAAAACCCAGCCCGCTTAGCCCGCAGTCAACCCAGTTGGGTAGCGGGAAGCGGTCCTGGAGATATGGCGACCTGGAGCTGAGGTAAACAGTTCTTTCTCCCCGGAGGAGGGCCGGGGGGAGAATTCTGGTCTGTTCCGCCGCTGGCTCTCCGGAGTCCAGCGGTACCCACGAATAGAACTGTTGTCTGATCCTCCAGGTCCCGAGAGGGTGTGGCTGGCAGTGTGCGGGGCCCCGCCTTGCCACTCTCAGCCCCCTCTCACTTATAGGTTCCAGTGTGATGGTTCAGGCCGCACCCCATGTGCCGTCTCCCTTTCACACTGCTACCTCGCAGAGTCTGACCACACTCTGGGCCGCAACCATGCCGTCCGAGTCAGGTCCCCGTACTCTGCTTGTGGCTGTCAGCGTGCGAGGCCCCGCCTTGCCACGCGCAGCCCCCTCTCACATCGCCAGCAGGTGCCAGTGTGATGGTGCAGGCCGCACCCCGTGTGCCGTCTCCCATACGCACTGCTACCTTGCAGAGTCTGATCACACTCCGGGCCGCTACCATGCCGTCCGAGTCGGGTCCCCGTAGTCTGCTTCGCTGCCCCACCTCCGGTACGTCTGTGGTGCGTTTGGTCCCGCTGACTCGGTGTCTGGAAGCCTGGATAGCGCTCCCCAGCCCGTCCCGCTGGCTCATTCGCACTATCAGACTCGGCTATGTGATTCAGTTCGCCCGGCGTCCCCCGGTTTTCAGGGGTGTCCACTTCACTTAGGTGTCGTTGGACAGTTCACCTGTTCTCCGGGCGGAGATTGCTGTCCTCCTGGCGAAGGATGCAATCGAGCCGGTCCCTCCAGCCGATATGAAGTCAGGGTTCTATGGCCCTTACTTCATTGTACCAAAGAGGGTGGTGGGCTACGGCCAATCCTGGATCTGCGCATTTTGAACCGGTATCTTCACAGGATGCCGTTCAAGATGCTCACGCAGAAGCGCATTTTCGAATGCGTCCGTCCCCAGGATTGGTTTGCAGCGATCGACCTGAAGGACGCGTACTTTCATGTCTCGATTCTTCCTCGACACAGACCCTTCCTGCGGTTTGCGTTCGAGGGTCGGGCATATCAGTACAAAGTCCTACCCTTCGGGCTGGCCCTGTCACCCCGCATCTTCACGAAGGTTGCGGAGGCGGCCATTGTTCCCCTCAAGGAACAAGGCGTTCGTATTTTCAACTATCTCGACGACTGGTTGATCCTGGCCAGCTCGCGAGAGCAGTTGTGCGAACACAGGGACATGGTTTTAGCTCACCTCAGCCGGTTGGGTCTTCGGGTCAACTGGGACAAGAGCAAACTCGCCCCCGGGCAGAGGATCTCTTATCTCGGTCTCGAGCTAGACTCGGTCACACGGACTGCGTGTCTCACCGAGGCGCGCGTCCAGTCGGTGTTGAACTGCCTGAGCTCGCTCAAGCGCAGGACAGCGGCCCCACTGAAAGACTTCAGAGGCTCCTGGGGCATATGGCATCTGCAGCCGCGGTCTCGCCGCTCGGATTGCTCCATATGAGGCCGCTTCAAGACTGGCTCTGCGGCCGGGTCCCGAGATGGGCCGTGTCCCCGTGACACCGAGCTGCCGTCGCACCCTCATCTGGTGGTCGGATCCTTCGTTCCTGCGGGCAGGAATGCTCCTCGATCAAGTGTCCAGGCACGCTGTGGTCCACACAGATGCCTCTGCCACCGGATGGGGGGCCACGTACAACGGGCATGCAGTGTCGGGTCTTTGGACGGGGCCTCAACTGCATTGGCATATCAATTGCCTGGAGTTGCTAGCAGTACGTCTTGCACTGGGCCGCTTCAAGGAGCTGCTGTCAGACAAGCACGTACTGGTCCGCTCGGACATCACTGCAGCCGTTGCGTACATCAACCATCAGGTGGTCTACGCTTCCGTCGCATGTTGCAACTCGCCCGCCATCTCTTGTTATGGAGTCAGAAGCATCTGAGGTCGCTTCGTGCCATTCATGTCCCAGGTGTGCTCAACTGTGCAGCTAACGAGCTCTCACGGCAGCCTCCACTTGCGGATGAGTGGCGACTCCATCCCCAGGCGGTCCAGCTGATCTGGCAGCTTCCGGCGAGGCCCAGATAGATCTGTTCGCCTCCCCAGGAACTGCCCACTGCCAGTGGTTCTATTCCCTGACCGGCGGCATGCTCGGCACGGATGCCCTGGCACTCAGCTGGCCCCGGGGTCTACGCTATGTGCGTTTTCCCCCAGTGAGCCTTCTTGCACAGCTCCTGTGCAAGGTCAGGGAGGACGAGGAGCAGGTCTTGCTAGTGGCTCCGTTTTGGCCCACTCGGACCTGGTTTTCGGACCTAATGCTCCTCACGACAGCCCCTCCTTGGCCGATTCCTCTGAGGAAGGACCTCCTGACTCAGAGACGGGGCACCCTGTGGCACCTCCACGTGTGGTCCCTGGACGGGATGCGGAGGTTCTGAGTGATCTCCCGCAAGCGGTCGTAGACACCATCACTTCCGCTAGAGCTCCTTCCATTAGGAGCCTCTATGCGTTGAAGTGGAACCGGTTCGTTGAATGGTGCTCCTCTCTCGAGAGGACCCCCGATTATGCTCGGCAGATCCGTGCTTTCCTTCCTGCATGAGGGCCTGGAGCGAAGGCTGTCTCCCTCCACCCTCAAGGTGTATGTTGCCGCTATCGCCGCACATCACCATGCAGTTGTTGGCAATTAGGGATCTGCACGCATTTTCGGTCGACGAATCGTGCCTGGAATTCGGGCCCGGTGACTCTCACGTTATCCTGAGACCCCGGCCCGGATATGTGCCCAAGGTTCCTACCACTTCCTTCAGAGATCAGGTAGTGAACCTGCAAGCGCTGCCTTCGGAGGAGGCAGACCCAGCCCTAGCTTTGCTCTGTCCCGTCCGCGCTCTGCGTGTGTACGTAGACAGAACGCAAAGCTTCAGGACCTCAGATCAGCTCTTGTCTGTTACGGAGGCCAGCAGAAGGGAAAGGCTGTCTCCAAGCAGAGGATGGCCCACTGGATAGTGGATGCCATCGCCCTGGCGTACGAATCCCAGGGCGTGCCTTGCCCGTTCGGGTTGAGAGCCCACTCCACCAGGAGTGGCCTCTTCCTGGGCGCTGGCTCATGGCGCCTCGCTGACAGATATCTGTAGAGCTGCGGGCTGGGCGACACCTAACACGTTCGCTAGGTTTTATAGCCTACGTGTAGAGCCGGTATCTTCACGTGTACTCGCATCCACTAGTCGGTAGACGTGTTGTACCCGCTCTAAGTGTCGGCTTGCAATGCCATTCCCGCCCCCTGGGCCGGATACGTGCATACTTTTCACTCCAGTCGTGTTCCCCGCTTGGCGAACCCTGTCGAGTTCCTCCGCCTCCCCCTTCGGCTCGGACATTGCGGAGTGTCTGATGCCAGGCCTACATCCGTCGCTGACGCTGTCTGTTGGCTGGGGTCCATATGTTGTGACTCCTCTACGTGAGCAGTCCCATATGTGTAATTATCCACGGTTTAAAACTCCCTACGGGTGAGTCCGTGTCTTTCCCTTAGCAGAGCCAGCTCTGCTGTCACCTGTCAGATGAGTCTCCCCCTACCAGGCAGAGCCATCCCAGGGACTCCATATGCGTACTGCCCCCCGGGCCAGTCCATATGTGTATTCTCCACGCAAACTCCTCCCCCATTGGGTAGGTAGTGGCCTCCGCAGCGTCCCCTACGGGTTCGCTTCCCCAGTGTAGTCTAGTTTACTTAGTGGGTATGTCGGAACAGCAGTAGACTCTCTCGGCGTAAGCTCGCCCCCTTCACCGTCCAATTGGTGCGACGGGTGGCTAGAGCTTGCGCTGGGCACTGGAAGGGGTTTCGTAACTGTGGCGCTTTATTTGGGATCCCAATTCGTCGGTCACTACTGACGTACGTCGAACGTGACCGACTGAAAGGGAACGTCTCGGTTACGTATGTAACCCTCGTTCCCTGAAGGAGGGAACGGAGACGTACGTCAGTAGTGACCGACGAATTGGGATATCGCTAGAGAGCCCTATCAGCTTCGAGTGAACTAAAACAAGCCAATGGAATTGGCGTGCGATATTTGCATAATGCGCACCGCCTCCGACAATAAATAGGAAGCAGATGCAATCGCACTCTGTTTTCCGCTGAGGAGACAACTTGTGTCCGCACTACAGCGAGGGTACAGAAACTGTGGCGACGGGACGTACGTCTCCGTTCCCTCCTTCAGGGAACGAGGGTTACATACGTAACCGAGACGTTTTGTCGCGGATGTGAACAGGAAATACGCTCTCGAACGGAGAAACACGCGATCTCCAAACCATCGATCAAAGCATGCTAACGTTTTAGGACAGGTTGATGGTATATAAATCATGCCCGAACTTTAGCGTTTGTCAATCAGGCCAAACCGTCCATTCAGAAACCGAGAAATTTGACACTTAAGGTAAGGAGGCTGATCTCTCAGGTTGACGCGCGAGCTGGCTTGACTGAAGTTTTCGTGAGGATTTATAGTTTATGGACTGTTTTGATTTCGGTAATTACATCTTGAAAGGCAAAAGCATTGATGGCATCTATAAAAGAGATATCTGAAATAGAAACGAAAGTGATATTCATCCAGTGGAGGACGCACGAGAGGAGATCTGTGCGTTTCATTGGTATGTGTATACTGTAATACTGCATTTAAAATGCTTATCAGTGGCGTGCACTTTGATCGTGAAAGTGAAAGTGCCTTTTACGGTCGCATCGCGTTGCCCCCGTGTTCCCAAAGTGAACGTGAGCTCCAGTCCATTACAATTTAGAGCGGTTAAGGCCCGGGTATTCTTCATTTCCCGTGTTCCGTTCAGTCTCGCGCGAGCCTTTAAGAAAAACTCCTTTGCCCATGAGCGCGGAAAGACCATGGGAAAGACCATAGACTGTAAAAAAGGGAAAGATGCGTACGGCGCATGCATGTGTGCACCGCCCGTTGTCATAACAATGCCCCCCGCGTTCGCAGTTTGGTCCCCCTCACTTTGAAAATGTCTCCTGCGCCCCTGCTTTTATCAATTCTTCTGTTAGTTTTTTCAGTGTTTTAGTGGTCTGGCTGTTGTCGTCGCACAGTAACAAGTGGCGTCTCCTCAAATTTTTTTAACATGGAAAGTGTGGCTGACAGAGATGCATTTTCTTCCTGCGAGAGCATGCCCCTTTGAAATTTGTGAGATGTAAACTTTATTTAAACTGCAAAAGCATACATTTAAATTAGTGGTGGGCCGTTATCAGCGTTAACGTGCTGCGTTAACGCGAGACTCTTATCGGGTGATAAAAAAAATATCGCCGTTAATCTATTCTCAAAGTTGGGTTGGGAGCTGGGTCTATACTACGCAAGCTATGATGACTTTCACCTTGATATTTTAGCGCAGATGTATACCTAGCCGAACTGACCCTTCGCAAAGACCCGCCCCCCTTAGTTACTGTTGCTTTGTCTGTCAAGCCGTGGCGCTGTGACGCCACACACACAGTGCATCACGGAGCAAAGAGGATACTGACAACACGTCGACAGATAAGACAGAGCAGGTAACTTATGATATTTAACAAAGTCCCAGCTTTAAAACTGTGTAGTTTTTTAAGAAATTCAAACAATAAAACCCGTTTTCTTTAATGTGTCGTGACCATGGTCGTGACAGATGCTGTAGCGCCTCAGCTCAAGAGGCTCGTAAACCGATCATCTCTTACTACGAGTCCATTTATAGCATCAAATACACATGAATGAACATGAGAATCAATGTTGTTTCAAACGCGGAAAGATGTCAATATACAAACTATAATATACAAAAGTTTAACTCCACCGAGGTTAATCTAACTCCTATCTGCTTTGTCGGACAAAATGGCGGATTACTTTTAGTCATTTGCTGCGTCCCAATTCGCCTTCTTATACTACGCCCTATAAGTATGTACTCTTTCTGTGAACAAAAAGTACTTACTTTTGAGTGTGTAGCAAAAGAGTAGACAAGCTTTGGGACATACTATCATGTCATACAATTGCGTCTTTTCTCTCTGTCGCATCCTGTCACCGTAAACTGCCCTGTCAATCATCTTACATCCTCCACATTTCATTTAGTTAATTTTCTACCGTATCAGAGAGAAATGCAGCACGTTGATCTGCAGTCGCGAGTCTTTCATGTGGAGAACTCTCCTCATATTAATGCATAATGATGCATTTAAAAGTTAATGGCCAATCAGATCTTTATAAAAGTCCACATTGGTATTTGCAGATGAAAAATAACACATATAACATTAAATAAATATTTTCTATCAGTTTGAACTGATTATTAGTCACTCAAACAACCTCTCAGCGTCGATCGTGCATATTCGCCATGTTTTGTAGTTTTTAACACTTTTTACTCATGTTTGTAGTTCTGAACTGAATCCGCGTCCAACGCGCAATGGGTTGTGGGCAATATTAGCCTTTATAGTGTGCACGGATTCACACTTCGAAAATCTACCGGAAATAGTAGACCATCCGGGGACTTTTGGCATACTCTTTTCAACATACTATGCTTTGGGACACACTTATTTTAATCTCACATACTATTTAGGATGGATAGTATGGACATTGGGACGCAGGGGCAATTTGGGTATCTCACATATTCTGAATGTCTTCGGCAGAATTCAAATGAGCCATTTTAATCTAGATTAATCTAGATTAATTCCAAAATTAATCTAGATTAATCTAGATTAAAAAAATTAATCTATGCCCACCTCTAATTTAAATTATTGTGATCATTATGAAGGGGGAGGATAACTTATACGTGTCAGGTTTTTCGATGAAAAAAGACACCTGTGTATCCTCGCTCATGACTTGTCAGAAAGCGTCCTCACTCCTTGTTCCTCGTAGTGCAATTAGAGAATTGAGTCCTTCAAGATGGCTGAGTTTGGTCGGTTTCTGGGTCACAGGCTGGAGGATATAAGAGCAAGGAAATGAGGAAGCATCAATTTAAGCATTGAGAAGCACCCTTTGTGTCTTGACCCTGAGCAATCCTCCCTAATTGGGTCTCTGTCAGCCTATCTTGAACTCTCATCATGAGTGTCCAAAGGCTGGCTTGCAGAACGGGCTTTTCATTCTGTGCTTGTAGCACAGGGCAATTGCATTGCATTCCCCAAAGTTTTAGCTTGACATCTGATGCAATACAAGTTAACCTTATTAAAAGGGAATATCACGGTACCTGATGTATTGTGTAGCTGGCCATGCCATTGCGGCTCAGTCAAAACATTCGTACAAAATACCATTCAGCAGGGGCTTATGTAGGCATATAGCCCTACCCGTTTTGACAGGTTGAAGAGCCATTTGTTTGTGCAGGTGCATAAACGTGATTTAACAATAGAACTGCCACAGGGTAAATTTTACCCATGGCTGTTTTTCAAATGTACATAACAGGTTTTCAATAAAACATTCAAGTCTCACAGTCATTGACTTTTACTAAAATTGTGTAATTTACAATCCCTTGGTGTTAAAAATTGTTTAGATAAAACCAGATCATAAAACGGGGCATTTATACCTATACGCGCCGCGCTGGTCAAATTTACCCACTATACAATGCCTGTATTTTCATGCTGTAATTTTCATGTCCCCTCATGTTTAAACATTGTACACGTCCTTCTCAAAAAATTAGCATATTGTGATAAAAGTTCATTATTTTCCATAATGTAATGATAAAAATTAAACTTTCATATATTTTAGATTCATTGCACACCAACTGAAATATTTCAGGTCTTTTATTGTTTTAATACTGATGATTTTGGCATACAGCTCATAAAAACCCAAAATCTCAAAAAATTTGCATATTTCATCCGACCAATAAAAGAAAAGTGTTTTTAATACAAAAAAAGTCAACCTTCAAATAATTATGTTCAGTTATGCACTCAATACTTGGTCGGGAATCCTTTTGCAGAAATGACTGCTTCAATGCGGCGTGGCATGGAGGCAATCAGCCTGTGGCACTGCTGAGGTGTTATGGAGGCCCAGGATGCTTCGATAGCGGCCTTAAGCTCATCCAGAGTGTTGGGTCTTGCGTCTCTCAACTTTCTCTTCACAATATCCCACAGATTCTCTATGGGGTTCAGGTCAGGAGAGTTGGCAGGCCAATTGAGCACAGTAATACCATGGTCAGTAAACCATTTACCAGTGGTTTTGGCACTGTGAGCAGGTGCCAGGTCACCTGTAGCCCATTTCCTGCACACGCCTGTGCACGGTGGCTCTGGATGTTTCTACTCCAGACTCAGTCCACTGCTTCCGCAGGTCCCCCAAGGTCTGGAATCTCCACAATCTTCCTCAGGGTCCGGTCACCTCTTCTCGTTGTGCAGTGTTTTTTGCCACACTTTTTCCTTCCCACAGACTTCCCACTGAGGTGCCTTGATACAGCACTCTGGGAACAGCCTATTCGTTCAGAAATTTCTTTCTGTGTCTTACCCTCTCGCTTGAGGGTGTCAATGATGGCCTTCTGGACAGCAGTCAGGTTGGCAGTCTTACCCATGATTGCGGTTTTGAGTAATGAACCAGGCTGGGAGTTTTTAAAAGCCTCAGGAATCTTTTGCAGGTGTTTAGAGTTAATTAGTTGATTCAGATGATTAGGTTAATAGCTCGTTTAGAGAACCTTTTCATGATATGCAATTTTTTTGAGATTTTAGGTTTTCATGAGCTGTATGCCAAAATCATCAATATTAAAACAATAAAAGACCTGAAATATTTCAGTTGGTGTGCAATGAATCTAAAATATATGAAAGTTTAATTTTTATCATTACATTATGGAAAATAATGAACTTTTATCACAATATGCTAATTTTTTGAGAAGGACCTGTACATTGCTACTAGGCAACGCCTTTCACTCACTGAATTAGCGGTAGTCGGTTTCATAAATAAAGTCACAATGAGTAAGAGCCAGCGATTTATTGATCAGAAGAGGTAGAAGCTCTAAATGCCATGAGTGATGAAGAGTCTGATGGTGGTGAGATCAGTGACGCGTCCTGGGTCGGCTCAGAATCTGACGGCTCATCTGACAGTGATCCAGAGCCTCCGAGAAAAAATAGACTGACTGTTCTTCAGGACAGGATTACTACAATAGTTACAGAGCGTGAGCATCAATAAACTTTGGATAATTAATTAAGGTGAAGCTGCGCGCTTCACCTAATTTGTCATCACATCATACATCCTATGCAGTGTGGGGAATTATTATTGTTCATTATTTTCTATAGGCTGTTTTAGTAATTTAAATAACATGGGTTATCTTAATATATGATTAATTATAATATTACAGCACCCAAATATGTATTTACTTCCCTCTAATTCTCGTTGTCAGTGCAGACTTGTTTATCTTGACCATTATGAAAAGTGATTAGTGTAGCCTGCATAAAAAAAGCCTTGAACATAAAACAACAGGACAAAAATATAGTTGATGACAAGACATAATCATTTCATGACTCTAGACACTTCTTTATGAAGACAGTGACATAATACAGTGTAAAAACCATATAAAAACAGGTGACATAATGCCATATAAAAACAGGTGAAATGTGCGTGGGTAAAATTTACCCCCATGGCGGTTTTAGGTAGGCTATACAGCGACCCCCGGCGGTTCTAGTGTTAATCAGGCATCAGCATTTCAGAGAAAATAAGTTTCCCCCAAAGCATCTGCTTGGGATCTGATGCAATACTCGTTCCTGTATCTCAGGGAACCAAGGTTATGTTTGTCACGTTAAAATCATGGAGACAACAGACAGATCCAGGTGCAGGGGTTGTTTAATGGGTAATCCAAAAATCCTGAGTCCAGAAACAGGCAAGGGTCAAAATCCAATAAAGCAGTCCATACAAAAACAAAGAACAAGAAAACACACAAAGAAACAGGTGACCTGAACTGAAAACTCAGACAAAAAGCAGAAACAAACAGGTTATACATAGACAGACACTGATGAGGAAACACAAAACAGCTGGGTGCAATGACATGAGATAATGAGTTCGGGAAGTGCGTTATGGGTAATGAAGTTCACAAGAAGTGAGACACAGTCCGGGTTGGAGTGCCCTCTAGTGGCAGACAAGGGCACTCCCAGTAATGATCATGACAATGTTAGTAGCTGAGACGTTTTTTTCACAATTTAACCTATAACACCTGAACGCAACGTCCAAACATAACAAAAATGTATACACATAGACCAGAAAACTTTCAGAGTTTACTAATTAATTAACAAGTTAAATTGTTTTTTGTTTTTTGGTTCACTTTAAGAATTTTTCTTAGACAACTGAAATTAAATAAGTTCACAGTTTTATAAGTGAAGAGTTCATTTGCAAAAACCGATAAACGCCATTTAAAAAAAAAATGAACTAAGTGTTGTGCATTATTCTCCATATATAGCACGTTCTGTACCCTAAATCCATTTTGTCAGAAGAGCCGGTTTTGCCCACTTTCAGGCATCGCAAGTTCACGTTTTACAGCAGAAGCTGACAAGCGCCCTTGTTGTTTGTGTACAGAAACCGATAAGTCCGTTTTAGCGAATCAGCGCGCAGTATTCAGGTCAGGTGACAAGGCTTCTAGTCACTTCAAAAAGACGCGCTAGCTGAGGGAAGTTTTATCAAAGCTGACTAAAAGTGATCGAGGATTTATGATTTCGACTCCTGTAAGTCCTTGTACACCATACACGACTTACATGCTGAAAAATTGGTTGTCCTTTTGCTTGTGTGTGTGTGTGTGCGCGCGCGCGCACGTGCGTGTGTGGATGAGTGCGTGTGTGTGTACTTGTGTGCCGATCTGTGTGTGTGTGTGTGTGTTTGAGAGAGAGAGAGAGCAAGAGAGAGAGTGTGCGTGTGTGCGTGTGTGTGTGTGTATGTGTGTGCCGATCTGTGTGTGTGTGTGTGTGTGTGTGTGTGTGTGTAGGTGTGTGTGTGTGTGTGTGTGTGTGTGTGTGTGTGTGTGTGTGTGTACGCGCGTGGGTGGGGGGGTGTGTGTGTGTGCGTTTGTGTGCACGTGTGTTTGAGAGTGTTTAAAATGCAATTACTTGGGTTTTGTTTAACTATGAAACATGAAATGTGGAGTTATCTGCTTTTGCCAAAAAAAACGAACAAAACAAACTTTTAATATATATATAAAACATACTTTCAATGAATTTTAATTTTTTAATTTACCTGTATTTTTTAGAGTTATCATTACTTAATCAAAACAGCCCAACTGCAGTTTGATTGTTATTACTTGGAATGCACAATAAAAAAAACATGATTTGTGAGAATTCATAAAAATGGAGTTGTCTGTTTTTGCAAATAAACTCTTCAAGTATTCATGTCTAAAAGCCTGAGTGGTAATAGTTGTTCATTACAGTGGCATTTGTTTAATGGAACTGTTTTTTGTTGTTGTTGTTGTTGTTGTTGTTGTTGTTGTTGTTTTGTTTTGTTTGTTTGTTTTTTTGGTTCAGTAACAGCTGAATCTCAGTTAATAAACCAAAGAAAAAAAAAGACCACTTTGTGATGTTCATTCAAATGTCTTGCAAGCAGAGAACACAGAGATCTGTTCCTTCAATCATCTGATTCAGCAATACACAAGTCTTTAAAAGCAATTATTTTGAAAAAATAAATAAATAAATAAAAGGGTCAAGAGCCCAACTAAAGCAAACACTGACCACAATGATGGTGGCATCATTTTTGTTTTACCAATAAAACATCAACATCTAAAACTCTACCCTGATAGCACACGTACATCTCGACGTCTATTTGATGTGTGCGTTTACGTCTGGAAGACGTATTTTTTAGAGTGTTTGCTCATCTGCGATACGTCTATAGGACGTTTTCTGTCAGATGTCAAATTGACATTTAGAAGATGTCTTTAAAATGTTTATGATTTAGAATGTATGTAAAACTGACATCTTAAAGACATCTAGATGTTTGTAAACAGCAGATGCTTTCCAGATGAAGTGATCTTTAACAGACGTCTTGCTTGACTTGATAGTAATAAACTAAGCTGGTAATGCCGATTGTGGAGTTGTTTAATCAGATCTTGAGAAATTTAATTTCTTCTTTTATCTTTTTAATGTATTTTATCTTCAGTTGATTTCATCTAAGGCTGTGGCTGAAGGCAGTATTAGTTCTTGTGTTTCTCTTTCCTTCAGTAATTCTGCTTGTTAATAGCAGTTGTTCATCACTAACGTTCAATCATCACATTAACTTTAACTCTGCTTCAGTGTCTCTTTAACACTATATAGAGAAGGACCATATGTACTCTGAGCAGAGTTGATTTAACTCTGGGGTTTTGCCATGTACCCTTTCGTTACAAATTGCCAATTAATTATGCTCTTTGTTTTACAGGGAATGGTTTCAATAGAAGAAACAAGATCTGAGCTCTTTGACAGACTGCATCTTAAAGGAATACATCATGAACTAAGATCTGCAGATGTTCTTCAGTTAACTGCACATTCATTACAGTTCAATGAATTTTGTGCTGAAGAAGAGCTGATTCAGACTTTCATACAAAAACTACTGATGATAAACTACAAAGCAAGATACATTCATGTTGAGGAAAACAATGAACAATATAATATATGCCTAAGAGACAATGACGCATATGAAGATTTGGGTGATTTTTTTAAAGCAGTGTCTTTGTCGAACAAAGGAACAAATCAGCCTGACCGCATTCACCCGATGGATGTGCAGATGGCCGTGTTTCATTGTTCTGATAGTTTCCTGAAGCAGCTGATGGTCACTAAACTGTCCCAGTGTCAGTACGCTCTGCCTCTGCTTGTTCCTGATCCATTCACACAACAGATTGAGTTTCCTCTCTGGACATTTAGACAAATCAACAAGAGCTGGAAGAAGAGAAACACCAACAATGAAACTATCAGTCAGGCATATCCTGTCTACAAGGCAGAAACTCCAATGGTGTCTTTCTTCAGGTTTGGCTCTGTGTCTTCATCCAAGTCTGAGCTGATGAACAGTCTGATCAATGAGAAACACAACACGTTCTTCCACAGGAACTGCCCAGGCAGCAGCAGAACCAGAGTCCTGATGGATGGAGTGGTGGAGATCGCCTGGTTCTGCCCTTCTGGGAAAAATACAGATAAATTCAATGACTGTGTTGCGTTCTGTAATCTACACGGAGATGCAGGAGACCATAAGAAACAGCTGCAGATCCTCACTGAAATGGCCTCAGTCAATGTTGTACTTCTACCACAACTGGACAGGAATGAGAAAAGCGCTGCTATAATCCAAAACCTGTACAGGAACAGAAAGCCACTTATTTTCCTTATTACAGAAGATAGATCTGCCAGAAATGAGGTGAAGAAAGGGAAATTCAAAATTGGCTTGAAAGACAGAAATAAGGCAGATGTGTATAAAGAACTAAGGAAAGCTATAAATGATTGTCTCTCAGAATCCTCTTCCACTTTCAGACTTGAAGATGTGTCCAAACACTCAGATATCAGAGTAGATGAAGAAGATGATGAAGACTGCAGGAGAGGAAGAGAAGCAGCACAGCAGATGATAAGTTTGCTGGAGAAGAAAGATCTGACAGAAATCAAAGAATCAGTTCTGCCTCATCAGGGGAAACTGTGGCATCAGTGGAGTCAGAAAAACAAAGAACTACATCGACCTCGAGCAGATGAGACCGAAATGGACATCACTAGAAAACACTCAGAGATGAAGAAAATCCGTCAAAAGCAACATGAATCTGACATAAATGCTTTTATGCAGTTGTTTTTTGAACAAATTCACTTGGATGCTGAGAAGATATATTTTCTCAAATGGCTTGAAATCTTCCTGAGTGGTTGCACCTCAAACAATATTTCTGTTTTTCCCCCAAAAAAACTCAAAGCTGAAGAAACAGACCTAGAGAGAATATCTGATGATCTTCAAGCTGCTGCCTTTGGTTTGGAGCACATCATGAGGGAGATCGGTCAGATCTATGAATCATGTTCATCTGTCCAGAAGAACAAGAAAGATCTGCAGTTTGACTTCTCTTCTCTCCCGAGTCTTGCAGCAGAGATGATGATCTCTGGATTTCCAGTGGAGCTGATGGATGGAGATGCTGCTCATGTTCCTGTGATCTGGATCTCTGCTGTTCTAGACAAACTCATCCAGAAACTGGGAGACCAGAGAGTCTTTGTGCTGTCAGTTTTAGGGCTTCAGAGCTCTGGGAAATCCACCATGCTGAATGCCATGTTTGGACTCCAGTTTGCCGTCAGTGCTGGCAGGTGCACCAGAGGAGCTTTCATGCAGCTGGTCAGAGTGTCAGACGAGATGAAAACACAGATGAACTTTGATTATATTCTGGTTGTTGATACTGAGGGTCTTCGTGCTCTAGAACTGGCTGGAAGATCAACAAGAGATCATGACAATGAATTGGCCACATTTGTTGTTGGTTTTGGAAATCTGACCTTGATCAACATCTTTGGAGAAAACCCAGCTGAGATGCAGGACATTCTTCAGATTGTTGTTCAGGCCTTTCTGAGGATGAAGAAGGTTAAACTGAATCCCAGATGTGTGTTTGTGCATCAGAACGTTTCAGATGTCACAGGTGGAGAGAAACATAAGGTGGGAAGGAGACGACTGCAGGAGACACTGGATGAGATGACAAAACTCGCTGCTGAAGAGGAAGTTTATGATGCAGAATGTTTCAGTGATGTAATTAGATTTGATGTTCAGAATGATGTGAAGTATTTTGCTCAGCTCTGGGAGGGCAGTCCACCAATGGCACCACCAAACCCAAAATACTGTGAAAATATTCAACAACTAAAGGACAATATAATATCTCATGCCACAAAATCACATGGAATGAAGCTCAGAAATCTAAAAGATCGTATTAAAGGTCTCTGGGAGGCTTTAATGAATGAACGATTTGTCTTCAGCTTCAGAAATTCTCTAGAGATTTCAGCCTACAGGAAACTGGAGACCGAATATAGCAAATGGTCCTGGAGTCTTCGCAGTGCCATGATGGAAACTGAGAACAAACTACACAACAAAATAGAAAATGAAGCAATTCATGAGGTTGAGGAAACTGATCTTCAAACAGAACTGAAGAAGACAAGTGAAGAAGTAGAGAAATCAATGTCTGAATTCTTTGAGAAAGACACATATGCAGATATACTGATTCAGTGGAAAACATCATTTGAAATCAAAATCAAAGAGCTTCATGAAAACATTGTAAGAGAAACAAAGAGGAAATTAAATGAGATTCTTCAGCAGCGAAACCTAAAGAAAATGATTGATGCTCTGAAGACACATCATGAAAACACTCTCTTTGAAAAGAGCAAAGAACTTGCCTTAAAACTCAAAGATAAAACAAATGATGAAGAAACATTGAGGAAACAGTTTGATTTATTCTGGAAACAATGTGTGAAGAAGATCATCACAGACACTCCAACAATTAAAGACATTGATATAATGAGAGATGTGAGAGAGATCCTCAGTGACGTCTATAGAAGTGCTCCTGACCACTGCATGGACAGCAAGGATATTTTCTCTGGTCCAAGTTATTCTTCATATGTTATTTTAAAAAAGGAGTTCAACGAGTCTGTAATCAACTCAACTTTGTCTCCAGAAGATAAAATAAGAACATTCATCACAGATGTTGCTCAACAGACAGACAAAATTATTCAGTCATTTAACATTTCAAAGATGGGCTACAACATCAGCTACATTCAACAACTCACAGATTACATCAAGACAAGATTAACAGAACATCAGGAAGGACCAGTGAAATATAAGTTCAAGAATGAATTCTTCATAGATTTAGTTCTCTCCATATGTAAGAGAGCAAACAAGATGATCACTGACCAACACAGACTGTTCAAGGAAGCCAATGATCCTGTTCTCTATTTGGAGAGGAAGAGAGAAGAGTACTATAGTATTTTCCAGAAATACTGCCATGGAGCAACATCAGCTGTCATTTTTGGTGAGATCATCTGTCAGAAACTGAAAGAGCCCATTGAGCAGAGTGTCTATAAGAAGACTGCCAGAGATTTAGCAGATGAAATGAGATCAAACTGTGAATCACTGAATGGAAACAGATCAAATCTGGAGAAACACATCCTGAAGACACTGGCAGAAGAGGAGGATTTTGACAAATACATGAACTACATTCATAATCCCAGAGATCACTTCAAGAGTTTCATCAGAGATGAAGTCAGTCGGTACATCACTGATAAGTTCAGTGTCATTGTTTTACCAAAGATGAAGGAGAACATTGAACTCCTGCAGCAGAAGATCATGAAAGCAGCACATGAATCTACTGAACATGTTCAAGAGAACAGTGAAGATGTTGATTTGTGGTTGAAGAGTTTCACACAGCAGATCTCTGACATGCTGATCTTCTCTGAAAAAGACCTCAGTGGAGTGAAACGTGATGGTGTTGATGTAAAACTCTTAGATGTGATAAGAAAAGAACTTCCTGATATAATGTCTGACATCAGCCAGAGATTCAACACAGAGACATTTCCAGTAAAGCTGGATTATAAAGTCAGGCCAGATGAGCTTCTGATTGATCACTTCTGTCAGTGCTGTTGGGTTCAGTGTCCGTTCTGTAAAGCCACCTGCACCAACACCATAGAAAACCACGATGGAGATCACAGTGTTCCTTTCCACCGTATTATTGGACTAAATGGGATACATTACGAAAATACAACAAACTTGTCTGCTCATATTTGCACATCAGCAGTAGCAAACAGCAATATATATTTTTATCCAATTGGATCAGATGATAAAATCTCCTGGAAAGATTACAGAACAGCAGGAGAAAAATATAAAGACTGGAGCATCACCTCTGATCTCTCTGAACTGCCCTACTGGAAGTGGTTTGTGTGCAGATTCCAGAAAAATCTGGAGAAGTACCACAATAAAACTTTTCTAGGACAGGGTGAGATTCGAGATGAATGGAGAAAATACTCAAAATACGAAGCTATTGAAAGTTTGGACAAATACATGTAATGTAAAAGTTAAATAAGCTTCTTTTGAGCTTACTGGAGATTTCAAATTTCATAATGAAAAAGGTACAGTATATAACAAGTACATCATGAATTCATCTTCCAAAGTGTGTTTTTGTCTCTCTAAAGTAAGCCTACACTGTAAAAAATGAACATGTGCAATTGTCGTTTTAAGGAGGCATTTCTGTCTGATTCTACCTATAAATTCTAATTTTGTTGTTGTAAGCCACTTCAATCAGTTTGACTTAGGCTACGTCCACACGATGTCGGAGCTTACCCTAACTGATCTTTTTTTCCCCCTCGTCTCAAGAAATATTTGCGTCCACACGAAACCACTGAAATGATGTAGTACACGTCAGACCATTATGTGGCACTGTAATTCTGCCACAGTGATACACGTAAAGCAGTGAATAAGACTTGGATCATGCACATAAACCTTGCGTGCTGTATACAAACCATAGTAAAGCTTAGAAATAACACTTTATTTTGGCTCAGTAGCTTCTGCAGCACGAACACAAGCATCTAGAGTCTGCTAATGTTTTTGTTGCTGTTTTGTGTGGTTAGCGGCGTCTGACTAGGGTCGACACGTGGGGTGATGACATCATCGATTCAAAAAATATACAGATTGGCTGTCCACACGAAAATGCAAAGACAGCATTTTCAGATTTATCCACTCTGGGATCCGGTTTCAAAAAATAGCGGTTTCACCTTTTCGAAAACGCTGGATCCGTGTGGACGAAACGCCTATCCGATACAAAATTTGTGCGTATTCACAAAAACGTGTCTCCGTGTGGATGGGGCCTTCATTGCGTTACATTGACCTAACATAAAATTTCCTTTAAAACTCAGAATGGACACATTCAACACACACACCTGCTTCTTGCTGATCGGTGAATTTAGCGTCAACAAGAATTTGTGATTTGGGTTTTATTATACATCAAGTTGCATCACAGTGAAAATCACAATTGACGGCACTACTCTTCACCACAATGGTAACCACAAAATTAGATATCAGAAACTTATCTAAATGTCCAACTGAACATTAAATATTAATATAAACTACCAACATATTTTAGTTAACTGAAAAACTCATAAAATAACACTTCATAAAGCATGCTGAGAATTACAGATCCACTGCCCAGATCCACAACAACAAGAAACTTTTAGTCTACCTTGGGAGTTTAAAGTAGAAAAGAAAGAAACAAAATCAACAACAGAAATATACACTCACTGTCACCATCATATTCTGTTTGTTTGTGGTTTTTATTCATCACATGTGCTCCTTTGTTCTAAGTTCCCACCACTCATCAGTCACCATGGACAGTAACTCACCATCACAGCTGTGCATCCTTAGTTAATCAACTCTTAGGTATATCAGTTCCTATTTGTGGCAGACAAAAAGCACCATGGAGAAACTCAACAGCAGTGCAAAATATGAAAAGACAATGCAGAAAAGCTGAGCGCATGTGGCGAAAGACAAAACTTGAAATCCATTATAACATCTATAAAGATATTCTTCATGCTTTCAATGTGGAATTAGGCAAAGCTAGACAGACCTTCTTCTCAAATATTATAAACAAAAACTTAAACAACACCCACACTCTTTTTGCTACTTTAGAGAGACTAACAAACCCCCCAAGTCAGATTCCCAGTGAAATGCTCTCAGACAGCAAATGCTGTGAGTTTGCTTCCTTCTTCTCTGAGAAAATTAATAATATCAGAAAGGCGATCAGCACATCCTTGAGTTGCACTGGGGTAAAACAGATCAGATCACAACATCAGAAAGCAGCTATTATGTCTGTTTTTGAAGCAATTGATGGTAAAATTTTGGAAGAAACAGTACAGCACCTTAAAACATCAACCTGTGCCCTTGACACACTTCCCACATCTTTTTTCAAAAGAGTGTTTAACTGTTTAGAAGCAGATCTCCTAGAAGTGGTAAATGCCTCACTTCTCTCTGGGACTTTTCCAAAATCCCTGAAAACTGCAGTTGTTAGGCCCCTCCTGAAAAAGAGCAATCTGGATAACACCATTTTGAGCAACTACAGGCCAATCTCAAATCTTCCTTTCATTGGCAAGATCATTGAAAAAGTTGTTTTCAATCAGCTGAACAAGTTCTTAAGCTTGAATGGATACTTTGACAACTTTCAATCTGGTTTCCGACCGCATCACAGCACAGAAACAGCACTCATAAAGATAATAAATGATATTCGCCTTAACACAGATACAGGTAAATTATCAGTGCTGGTTCTACTCGACCTCAGTGCTGCGTTTGACACTGTCGATCACAACATTCTTCTTGACAGGCTCGAAAACTGGGTTGGGCTTTCTGGGATGGTCCTTAAATGGTTCAGGTCATACTTAGAAGGGAGAGGTTATTATGTGAGTATCGGTGACCATAAGTCTGAGTGGACATCCATGACATGCGGAGTCCCTCAAGGTTCGATACTCGCACCCCTCCTGTTCAACCTATATATGCTGCCTCTGAGCCAAATAATGAGAAAGAACCAAATTGCATATCACAGCTATGCAGATGACACCCAGATTTACCTAGCCCTATCACCTAACGACTACAGCCCCATTGACTCCCTATGCCAATGCATTGATGAAATTAAAAATTGGATGTGTCTAAACTTCCTTCAGTTAAACAAAGACAAAACTGAAATCATTGCGTTTGGAAACAAAGATGAAGTTCTCAAAGTGAACATGTACCTTCACTCTAGGGGTCAAACAACTAAAAATCAAGTCAGGAATCTTGGTGTGATTTTGGAGTCAGACCTGAGTTTCAGTAGCCATGTAAAGACAATAACTAAATCAGCATATTATCATCTCAAAAATATTGCAAGAATTAGATGCTTTGTCTCCAGTCAAGACTTAGAGAAACTTGTTCATGCTTTCATCACCAGCCGGGTGGATTATTGTAATGGGCTCCTTAGAATTGATTTTAAAGTACTGTTACTTGTTTATAAATCACTCAATGGTCTAGGACCTCAATACATTGCAGATATGCTCATAGAATATAAACCTAACAGATCACTCAGATCATCAGGATCAAGTCATTTAGAAATACCAAGGGTTCACTCAAAGCAAGGAGAGTCTGCTTTTAGCTGTTATGCCAGCCGCAGCTGGAACCAGCTTCCAGAAGAGATCAGGTGTGCTCCAACAGTAGCCACATTCAAATCCAGACTCAAAACACATCTTTTTATCTATGCATTTGCTGATTGAGCACTGTGCTATGTCCGAACTGTTTGCACTTTATTTTATACGTATTATCTTTTTATTCTTTTAATTCCTTTTCCTGTTTTTATCTCATTTTTAATGTATTTTATATCTTTTATGTATCATCTTGTTATTCTGACTTTTAATGCATACTGTTATTTCTATTCCTTATGTTCTATTTTTATTATTCTTTTTTATGTAAAGCACTTTGAATTACCACTGTGTATGAAATGTGCTATACAAATAAAATTGCCTTGCCTTGCCTTGCCTATTTGTGTTCAGCTCGGTGTCCAGTCTCATTTCAGTTATGTGTGCATTACCTCTACCAGTTTGGATTATAGTAAACCTTGTATTGGAACTTGATTCATCTTTGTCTTCATCTGCCTGCGCACACGCATTACAGAAGACCTGACCAAATGGATTACACAACTAAGTTTGCACTCATGGCTCGGGAGAGCCATGATTTTTTTTTTGTCTTTTTCGGAAGTGTTTTTCATCTTGCACTCACCTGCCCCTATGACAATGAGACCATGAAGTTCTGGATCGGGGTGAACTTTCACCATCCAGTTGACCTCCCAGACTCCACCGGATTAAACTGGAAGCCATCATCCGGTGTCTGGAGAGTGTGGGTTAGGGTTAGGGTTAGTTAATCCCCGGTCCAGAACACAGCAGATAGAGAGCTACCACCTGCTGCGATGCGTCAGCCAGAGCCTGCGGACTGCAGATTTTTGGAAATCTACAACACGGAGAACTGAAACCTGTCAGCTGTGTGCAAGTGCATTTGCGATTTATAGATTTCACAAAAGATCACATTTAGGAAAATTTTATAAATGAGAAAACAAGAGATTACAAAATAAAAATGGCACCCACCTCCCTACAGTGCCCAAATAAGAAAAAAGTAAATAAACAATCAGAAGAATATCAGCTTGTCACAATAAAGCAACAGTACTTTAGGTTTAAGTGTCTAGCAGAATCAACAACTAGGCAACAGTGCTCTGGGCTAAAACTTCCAATGGTAAGCAAGCAGTTATGATAACAGCATTTTAGACCAAAAGGAAAAATGCCAACAGTCATACAGATCCACAAAGGGTGCACAACAGCTTCAACAACTGGACTGGGCAGGACACAAAGCTACTCTGGAGAAAGATTCTCATCAACAGAGTTCTACTCTGTTTTTATGCTGCTTCCCTCCTGGTTGGAAAGCAGGTGCAGCTGGGGGTGCAATCAGCTACCTGCCAGAGTGAAAGAGTGGGTTGAGCCACAGGAGAGCAGAGGGCCGTTTCATAAAAGATGCTAAGAAAAGCGGGGATTAAACTCCAAAACCTGACTTGAATTAACCTAACAAATGAGTTGGGGCTAAAGTGGTTTCATAAAAGGTAATTGAAGTTCACGCAGTCCCACTAACTCGATCCAGGTTTACCTAGTCAAGATAATTTCATGTGCACGCTTTTTTTTAAGCAGCCCTAGAGGTCGATCATAGATCAAATCGATCCACCATAGGAAACAGCATACATTTTGTGCTATTTTATGCGTTTGAGACATGGTGTTTTCCTCAGTGCATAACTTACCTTTCACAAGTTTATTCTCCATCTGTAAATGTAGAAAGTCATGCAAATATTTCCATTTTGCTGCTAAACTTCACAGTGAATGAGCGCCGCTGCGCGCTAAACAGACGGAACGCAATAGAAGCGCAATAATTCTAAAATATACATTTCACTAAAATATTTGATGTTGGACATTAAATGTGCCTCGTACAATTTTAAACCTACAAGTAAGTGTATTTTTATGATAGTAACTGTAAATGGACTATTGTAATGGGTTAAAACAATATACTTTGGGCCAATTACTGAGTTTAGATTTATCTTACCAATTAAAATTTAGTCTGTGCATATTTATTTTAATTTTTCATTTTGTGATTTTAATTTCTGCTCTTCTAATAACCATAAAGGTACTAAAACCAGAGAGAAATGTATTCATATATTTTAAAACAATCTAAATAATGGGCACAAAACATTGAGCCAGTAAGAAAAGAAAATCGTCTCGGTTACGTATGTAACCCTCGTTCCCTGAAGGAGGGAACGGAGACGTACGTCAGTAGTGACTGACGAATTGGGATATCGCTAGAGAGCCCTATCAGCTTCGAGTGAACTAAAACAAGCCAATGGAATTGGCGTGCGATATTTGCATAATGCGCACCGCCTCCGACAGGTGTATATAAATAGGAAGCAGATGCAATCGCACTCTGTTTTTCGCTGAGGAGACAACTGGTGTCCGCACAACAGCGAGGGTACAGAAACTGTGGCGACGGGACGTACGTCTCCGTTCCCTCCTTCAGGGAACGAGGGTTACATACGTAACCGAGACGTTCCCTTTCAGTCGGTCACGTTCGACGTACGTCAGTAGTGACCGACGAATTGGGATCCCAACTAAAGCGCCACAGTTACGAAACCCCTTCCAGTGCCCAGCGCAAGCTCAGCCGCCCATAGCACCGGCTGGCGGTGAAGGGGGCGAGCTTACACCGAGAGAGTCTACTGCTGTTCCGACTTACCCACTAAGTAAACTAGACTACACTGGGGAAGCGAACCCAGAGGGGACGCTGCGGAGGCCACTACCTACCCAATGGGGGAGGAGTTTACGTGGAGAATACACATATGGACTGGCCCGGGGGGCAGTACGCATATGGAGTCCCTGGGATGGCTCCACCTGGTAGGGGGAGACTCATCTGACAGGTGACAGCAGAGCTGGCTCTGCTAAGGGAAAGACACGGACTCGGCCCGTAGGGAGTTTTAAACCGTGGAAAATACACATATGGGACCGCTCACGTAGAGGGGTCACGGCATATGGGCCCCAGCCAACAGACAGCGTCAGCGACGGATGTAGGCCTGGCATCAGACACTCCGCAATGTCCGAGCCGAAGGGGGAGGCGGAGGAACTCGACAGGGTTCGCCAAGCGGGGAACACGACTGGAGTGAAAGTATGCACGTATCCGGCCAGGGGGCGGGAATGGCATTGCAAGCCGACACTTAGAGCGGGTACAACACGTCTACCGACTAGTGGATGCGAGTACACGTGAGGATACCGGCTCTACACGTAGACTATAAAACCTAGCGAACGTGTTAGGTGTCGCCCAGCCCGCAGCTCTACAGATATCTGTCAGCGAGGCGCCATGAGCCAGCGCCCAGGAGGAGGCCACCCCTCTGGTGGAGTGGGCTCTCAACCCGAGCGGGCAAGGCACGCCCTGGGATTCGTACGCCAAGGCGATGGCATCCACTATCCAGTGGGCCATCCTCTGCTTGGAGACAGCCTTTCCCTTCTGCTGGCCTCCATAACAGACGAAGAGCTGATCTGAGGTCCTGAAGCTTCGCGTTCTGTCCACGTACACACGCAGAGCGCGGACGGGACAGAGCAAAGCTAGGGCTGGGTCTGCCTCCTCCGAGGGCAGCGCTTGCAGGTTCACTACCTGATCTCTGAAGGGAGTGGTAGGAACCTTGGGCACGTATCCAGGCCGGGGTCTCAGGATGACGTGAGAATCACCGGGCCCGAATTCTAGGCACGCTTCATCGACCGAAAATGCCTGCAGATCCCCTACCCTCTTCAGGGAAGCCAATGCAACCAGAAGAACCGTTTTGAGAGACATTAGTTTCAGGTCAACTGATTGCAAAGGCTCAAAGGGATGACCCCGGAGAGCTGTGAGAACCAGGGTCAGATCCCAAGAGGGTACGGAGGAAGGGCGAGGAGGATTCAGTCTCCTCGCCCCCCTCAGGAACCTGACGATCAGATCGTGTTTCCCCAGGGACTTACCCTCAACTGCGTGGTGATGTGCAGCGATAGCGGCAACATACACCTTCAGGGTGGAGGGAGACAGCCTTCGCTCCAACCCTTCTTGCAGGAAGGAAAGCACGGATCCGACCGAACATAATCGGGGGTCCTCTCAGCGAGAGGCGCACCATTCGACGAGCAGGTTCCACTTCAGCGCTTAGAGGCTCCTAGTGGAAGGAGCTCTAGCGGAAGTGATGGTGTCTACGACCGCTTGCGGGAGATCACTCAGAACCTCCGCATCCCGTCCAGGGACCACACGTGGAGGTTCCACAGATCGGGACGCGGGTGCCACAGGGTGCCCCGTCTCTGAGTCAGGAGGTCCTTCCTCAGAGGAATCGGCCAGGGAGGGGCTGTCGCGAGGAGGATGAGGTCCGAGAACCAGGTCTGAGTGGGCCAGTACGGAGCCACTAACAGAACCTGCTCCTCGTCCTCCCTGACCTTGCACAAGAGTTGTGCGAGAAGGCTCACTGGGGGAAACGCATATTTGCGCAGACCCGGGGGCCAGCTGTGTGCCAGGGCATCCGTGCCGAGCGTGCCGCCGGTCAGGGAATAAAACCACTGGCAGTGGGCAGTTTCTGGGGAGGCAAACAGGTCTACCTGGGCCTCGCCGAAATGCTGCCAAATCAGCTGAACCACCTGGGGGTGGAGCCGCCACTCGCCCGCAAGTGGAGGCTGCCGTGACAGCTCGTCGGCTGTACGGTTGAGCACACCTGGGACATGAGTGGCCCGAAGGGACCTCAGATGCTTCTGACTCCACAACAAGAGATGGCAGGCGAGTTGCGACATGCGACGGGAGCGTAGAACACCTTGATGGTTGATGTACGCAACGGCCGCAGTGCTGTCCGAGCGGACCAGTATGTGCTTGTCTGACAGCAGCTCCTTGAAGCGGCCCAGTGCAAGACGTACTGCGCAACTCCAGGCAATTGATATGCCAATGCAGTTGAGGCCCCGTCCATAGACCCGACACTGCATGCCCGTTGTACGTGGCCCCCCATCCGGTGGCGGAGGCATCTGTGGAGACCACAGCGTGCCTGGACACCTGTTCCAGGGGCACTCTGGCCCGCAGGAACAAGGGGTCCGACCACCGGATGAGAGTGTGTCGGCAGCTCGGTGTCACGGGAACACGGAGCGTACCGCGCTGCCACGCCCATCTCGGGACCCGGCCGCGAAGCCAGTGTTGAAGCGGTCGCATATGGAGCAATCCGAGCAGCGTTACCGCGGCTGCAGATGCCATATGCCCCAGGAGCCTCTGAAATAGTTTCAGTGGAGCCGCTGTCCTGCGACTGAGCGTACTCAGGCAGGTCAACACCGATGGGCGACCGAGTCTAGCTCGAGACTGAGATAAGAGATCCTCTGCCCGGGGGAGAGTTTGCTCTTGTCCCAGTTGACCCGAAGCCCCAACCGGCTGAGGTGAGCTAAAACCATATCCCTGTGTTCGCACAACTGCGCTCGCGAGCTGGCCAGGATCAACCAGTTGTCGAGGTAGCTGAGAATACGAACGCCTTGTTCCTTGAGGGGAACAATGGCCGCCTCCGCAATCTTCGTAAAGACGCGGGGTGACAGGGCCAGCCCGAAGGGTAGGACTTTGTACTGATATGCCCGACCCTCGAACGCAAACCGTAGGAAGGGTCTGTGGCGAGGCAGAATCGAGACATGAAAGTACGCGTCCTTCAGGTCGATCGCTGCAAACCAATCCCGGGGACGGACGCATTCGAAAATGCGCTTCTGCGCATCTTGAACGGCAACTTGTGAAGGTACCGGTTCAAGACGCACAGATCCAGGATTGGCCATAGCCCACCGCCCTTTGTGGTACAATGAAGTAGGGGGCTGTAAAACCCCAACTTCATATCGGCTGGAGGGACCGGCTCGATTGCATCCTTCGCCAGGAGGACAGCAATCTCCGCCCGGAGAACAGGTGCGTTGTCCAGTGACACCTGAGTGTAGTGGACACCCCTGAAAACCGGGGGACGCCGGGCGAACTGAATCGCATAGCCGAGTCTGATGGTACGAATGAGCCAGCTGGACAGGCTGGGGAGCGCTATCCACGCTTCCAGACACTGAGCCAGCGGGACCAAAGGCACCACAGACGCACCGGGGGTGGGGCAGCGAGGCAGAGTACGGGGACCCGACTCGGACGGCATGGGAGCGGCCCGGAGTGTGGTCAGACTCTGCGAGGCAGCAGTGCGTATGGGAGACGGCGCACGGGGCGCGGCCTGCACCATCACACTGCCACCTGCTGGCGATGTGAGGGGGGGCTGCGCGTGACAAGGAAGGGCCTCGCACGCTGACAGCCGCAAGCAGAGTACGGGGACCCGACTCGGACGGCATGGGAGCGGCCCGGAGTGTGATCAGACTCTGCGAGGTAGCAGTGTGAATGGGAGACAGCACATGGGGTGCGGCCTGAACCACCACACTGGAACCTGCTGGTGAAGTGAGAGAGGGCTGAGAGTGGCAAGGCGGGGCCTTGCACACTACCAGCCACACCCTCTTGGGACCTGGAGGATCAGACAACAGTTCTATTCGTGGGTACCGCTGGACTCCGGAGAACCAGCGGCGGAACAGACCAGAATTCTCCACCCGGCCCTCCTCCGGGGAAAGAACTGTTTCCTTCAGCTGCAGGTCACCATATCCCCAGGACCGCCTCCTGTTAACCAACTGGGTTGGCCGTGGGGAGAGCGGGCTGGGTTTTAGGCCAGCTTGTGAGATGAGCACATCGAGAAAGTGTACTTGACGATGACACATCCCAGCAAGACTAGCCAGGGGTGTTTCCGGACCACCATGGTGGACATTGTCTGGCCAGAGGCCTGCGCTATGACCTGCATCATGCGTAGCTCAACCCTGACTCAGAACTACCCCCCTAAAGGGTAGTGAGAGAGAAAACTTGTAATGCAGATTATGGCCCCCTTGGCGCTCCATATTTAACACCAAAGAGGCCACAAAACTGCCAAGTTTTTCCATGCACGTCCGGGCACAGGGGGCGGGGCAAGGCGAGTGCGCGTCACACAACGCCCCCAGGGGCCTGGGAAAGCATGGTTGTCAAGTCTGAATCTGATTCAGCATGAGCACATCACAACTGTGGGATGCTCAGCATCATCTTCATTTTCAGAGCCCAACAATACTCTCTCCAATGTAGCAGTCGACATCTGATCCTCTGCTGGAGCTCCGACTAAGACGCTAGGTCCCTCATGAGAAGGACCAGCAATCCAAGCAGAAGCTACCAGCCATGTTGGACAGTGAACGTGGCCGTCCAACTGGACGACACACGGCGCACTGGGCGCCGACGTGGCCATGTTTTACTAAACATGAACCACCCACGGACATAGTCACAACATGTTTGCGATGCACTAGAGGAGTGGGGGGCCCATGGAGAATGGCTCGGCGGGTATAGCCCCACTGTGATCCTCTGGTCACCCAGGCTTATTAACCAAAGTAGTATTCTTCTTATTCAGAAAAATAAACTAGATCGGGGAATAAGTGAGGGGACTCCACCTCATTAAAGGCGCTCGAGTCTCGACAGTGCATCTAGAGCGCCAGACGACGCGCAGGGTTGCCATGGCAACGCGCGCTGTCAGCCGGCAGCTCGACGGCACACGGCGCGCTGAACGCTCAAGCCCTTACGAGAAAGGCGAGACAAACAACGCGCCGACGTGGGCATATTCTCATAAGAGAATATGAACCACCCACAAACACAGTCTCAGCACGCTAAGCAGACATGAGAGAAAGTGATTGTGGCCGTCATTGAGGATAGGAAACGACCGCCTCCAGAAACGCACGGACAGAATGACGTCTTGAAAAAGACGCAGTGTCTGTCTGTGAAGCTCTTTTAGAAGGGGAAGAGTCAGCTCTCTCGTGCTGAAGCACACAGGGAGTGACGCGATGTGTTCAGGTACACCACTCCCCGAACACACCGGGAGGAACCGGCCCAAATCGCAACAGACAACTGCGTTTTATATGGGAATTCAGTTGCTGTTAAAACAGCAGTTGAGAGCTTAAGCTCAGGCTCCCCGGGAAGCTCGCGACCTCGCTGTTGTGCTTTAACGCCAACACAAACAGACACTGAATCTCCAAGGCTGTTTAGTTTCACTCTTGTGAAGTTTGAAGCTGGACACCAACTGTTGGCTCCGAAGCGAAAGACAGAGTGCGATTGCATCTGCTTCCTATTTATATACACCTGTCGGAGGCGGTGCGCATTATGCAAATATCGCACGCCAATTCCATTGGCTTGTTTTAGTTCACTCGAAGCTGATAGGGCTCTCTAGCGATATCCCAATTCGTCGGTCACTACTGACGTACGTCGAACGTGACCGACTGAAAGGGAACTGTAGGTTACACGCACACATTATATATAATTCAGGTTGATTGGGACACTTTTCCCCAGTCATTTCAATAGCAAAAAGTGTCCCAATCAACCTAAATTCACTATATACACTCACCTAAAGGATTATTAGGAACACCATACGAATACTGTGTTTGACCCCCTTTCACCTTCAGAACTGCCTTAATTCTACGTGGCATTGATTCAACAAGGTGCTGAAAGCGTTCTTTAGAAATGTTGGCCCATATTGATAGGATAGCATCTTGCAGTTGATGGAGATTTGTGGGATGCACATCCAGGGCACGAAGCTCCCGTTCCACCACATCCCAAAGATGCTCTATTGGGTTGAGATCTGGTGACTGTGGGGGCCATTTTAGTACAGTGAACTCATTGACATGTTCAAGAAACCAATTTGAAATGATTCGAGCTTTGTGACATGGTGCATTATCCTGCTGGAAGTAGCCATCAGAGGATGGGTACATGGTGGTCATAAAGGGATGGACATGGTCAAACAATGCTCAGGTAGGCCGTGCCATTTAAACGATGCCCAATTGGCACTAAGGGGCCTAAAGTGTGCCAAGAAAGCATTTCCCACACCATTACACCACCACCACCAGCCTGCACAGTGGTAACAAGGCATGATGGATCCATGTTCTCATTCTGTTTACACCAAATTCTGACTCTACCATCTGAATGTCTCAACAGAAATCGAGACTCATCAGACCAGGCAACATTTTTCCAGTCTTCAACTGTCCAATTTTGGTGAGCTTGTGCAAATTGTAGCCTCTTTTTCCTATTTGTAGTGGAGATGAGAGGTACCTGGTGGGGTCTTCTGCTGTTGTAGCCCATCCGCCTCAAGGTTGTGCGTGTTGTGGCTTCACAAATGCTTTGCTGCATACCTCGGTTGTAACGAGTGGTTATTTCAGTCAAAGTTGCTCTTCTATCAGCTTGAATCAGTCGGCCCATTCTCCTCTGACCTCTAACATCAACAAGGCATTTTCGCCCACAGGTAGTGATGGCCGATTTCGAAACACTGCTTCATGAAGCTCCGAAGCTTCATGAATCTTTTGTTTCGAATCAGTGATTCGGAGCGTGTATCAAACTGCTAAAGTCACGTGATTTTAGTAAATGAGGCTTCATTACGTCATTACTGTTTCGAAACATTTCAAAACAGTTTGAAATTTCAATGGTTCACCAGTAGAGGGCGATGATAAAGTGAACCCATGAATCATGCAGATTCACTGAGAACTGTTGAACAAGTGTCTAGGGCTTTACCCTATGGTTTTACTTGATCTCCGATCAGTTTTATACATTTGAAGATGCTTTGATTATACATTAGAATAATTAAAATTAAAAATGGTAGTTATTAATCTCTTATTGGCCTGTTTAGCTTGAGCCATGGAACAGAGAAACATGCATTGAAAATTGATAAAAGAACACATATTATACAGACACTCTATATTTAATCTTATTAGATGATTAGTTAATTCCATTTAATTGATTTTACTTTAAATAAAACTTTTGTTAAATACATTTGTTAAAGGGTATTTTTAATGCATGTTTGGCCTGAGTTTTTTTTGCATTTGCACTGTTCTGACCACTAGGGGTCACCGTGAAGACGAGTGTCAGATTGTTTCGAAGCCTCGAATCATTACGGCACATTTGATTCAACTGCTTCAGTGTTTCATGAAGCCTCGATCTGCCCATCACTACCCACAGGACTGCCGCATACTGGATGTTTTTCCCTTTTCACACCATTCTTTATAAACCCTAGAAATGGTTGTGCGTGAAAATCCCAGTAACTGAGCAGATTGTGAAATACTCAGACCGGCCCGTCTGGCACCAACATCCATGCCACGCTCAAAATTGCTTAAATCACCTTTCTTTCCCATTCTGACATTCAGTTTGGAGTTCAGGAGATTGTCTTGACCAGGACCACACCCCTAAATGCATTGAAGCAACTGCCATGTGATTGGTTGATTAGATAATTGCATTAATGAGAAATTGAACAGGTGTTCCTAATAATCCTTTAGGTGAGTGTATATGAGACCAGAGTATAGATTAAATATGGGCCTTGGAAAAGGCTAGTTGACTTTATTGTGCTTAGGTAGTTCCAGTATGGACAACAACCATGCATGTCACTTCTGCAGGTTGAATATTACTCAGTCACTCTTTTTATAGCTTTTGCTGGCTCCGAAACACTCACTTGGTATTTCTCCTGCTCTTTGTCTAGCAAAAAAATCACTCATCACTTAATGAAAGATTAAAAATGAAGCCCTTATTGTTTCAGGGGCCTTGCCACAGGTCTATTGATTTTGAATTTCTGTGTTACTTTTGCTATATTTTCACACTTAAAACAATGATTTGGTAATCCTCTTGTACCAATATCCTCTTTTATGCTAAGAAATAAGTCTCCTGACAGTCTCTCTTCCAAGTGCTTCCATTGTTGTCAGCATTAAGTCTGAGAATGATTCAGTGGGCTATACAACACTTTTAAATATCAAGAAATTAATTCTCTTTAAATATTTTGGTTCATCATACTTACCTTTTAATAAAAAAAATTATACTTACACCATTTTTTTTTGCACTATTTATAAATGTATATATGTTAATATATGTTAATATAGTCAAATAATTGTATGTGAGAGAGTCAGCTGTAATTTCATTGCGTTCCTATTGGTCAGTGTTAGAGGAGCTCAGCTTAGCCTGAAAGTTAGCCTGCTCCAGACCAGGGGTGCGTTTCCCGAAAGCATCGTTGGTGAACTATGGTCGTAAGTCCCATTGAACTCTATTGGTAACGACGGAACTTACGACCATAGTTCGCTTTGGGAAACGCACCCCAGGCTAGTTTCCCAGCGTAAGTTGCCAGAGTAACTGAGTTTGAACTAATTTAAGTAAAATAAGCCTGACTTGTTTTCTAATCTTGTTTTATGAAACAGCCCTCAGGAGACACAGAGGAAAACAAAAAGAAACCATACACAGCAACATGAAATTGTCACAAAAATAAATATGTCTTTGGATGTAACATTAGGCATTAAATGTTATTTTATGTGATCTTCAGTAAAGGGAAAGATGTTGTAGTTTATGTTAATGTTTAATGTTCATTTATGTTAGGCATTCAGAGTTGTTTTTGTTACTGAATTTTGATACTATTGTGTTGAAGAGTAGCGCTTGTGCTTAGGCTGTGGACACTGATTTTTTTTTGCTCAGTACTGACACCTGTGTTTACTTAGTGGTTCATTATATACATTGTACATAATGATGATTAAAAACAACAGCAAAGTCCTACCCACTCAGATGACATTTTTATTTATATTTTTATGTGTACATCAGTGCCTCAAACCACATTCATGCAAATGCATCTTTTTTTTCACAGACTTGTATTGGTGAACTAACATTTTTTAAGACAAAAGATGTTGAAAAAAAAAATGCATATATATATATATATTATTTGTCCTTACAAATTTATTTATTTTTTTGTGATTATTTTTTATTTTAGCTAGTTTTGGAGTTTTAAAAATGCGGTTTAGCTTTGTCTTTCATTTTTATTTCTTTATTTTAATTTAATGTTGTCCAGTTAATTCTACACAGTAAATTCCCTGGTGTTAAATTAACCCCACTCTGTGTCCATATGGGAACCACCAGCAGGGTGTTAAAAACACTGAAGCAGTGATAGAGTTAATTAGATTAATTGAGGAATGATTGTTTGATTACTGAAGACACCTGATGATAACGAGCAGAATCACTGAAGAAAAGAGAAACACAAGAACTACAACTGACTTCCAGCTACATGAAATCAACTGAAAACACATTAAATCTCTTATTACAAACCAGACTAACTTTATTTCTGTAATTTGTCTGCAGTTCTTTTTTTAAGAATTAACAGAGGTTTAGATGTTGATGCTTTATTGAAAATATTTGGTGTGATCAGTGTTTCCTTTTGTTTTTTTTTAGAAAATGTGCATCATTCAGACTAGAGTTGTCAAAAGTACCAACTTCGTTACCACATCGGTACTGAAATTCTAAAAATTTGACGCTTTGAGTGCTGTTGAGTGGATTCATAAACACCTCTGATTGGCCATTGTGTGTTCACAGCTCAACAGATATGTTTATGATTGGCTTCAATGATTAACGCTTCAAAAACGTTGTAAATAGTCATCAATGATGCTCTTCACTGAGTGCTTACACAGATACACACGGGAGCACTTGAAAGCAGGCATCTATCACGGACCAGTCCTCTGATAGACACCTGCTTTCAAATGCTCTCGCTCTAGCTTTCAAGACGCTTTCAAATTCAAACACTTCCATGTGTTTTCAAACGCTCCAGTGTGTTGATCACTGTAACCAATCACGTGACGTGACATGACGTGAACACAATGACCAATCAGACGTATTTATGATTCCACTCAACAGTGCTCAAAGCGTCACATTTTTAAAATATCAGTACAGATTTGTACTGAAGTCGGTACACTCTAAACCCAGATTTTGTATTAATGAAACATTTTAAGTGGTCATTACTCATTCTTTGTCGTTTTTTAAAAAAACGTTGTCACTACTAAATCAAATTAGTTGTTTGCACTATTCAGATGAAATACTGAGTGCAATGATCATGTTAAGTAGAGACAACTTAGTCTTAAAGGTTTCAAAAAGATTTAACATCCTTGAATCTGTTGTAAGGAACCTTTATTTTGTTTATTGTCACCAGTGTTGAGTTGAGATTCATACTCTGATTCTGGCTGTCTGTGTGTGTCTAAGTAATATTGTAGATGAAAACTTTTTGTGCACAAAATGTTTTTGCTGGATGACATGCTGTAGGATCAAAAATGGCAAAGCCCATAACTGTAAAATTATTAATATAAGGTGTCATCAGAAATCCATTCATTTAGTTTTATTTATTGTGTCTGTCTCTTATATAATCATAAACACATGCACACAAGGAAAGCTATAGAAATGTAAAACCCCATTTACAGGACAGAGTTGTGACATTTTGTAAAATGCAATAACATCAAGAATCTGTGATTAGTTAATTGTCTTGAAAATTTATTTCACTGACAAAAGTACAAAGAAAAGATTGGGCTGTGTATTGCTGTGTATTGCCAAGAATCTGGCGATATGATACGTATCACGATACAGGGATTATGATACGGTATATTGTGATATATTGCGATACTGTAAGAAAGGCGATATATTGTGATATTTCCTGTTTTTTTAGAAGGATGCAATTTTAGAAAAAAAACTGTCATAAAGAACACACCACTATATGCATAAAACCTTACAAAAAACTTTTTTTTAATTTAATCAATACAGTATAATTTGCATTTATATCACAATCACTATTTTGTGCAATCTAAGGGAAAATGGTAAAGTAACTGGAGGATTCTTTAGGTGTATAGGTTTTAAAGGTTCACAGTATAACAGTTTTTCATTTCTAAACTATTTAACAACTAGTGCATAGTCCATTTTATGACTGAATGTCTGTTTGTTTTATATTTAATACTGTAAATATATTTAAAGGTGCCAAAGAATGCTTTTTCACAAGATGTATTGTAAGTCTAAGGTGTCTCCTGAATGTGTCTGTGAAGTTTCAGCTCAAAATACCCCATAGATTTTTTTTAATTAATTTTTTTAACTGCCTATTTTGGGGCACCATTAACTATGAACTGATTTTTTCAGCGCGCAGCCCCTTTAACCCTTTAACGCGTACGATCACACCGGTGTGATCGTTCTTGTCTGGCCCCAGGAGCGTACGATCACACCGGTGTGATTAGAACGTTCAGTGCATTACGTGATCAACTGCCAAATTCAAATGTGCGTGCGCGCTTTAACTGGCGCTAAACCAGAGACGGACGCGCGCAGCGCTTTTCATATCACATATATGTGTTTTCAACCAAATAATGTTCATTTCAGGTTTCAGACATTTAAATGCACATGAGTACTAACAAAACAATATATTTAGAGTTTGTAAAATACACACTGATGTCTATAGAAGCGGAAATAACAACCCTTTCCATTATAACTTGCCAAAACGTTTAATTCATATCAGATATACATTGTGAAAGTAACTTAAAAGCTTACTCTAATCTTCCCCAGTTCACCGGCACACTTACTTTCATGTATTTCGGGAGAAGTGGATAAATTCACGGGTTGTAAATCCAACAGATCCGATTCTCTGCGCGGTGCAAACTAACATGGCGGCGCCCATCGCTCATATGGCTCAACTAACGCGATCGTTATAAAGGTGTTTAAACAGCAAAACACATTCACTTGCACATATTTGGCAATCGGAATATTAGATATGTCATGCTATAGTTAACAAATTTGTGAATATTTTGAATAAAAAAGGAAAAATTAAATGAAAGCAGATCATCATTCATACAGTGCTGCGGTGTGTCACATAACAAGCAATGACGCGTCACCATGGAAACCATAAAGTGATACGTTCTAAATAACGGTCGCCTTAAAAAACTCACGCTGGGGGGTCAGCCAGAATATTTGAAACTTACGTGCGAAAGGGTTAATTCGCGTGCTCACTGCCAAACGAGCTCTCAACTATATTACAGCGCATTTACAAAGTTCACACAGCTGAATATAACCCTCAAATGGATCTTTACAAGATGTTCGTCATGCATGCTGTATGCATGCTTCGAATTATGTGAGTAAAGTATGTATTTTGATGTTTACATTTGATTCTCTATGAGTTTGAGGCTATGCTCCGTGGCTAAAGCTAACATTACACACTGTTGGAGAGATTTATAAAGAATGAAGTTGTGTTTGTGAATTATACAGACTGCAAGTGTTTAAAAATGAAAATAGCAACGGCTCTTGTCTCTGTGAATACAGTAATAAACGATGGTAACTTTAACCACATTTAACAGTACATTAGCAACATGCTAACGAAACATTTAAATAGACAATTTACAAATATCACTAAAAATATCATGTTATCATGGATCATGTCAGTTATTATTGCTCCATCTGCCATTTTTCGCTGTTGTTCTTGCTTGCTTACCTTGTCTGTGGACAGATCCAGACGTTAATACTGCCTTTCCTTGTCAAACATGGGCTGGCATATGCAAATATTTGGGGCGTACATATTAATGAACCTGACTGTTACGTAACAGTCGGTGTTATGTTGAGATCTGCGTGTTTTCCAGAAGTCTTTTAAACAAATGAGATTTACATAAGAAAGAGAAAGCAATAGAGTTTGAAACTCAATGTATGTCTTTTCCATGTACTGAACTCTTGTTATTCAGCTATGCCGAGGTAAATTCAAATTTTGATTCTAGGGCACCTTTAAAGCAGTCTAATGTATGCTATTTGAATAAATGTGCCTTTACTGAAGGGTTGAACAGAGCTGTTGCAAACATATTCACATATATGATTAGATGCTTTCTTTATGCTTGTCACCGCTGTCATTTTTGTTGTGTGTTTATTTTGTTACTGAGAGGAAAACGTGCAGTACATAACGTTACTACATATTCTAAATGCCTCTCAGCTGCGTGGATCGCGTCAGGATGTTAAGTGAGCTCTCAGATTCAATTTTAACATGTCATATTTTGCAAACAACTGACTCTTGTCGATCTCCTTAGTGGGTTCTTTATAGTTGAAGCCGAAATGAGCCCACACACTTTAGTTATGTATGCCGCGGGAGCGGAATATTTATATCGTCTTGTGAGCTGGGTTTGCTAATGCTAACGCTAGTGATGCACCTCACGCTTCTCCGGCTACGCGTCAGTTTACGTTCTGAGACAACGCTGACATCTAGCGGTTGGGTTTTATACAGTCTGTGGTTTAAACCGAACACAAAGCCATGAACCTGGGATGTAACTAAATAAATAAATAAATATCGATACAGCGTTTTTGAGAATCGATACAGTATCGCCAAACATAATATCGCGATATTCACGTGTATCGATATTTTCTTACACTCCTACTTTTTATTGACCAACTTAATTGTATTTAAATACTTGTATGATTTTGATGGCTGCAACACACCAAAAAAGTTGGGACAGAGGCAAAATTTAAAAGTGAAAAGTTTATAGAATATCCAAGCATTTTGAAATAGTCCACAATAAGCAGGTGAACTAGTAATAGGTAAGGGTATTGTGATGAAATGAAATGTGTTTCTGCTGGTCATATAATGTTGTTAGGTTAATTAAGTATATGATTAATGATTAAAAAATTAAAAAAGTTCTGGAATTCTGGAGACAAAACTGTTTTAAGTATTAACTAGACAGAAAATGTCCTGTTAATAAAAAAACAGAAACACACTTGATACACACTGAAAAATGTATAATGTTATTAGATACTCCAAATTTAAATCAGTTTCAAGTTCTTTATATAGATATATATAAAAAATATAGTATTTTAGTTTTCATAATTGAAAATGTAAGTAGAGAGCAGTTCACTGATACTGATCTGTGGAACACATACTGTCTTTTGAAACAGAATGCTTTAATTAAATCTTTAAACTCTTCTCTCTGATATACTATTCTTTACACTTTTCCTAACTTCAGTGAGAATCCACAAAGTAATTTCAAACTGTGTTATGTAAATCAAAGACCAAAAACTTAATTTACTTGTCGAAACTAAATTTAGTTATTCATTAAGCAGACAATCCAAAGCAACTTGCAAATGAGGAACTAAATGTATTTATCTAAACTCTCTACAGCATCCTGTTTAGAGTATTTTTTCCATTCTTCTGGGATCTTACCCTGTCCCTCAAATGTTTTACTGTATTTTTTTTCCAGATTTTTCTGGAATCTGCACACAAACCACTTCCAGTAAGCCAGTTCAGAGAGGTTAGAGGTGATACTCCACTTTGCATAATCTTCTCCTGCTCTTCTGTAATCTCTCCAGAGGACTTGTTGTGATTCCTTAAGATAAAAATATAGATTGCTGTTTGCTACTGCTGATGTGCAGATATGGGCAGACAGGTTTTCTGTATTGTCGTAATATATTCCGCTTAGTCCAATTGTGAGTGCGCATTTAGTTTCAGTTTTGGTTTCACTCGCTCCGTGTCCAATAAAACAATCCACGTAGTCCGTTTTCTGATAAAATATCTTCCTTTAATCTTGCTTGTCAGTTAAATAAAACAAATAAAATTAAAAAAGCAAAATATAATCTTAGATCGTCAATATCACGGATGCGGTAAAGAAAACTGTGCGACTCCACTGTATTCCAAAGAGCGCACTACCGCCAAAGCTTCACAGTCGTGATTCTTAAAGAGCCAGTACACAATTTTAACATATTACATATTTTCAATGTAAAAATACAGAATATTTATCCAAATGGTACACATAAACTAAGTAAGCTCACAAATGAAGCCAACTCAAACAAAAATATTCAAAAACTGAATCCAATCAAAATAGGCTCCTACATTACCGGCCCCTAATTGTTCTCAAACTCTTTGAAACAATTACTTAAATTTAAACAGAAGGAGCCAAATTATTTCAATATCCTAAGTAAATTCTTAAAGTCCAAAGCAACACAAATTTAGGTTCCTATAGACATATTGCCTTCACTACTCATTCTGCCTCCTGCAACAGGCAAAGTTTTGTTATGGGTCTTTCCAAAATGTTGGTTTTTGTCTTTATGCGGACTTGTCGAACGAGACCCTTCTTGTCAGGAATGGTTTCAATAACTCTTGCTAACATCCATGAATTCCTAGGGGCGGAGTCATCAACTACCAGAACAATGTCTCCAACAGAGAAGTTTCTTTTTGTGTCATTCCACTTTTGTCTCTGTTGCAGTTGTGGCAAATATTCACGACACCAACGTTTCCAAAACAAATCAGAAACATACTGCACCTGTTTCCATTTGCGTCTAGAATACAGGTCGTCTTTGTCAAACAGTCCTGGAGGCAATGATGGCTTTGTTTTGAGTAACAACAAGTGATTCGGAGTCAAAGCTTCTAGATCGTTTATGTCGCTTGATGTTGCTGTTATTGGACGACTGTTAATTATAGCCTCTGCCTCACAGAAAACAGTTTGAAGGCATTCCTCATCAAGAACTTGTTCTCTGATTGTAGCATTAAGGATTTTTCTTATTGAGCATATCAGTCTCTCCCATGCCCCGCCATGGTGAGACCCAGTGGGAGGATTGAAAACCCACTTAATTCCTTGCTGGCAGAGATGGTCTTGAATTTTTTCGTTGTTCCATTTTTCAATGGATTGTCTTAATTCACGCTCGGCAGCTACAAAATTGGTCCCATTGTCTGACCTGAGAACTTTCACTTGTCCTCTTCTGGCTACAAACCGACGTATAGCATTCAGACAGGAATCGGTGTCCAACGAAGAAGCCACTTCGATGTGCACTGCACGAATTGCTAAGCAAGTGAAGATAACACCATATTTCTTGACAAGGCTTCTTCCACGTTTAACCATGAATGGTCCAAAGTAATCTACACCTACTCTTGTAAAAGGTGGATCATCTGGTAACACCCTGTCTGTTGGTAAGTCTGCCATTATTTGCTTTCCTGTGGAGGAATGTAAACGACGACAAATAACACATCTTGCTAGCATTTTTCTGATTGCAGATTTGGCACCTGGTATCCAGTATTTCTGTTGCAGTGTAGAAGTCACGTGATTTCTGCCACTGTGTCCTGTTTTCTCATGAATATTCTGGAGGATTAAGTTGGTAACATGAAGATCCTTTGGAATAATCATAGGACGCTTGCTTTCTTCCGGCATAGCAGCGTTGCTAAGTCTTCCGCCGACACGTAAAACTTAATTGTGCAACTGGGGGTTTAACCTGTAGATCGAACTGTTTTTCTTTATGGCTTGCCCATTTTGCAGAGCTGATATCTCCTCAGCAAACTTCTCTCTTTGACAGTACTTCACTATTTCAAGCTCAGCCTCCTTCAAATCATCAACTGAAATGTTACTTCCTTTCCATTTAGCTTTGATATCTTCCATCTTTTTGTTCACTATCTGCTTGCCTTTACTTGAATTGGCTAGAGTCTCTGCAGCAGTAAGTGTCTTTCTCTTTTGCACAAGTTCCAACAGCATGGTCTTAAATTTTAGAATCCACGCTACAATGCGCTGAAGCTTTATCCAAGAGGAGAAATGATCCATCAGTTGTCTAACAGAACTGTTATTATGTTGGGTCTGTATTGAATTGACCAACACAGACTTCTTGATCTCTGGATCATCTGCAGATATCATAATTTCTTCCATGCTCTTTGGCCACTCCTCAGTGGATTGGTAAAGAAAATTTGGGCCTGAGATCCATTTTTCATTTTGCATGAAAGTGTTGACCTTTTGCCCTCTCGAGGCGCAATCTGCTGGATTTGAGCCAGTTACAACATGGTTCCACTGTTCGATCTTTGAGGCCTTCAGAATTGTTGTGACTCTGTTCGCCCACAATTGTTCTGAATCTTGTGCTTTCATTTCTGAGATATTTAAGTACAGCTGTGCTGTCTGTCCAGAAGACTGAAGGTTTAAGTTTCAGCTGTAACTCTCTTTTTAACATCAGATCCATCTTTGTGGCAACTGTTGCAGCTGTCAATTCCATTCGTGGGATTGTAGGCCTTTTTAGAGGGGCAACTCTGGCCTTCCCTATCATCAATGCACAGTGCACCTGGTCCTGTTTATTACGTAGAAGAAGATAGCTTGCTGTACCATACGCATCTTCACTCGCATCTGCGAAGTGATGTAGCTGTGCCACAACAGTTTCTCCGAAATCTGCTGGTTTAATGCATCTGCTCACCTTGAACTCTTCAAGCTGATGAAGTCCACTGAGCCAGTCTGTCCACCTTTGTTTTGCTTGCTCTGGAAGATCATCATCCCATCCTATTTTCAGTCTGCATAAATCCTGCAGGATCATCTTTGCTGGTAAAACTACAGGTGCAAGAAACCCCAATGGGTCATAGATAGAGCTGACGATCGAGAGCAGCCCTCGTCGAGTGAATGGACGATCTTTAATGACCATTTTGAATTGAAATGTGTCTGACTCGACATTCCAGTGGATGCCCAATGCTCTTTCCATTGGCAGTGTTTCCTGATCAAGATCCAAGTTTTTCACTCCATCAGCCCATTCATTCTCAGGGATAGCTGCTAGCACAGCGTGACTGTTGCTTGTCCACTTGACCAGGCGAAAACCTCCTTTGGAACATATTGCTCGCAGACCATGATATAACTCTATGGCTTGTGTCTCAGTGGCTGTGGACTTTAAACAGTCATCTACGTAAAAAGTCCGAAGAACAGCATCAGCAACATCAGGTTTGAACAGTGTGCCATGATCTTCAGCACACTTCCTCAAAGCATAGCTGGCACAGCTGGGCGAAGAAGTAGCGCCAAATAAGTGGACAACCATTTTATGTTCCACCAAGTCTCCGTTACAATCTCCGTGAGGCCACCACAGGAACCTGAGAAGATTTGAATCCTCTTCATGGACACGAACCTGGTGGAACATAGCTTCCACATCTGCCATAAAGGCGATCCTTTCTTGTCTGAATCTTGTAATGACACCAACAAGATTACTTGTGAGGTTGGGACCTTGTAAAAGTTGTTGGTTCAACGACATCCCTTGATAAGATGCCCCACAGTCAAAAACAACCCTCAGTTTGTGCTTGACGGGATGGTACACCCCATGGTGAGGTATGTACCATATTTTGCCATCTGTTTGCTTGTGGTTGTCTTCTGTGAGCTCAACAGCATAATCATTTTTGATGAGACTGTTCATGAAAGATGTATACTCTGCGTGGAAATCAGGATTTCTGATGAATTTTCTTTTCAAATTCAGAGCCCGTTGTTCAGCCACCACACGATTGTTTGGCAACTGTATAGCCTTGTTCTTCAAAGGCAGGCACAAGCTGTAATGACCATCTACAAGCTTAGCTGACTCAGACATCATTTTCATGAATTGGAGGTCTTCCTTGGACATTTCCACTTGATCATCCTTTTCTGCTTCAGGGAAATCCTGCTTGAATTGCTGTTGCCACAAGTCTTCTAATCTGGCTACTGATATGCGATTCACCAATACTGGAGCACACCTTCCTTTTCTTGTGACATCATTACTATTCCTGAGAGGCCCATTCACTGTCCAGCCCAACTTGGTTCTAACAGCAAAAGGTCCATTGTCTTTACTACTAATAACTTGCCAAGGCTCCATGACTTCAGGCACATTAGCTCCTATTAGTAGTCCAATTTTTGCTTCGATGCTAGGGAGACAAACCTCTTTAAGATACGGCCATCTCTCCAAATCCTTTTGCTGTGGAATGTTACTCTTGTGAACTGGAATTGTTCTCTGTGTGAAGACGTCAGGAAGTCGAACAAACTCATCACCATCTAGACTACTAATCTCCAAACCAGACACTATGTGAGTTTTGACTTGTTTTTCATCTCCCATGGTTCTCAGAAGTATATCAGTCTTTCTTCCATTCACTTTCAGCTCAGACATCAACGCTTCTGTACAGAAAGTATCTGAACTTCCTGGGTCGAGAAAGGCATACGTTTTGACCAGATGTGTACCTTTAGTAGTCTTAATTTGTACAGGAACTATTGACAAAGTACACTCATTCTCACAGGTATCCTCATCTCCACTTGTGTCCTTTTTTGCACAGACTAGTGCACTTGTAACAGACTGTCTTTCACAGCTATCCATTTTGTCTTCCTGAAGACAAGCAGTTTCTTTTGACTTCATATGCAGTATGGTTGGATGTGGCAAAGAACATTCACTGCAGCTCATTCTATCTTTGCATTGTTTGCTCATGTGACCGTGCTTTAAACAGCCAAAACACAATCCTTTGGTTCGCAAAAAGTCAATTTTCTCTTGATGTGTCTTACTTATCAATCTTTTACAGGATTCCAGGTTGTGTTGCAGTCCTTTACAAAAAAGACATGGTTTCTTCTGGCTGCTGGCATGTTTATTTTGGGATCTTTGAACTGCAAGTTTGTCATCATCTTCAACCTTTTTGTCAACTGGTAAAGCACTAGTCGTGAAGACCCTTTTTGTTACAGCCTTTTTATAAGCGCTTGCTTCTGCTTGTGACTTAGCTTGTCCTTTAGCTGTTGAACTTTCTTTTATGTCTCCAAACACTGGATGGAGAGAAATTCTTGCCTGCTTGTTGATGAAATCAACTAAATCTTTGAACTTCACTCTAGCATTTCGCTTCTCTTGAATATCACATGCCACCGATCGCCATTTTTCTCTTAATTTGTATGGAAGTTTCACCACGATGGCTCTTAGATTTGCTGCATTATCCATCTCTTCCATGTAACTTATATCTGACATTGCATTGCAGCAGCCTGACAGAAACAATGAAAAGGAGTGAAGTGCTTCTCCATCTTCAGGTCTGATAGAGGGCCAGTGTAGAGCTTTGTTCATGTATGCGTCTGCAATCTGATACTCATTTCCAAAATGCTCTCTCAGAAGCTGCTTTGCCTTAAGATAGCCTTCTGCTGGATTCATATGTAGACAGCTACGAACCAGTTCCTTAGGCTTTCCAGTTGTGTACTGTTCCATGAAGTATAAACGGTCTTTATCATTATCGGTACGATCTTCAACGCCATGTTCGAAGGCCCGAATGAACAGCTTATAATCGAGAGGATCTCCTTTGAAAATAGGTATGTCAACTGAAGGAAGCATGGACATTTTTTGATGCTTCACTAAGCACTCAGTGATGTTGGCTTGTCGCTCCATAGCATTGCATAATGTACCAACTACGTGTCCCTCTCTACCTGTAGAAGGCTCATTTGGGTTGGAGTTATTAGTTGACTGTGGCCTAAGAGGTTGAAAAACATTATCAAGCAGACTTTCCTGTTTCACTACGTCTTCATGAGGCATTATGCTACTCGTTTCCAGATCCATTTCCTTGTGACTTACTGCTGACTTTCATACTGCTTAATAACTTTAATCTTAGCATCTGACACTGCAAGGGCAACTTCTTGCTCGAATTCTTCTCTTTTAGCTTTTAGTTCAGCCTCTTGTCGTTCAATAGCTTGTTTCTTCTTCAATGCAGCATGTTTAACAAGCAGTGCAGCTCTTTCTGCTTCAGCAGATATTCGTGCAGAAGAAGTTGTAGAAGCTGTAGATCTGCCATCTACTGACCCATGTTTCTTATGCTTCTTACTGGAAGTCACTGACACAGAGGAAATGCTATCATCAGGATTCACTTCTAGATCGCACTGTATTGCTTGCTCAGCATTTTCTGCAACCTGTTTCATCCACTTGTTGACTGCATTAATAAATCTTTCACATGAGCTAACTCTTGGTTCAAACCATGTATGCTGGTCCTTTGCATAATCTTCATCAGACATAAACTCCTCAACAGCGTGATTCAACTGACAGAAATCTTTATAAAAATTTTTGTACTCAGTTTCCAGTTTAGTTCGAACAATGTCAATATGTGCAGAATCATCCATAAGTTGTTCAATTTCCTTAGATTTACTTGTGAGCTGAGCAAGTTTAGCTTTCCTTGACTGCAAAAGACTTTGCAATTTGTCTTCCTTTACTTTCTCCGTCATTTTTATAGGCCTTTTAGCACTAGTGCAATCCTCATTTTTCTTCTACACATAAACTAAGTAAGCTCACAAATGAAGCCAACTCAAACAAAAATATTCAAAAAGTGAATCCAATCAAAATAGGCTCCTACACCAATAACACGATGAAATGAAACACTGTGATCTTCATCATGGTTCTCTATAGTGTTTGTGCAGATGGCTTTACAGAACGGACACTGAACCCAACAGCACTGACAGAAGTGATCAATCAGAAGCTCATCTGGTCTGAACTTATTGTCCAGATTTACTGGAAAAGTCTTTGTGTTGAATCTACTGCTGATGTCAGACATTATAGCAGGAAGCTCTTGTCTTAAAACATCTTCAAGAAGGTTGAAATCATCAACATCATCATGATTCACTCCATTGAGGTCTTTTTCAGAGAAGATCAGCACACCTGAGAGCTGCTGTGTGAAACTCTTCAACCACAATCCAACATCTCCTCTGTTCTCTTGAACATGTTCAGTAGATTCATGTGCTGCTTTCATGATCTTCTGCTGTAGGAGTTCAATGTTCTTCTTCATCTTGGGTAAAACACTGACACTGAACTTATCAGTGATGTACCGACTGACTTCATCTCTGATGAAACTCTTGAAGTGATCTTTTGGGTTATGAATGTAGTTCATGTATTTTTCAAAATCCTCCTCCTCTGCCAGTGTCTCCAGGATGTGTTTCTCCAGATTTGATCTGTTTCCATTCAGTGATTCACAGTTTGATCTCATTTCATCAGCTAAATCTCTGGCAGTCTTCTTATAGACACTCTGCTCAATGGGCATCAAATTCAATGACATCACTGAAATGCATCAAAAACTTCTTCTTCAGCAGCGAGTTTTGTCATCTTATCCAGTTTCTCCTGCAGTCGTCTCCTTCCCTCCATGATTTTCTCTCCAGCTGCGATGTCTGAGACGTTCTGATGCATGAACACACAGCTGGGATTCAATTTGACCTTCTTCATCCTCATGAAGGCCTGAACAACAATCTGAAGAATGTCCTGCATCTCAGATGGGTTTTCTCCAAAGATGTTGATCAAGGTCAGATTAGCAAGACCAACAACAAATGTGGCCAATTCATTGTCCTGATGTTTTGTTGATTTTCCAGCCAGTTCTAGAGCACGAAGACCCTCAGTATCTACAGCCAGACTATAGTCAAAGTTCATCTGTGTTTTCATCTCATCTGACACTTTGACCAGCTGCATGAAAGCTCCTCTGGAGCACCTGCCAGCACTGACGGCAAACTGGAGTCCAAACATGGCATTCAGCATGGTGGATTTCCCAGAGCTCTGAAGTCCTAAAACTGACAGCACAAAGACTCTCTGGTCTCCCAGTTTCTGGATGAGTTCATCTAGAACAGCAGAGATCCAGATCACAGGGACATGAGCAGCATCTCCATCCATCAGCTCCACTGGAAATCCAGAGATCATCATCTCTGCTGCAAGACTCGGGAGAGAAGAGAAGTCAAACTGCAGATCTTTCTTGTTCTTCTTCACAGATGAACATGATTCATAGATCTGACCGATCTCCCTCATGATGTGCTCCAAACCAAAGGCTGCAGCCTGAAGATCCTCAGATATTTTCTCAAGTTTTGATTGTTCAACTTTGAGTTCTTCATATTTGTCATTATTTTCTTTCAGTTTTAAGATTGTTGACCATTTTTCATTATACTTGTGATGTAGATCAGAAAGACCACCTGAAGTATTTTCATCCAGGAGGATTATGAGCCATTTAATAAAAAACATCTTCTCACGTTCAGTATCCACGTTCATTTCTTTAATGAAGAACTTCATGAACTGACTGATTTCAGATTCATGCTGCTTTTGACGGATATTTTTCATCTCTGTTTGTTTTTTACTTTTGTCCATTTCTGTCTCATCTGCTCGAGGTCGATGTAGTTCTTTGTTTTTCTGACACCACTGATGCCACAGTTTCCCCTGATGAGGCAGAACTGATTCTTTGATTTCTGTCAGATCTTTCTTCTCCAGTAAACTCATCATCTGCTGTGCTGCTTCTCTTCATCTCCTGCAGTCTTTATCATCTTCCTCATCTACTCTGATGTCTGAGTGTTTGGACATATTTTCAAGTCTGAAAGTCAAAGATGATTGTAAAGAAGAGAGGCAAAGATTTATAGCTCTTATGAGTTCTTCAGATACATCTGACTGATTTCTGTCCTTCAGACCAATCTTGTATTTTCCTTTCCGTGTTTCATTGAGTTTTGAAACATCCTCAGTAAAAAGACAAATGAGCGGCTTCAAGTCCTTATACAGTTCTTGAACTTTTATCATGCATGTTTCAAGAACTTGTGACCTGTTAAGTCGTGGTACAATAGCAACATTGACTGAGGCCATGTCAGTGAGGATCTGCAGCTGTTTATCATGATTTTCTGCATCACCGTGTAGATTACAGAACGCAACACAGTCATTGAATTTATCATCATATGATCCAGAGGGGCAGAACCAGGCGATCTCCACCACTCCATCCATCAGGACTCTGGTTCTGCTGCTGCCGGGGCAGTTCCTGTGGAAGAACGTGTTGTGTTTATCATTGATCGGACTGTTCATCAGCTGAGACTTGGATGAAGACACAGAGCCAAACTTGAAGAAAAACACCATTGGAGTTTCTGTTTCTGATTGAGTGAGGAAACTCAATCTGTTGTTTGAATGGATCAGGAACAAGCAGAGGCAGAGCGTACTGACACTGGGACAGTTTAGTGACCATCAGCTGTTTCAGGAAACCATCAGCACAATGAAACGCGGCCATCTGAACATCCATTGGGTGAATAGGATCAGATGTTTTGGCTCCATCACCAGGTGCACACATTTCTCTAAAAATATCAGCATCATCTTGGTATTCATGTGAATCCTTTGTGTCTTGAGTGTGGATAAACTGGTTGGTTTTAATGTATCTTGCTCTGTAGTTCATCATCAGTAGTTTTTGTAGGAAAGTCTGAATCAGCTCCTCTTCAGCACAAGACTCATGGGGCTGTAATGAATGTGCAGTTATCTGAAGAATATGTACAGGTGTCAGGTTGTGGCCACCTTCGCCATCAAGATGTAGTCTGTGTATTATGTCTTTTTTTGAATAATTTTCCTGTGAAAGAAACAACAAAATTAATAAGGAGGTAGCCAGGGCTCTGAACTGGTTCAAGGAACGAAAACGAAAACGGGAAACGAACAAAATTTTGACCGGAACATAACTAGAAATGGAAACGAAATCAAATTTAATCATTCTGAACAGAAACGCTAATTTGAAATGGCCATTAACCGGTTAATAACGTTATTTTATCGTTCCGTTTAATATTTTGAGTTGGCAGTCAACCAATCACGAATTCAAATAGTACAGCCTATGCAAATGTGATGCTGAGGCATCCAACGAGTGAAATGCCCGCGCTCACGCTCTACAGCAAGTGAAATGACCGCGCTGATGCGCTCAGCCCAACTGTCAAGTCATCATAGGTTAGGTAAGTCACAATGGCAATGCCCTGGCATTAGTTTTTCCGATGATATATGTCATCAACCGTCAAGTATAGGCCTACATTTAAGTGAAAATGAATGTCGTGCAGCTTGTTGTGTGTTTTGAAACCAGCGGAAATTGCAGGATAGCATTATTTTCAATGTCAAATCACGCATCTGCAGCTTCTGTGAACGGAGAAAACGTCTCGGTTACATAGGTAACCCTCGTTCCCTGAAGGAGGGAACGGAGACGTACGTCGGACAGACCGACGAATAGGAATCTCGCCAGAGAGGCCAATCTACTTCGAGTGTAACTAAACGAGCCAATGCACATTGGCATGCAATCATATGCATCAGCTGCTTGCCTCGCAGCGCGGGTATATAATGAGCAGCAGGTGCGTTGCATCTTCAGGTTTTCGCTGAGGAGCCGAACCCAGCAGGCGGCAGCATCAGCAGGACAACGCCTGTGGCGACGGGACGTACGTCTCCGTTCCCTCCTTCAGGGAACAAGGGTTACCTATGTAACCGAGACGTTCCCATTCAGTCGGTCACGTTCGACGTACGTCGGACAGACCGACGAATAGGAATCCCTACCAAAGCGCCACAGGAGCTGCCCTCTTCCAGCGCTCTGTCGTGAGCCACCTGAACCCCCTTGCCTTAGGACGGTGGGACCAGGCTCACGCAGAGAGGGTCGATCACTGTTGTTCCCAAAACCCACTCAGTGCGACAATTGGATAACGCTGGGAAAGCGTAGCCTCACATGCGATAAGGAACGCTGCGGAAGCCATATCCTTCCCCGAAGGAGTTTTATGGATAAGTACATATGGACTAACCTTGTAGGTTGTACAACATATGGAAGAACTGGGGTGACTCCACTCGGTGAGAGATGGGTTCTCCCAGAGGGAAAGACACGGGCTTCGTTTAGGAGCAACCGTGGAGAACTCATATGGGATCCCCGTAGGGTCACACATATGGAACCCAGCCTAAATCCGGTTCTCAAGGATACAACGGAGTATAGGCCTGACGCCAGACGCTCCGCCACGTCGGCTGCCGAGGGGTAACCGGAGGACTCAACAGGGTCTGCCCGAAGGGACTCTCTGGAGACTAGAACGCGCATGTAGCGCAGCAAGCCGACACTAAGCCGGGGCCTCTCCGTGCCTCTGACCTGAGGCGAGAACACGGGAGGAGACCGGCTCGACACGAAGGCTATAGTATCTAGCGAACGTGTTAGGTGTCGCCCAGCCCGCAGCTCTACAAATGTCTGTTAGCGAGGCGCCACGAGCCAGCGCCCAGGAGGATGCTACACCTCTCGTGGAGTGAGCATGCAACCTGAGCGGGCAGGGCACGCCCTGAGCTTGGTAAGCCAGGGCGATGGCATCCACTATCCAGTGGGCCATCCTCTGCTTGGAGACAGCCTTTCCCTTCTGCTGGCCTCCGTAACAGACAAAGAGCTGGTCTGAGGTCCTGAAGCTTCGAGTTCTGTCTATGTACAGTCGCAAGGCGCGAACTGGACAGAGCAAAGCCAGGGCTGGGTCTGCCTCCTCCGAGGGCAGCGCTTGCAGGCTCACCACCTGATCCCTGAAGGGAGTGGTAGGAACCTTGGGCACATAGCCAGGCCGGGGTCTCAGTACCACGTGGCCGTCACCCGGCCCGAACTCAAGGCACGATTCGTCGACCGAAAAAGACTGCAGGTCCCCTACCCTCTTGATGGAGGCCAATGCCACCAGCAGCAAAGTCTTCATAGACAGAATCTTTAAGTCTGCTGACAGCAAAGGCTCAAAGGGAGCAATCTGGAGTGCTCTGAGCACCAGAGTAAGGTCCCAAGAGGGTATGGAGGGGGGACGAGGAGGATTTAACTGTCTCGCCCCCCTAAGGAACCTGATGACCAGGTCGTGCTGACCAACAGATTTGCCATCTATGTGGTCGTGGTAAGCGGATATGGCAGCAGTATGGACTTTGAGGGTGGAGGGGGACAGCCTACGCTCCAACCCTTGCTGCAAGAAGGAAAGCACGACACCGATCGAGCATCTTCGGGGGTCTTCTCGGCGAGAAGAACACCACTCGACGAACAGGTTCCACTTCGAGGCGTAAGCACGTCTAGTAGACAGTGCACGTGCCGAAGTGATGGTGTTAAGTACCTCAGGGGGTAAGTCACCTAGAACCTCCGCGTCCCGTCCAGGGACCAGACATGGAGTTTCCAGAGGTCTGGACGCGGGTGCCAAAGAGTGCCCCGTCTCTGAGAGAGGAGGTCCTTCCTCAGAGGGATGGGCCAGGGAGGGGCTGTCGCGAGGAGTGAGAGTTCTGGGAACCAGGTCCGGTTCGGCCAGTAAGGCGCAACTAACAAGACCTGCTCCTCGTCCTCCCTGACTTTGCACAGGGTCTGTGCAAGTAGGCTCACTGGGGGAAACGCATATTTGCGCAGGCCCCGGGGCCAGCTGTGAGCCAGTGCATCTGTCCCGAGTGTCCCCTCGGTCAGAGAGTAAAACAACTGGCAGTGGGAGGTTTCTGGAGAGGCAAACAGGTCTACCTGAGCCTCTCCGAATTCTCTCCAGATCAGCTGAACCACCTGGGGGTGGAGTCGCCACTCTCCTGGCAGTGCAGCTCGTGATAGCTCGTCGGCCACACGGTTGAGCACACCGGGGACATGAATGGCGCGAAGCGACCTCAGATGCTTCCGACTCCACAGGAGGAGATGGCGGGCGAGTTGCGACATGCGACGGGAGCGTAGACCACCTTGACGGTTGATGTACGCAACGGTCGCAGTGTTGTCCGTACGGACCAGTACATGCTTGCCCTGAAGCAGGCCTTTGAGGCGGCTCAGAGCAAGGCGTACTGCCAGCAACTCGAGGCAATTGATGTGCCAATGCAGATGGGGTCCCGTCCAAACCCCTGAGACTGCATGCCCGTTGTACGTGGCACCCCAGCCGGTGGCAGAAGCATCTGTGAAAACCACAGCATGCCGGGACACTTGTTCTAGGGGCACTCCTGCCCGAAGAAACAAAGGGTCCGACCACGGACTGAAGGTTCGGCGGCACTCCTGAGTGATTGGCACCCGGAACGTGCCGCGTTGCCACGCCCATCTCGGGACTCGGCCGTGAAGCCAGTGCTGAAGCGGTCTCATATGAAGCAGACCGAGCGGTGTTACAGCCGCTGCAGCCGCCATATGCCCCAGGAGCCTCTGAAAGAACTTCAGTGGGACCGCTGTCCTGCCATTGAACGTATTCAGGCAGTTCAACACCGACCGAGCACGTTCCTCTGTGAGGCGTGCTATCTGTTCGACCGAATCCAACTCCATACCGAGAAAAGAGATCCTCTGCACTGGGGCGAGTTTGCTCTTTTCCCAGTTGACCCGAAGCCCCAACTGGCTGAGGTGACTGAGCACCAAATCCCTGTGTTCGCACAACTGATCCCGAGACTGTGCTAGGATGAGCCAGTCGTCTAGATAGTTGAGAATGCGAACACCCTGTTCTCTCATGGGAACAAGGGCTCCCTCCATGACTTTCGTGAAGACGCGGGGAGACAGGGCCAGCCCGAAGGGTAGGACTCTGTACTGATATGCTCGACCTTCGAACGCGAACCTCAGGAATGGCCTGTGTCGCGGAAGAATCGAAACATGGAAGTACGCGTCCTTCAGGTCGATCGCTGCAAACCAATCTCGGGGACGGATGCACTCGAAAATGCGTTTCTGCCTGAGCATTTTGAACGGTAGCTTGTGAAGGCTCCGATTCAAAACTCGCAGGTCCAAGATCGGTCGTAACCCGCCGCTTTTCTTGGGTACAATGAAGTAGGGGCTGTAAAACCCCGACCTCAAATCGGCTGGAGGGACCGGCTCTATCGCGTCCTTCGCCAGTAGGACTGCGATCTCCGCACGCAGAACAGGGGCATCGGCATCTTTCACTGTAGTGAAGAGGATGCCCCTGAACTTGGGGGGGCGCCGGGCGAACTGAATCGCATAGCCGAGCCTGATGGTCCGAAGGAGCCAGCTAGACGGACTGGGGAGTGCTAGCCAGGCTCCCAGAGACCGCGCAAGCGGCACCAAGGGGACCACCGGCGTACCCGCCGCGGGGCAGCGAGGTGGAACGCAGGGACGCGGCCCGGGAGGCTCTCTGTGTGAGGCGGCCCGAAGCGGGGTCACAGTGTGCTGTGCAACACTTACCTGCTTCCACGGGTGGACAGAGGGAGCAGTCGAGGTTTTGCCTACCTGCTGCTCGCTGCTGTCCGCTGGCGACAGAAGAGGTGGATGAGAGTGGTGAGGTTCTAGCCCTCCCACTGCTCTCCGAGCCCTCTTCGGACCCGGAGATAGAGGAAACTGCTCTTTTATTGAAAATTTGGGTACCGCTGGCCGTTGAGCCAGCGGCGGAACAAAAAGGGGAAACTCCACCCGGCCCTCCTCCGGGGGAAGGAGCGGTGCGGTCACCACCTCCTGAAGAGCAGTCCCGTCCATCTCCGGGTCGCCCGTCCTAGGGCCGCTTGGACTTGGCCTTGCCACCCTTCTTCTTAGGGGGTGGCTGGACGGGCTGGGCACCCCGCCCGCGACCGGCTCCACGACGCCGCTTGGATGGAGGCTGCTGCTGCTGGGGCGTGGGAGCGGGGGCGGCTGCAGGGGGGCGCCCTCGGCGACGGGCAGTCTGAGGTGCCGCCGGCGGTGGAGGTGCAGCAGCTGACCGCCTCGGCAGGATGTGACTGATAGCCTCTGACTGCTTTTGTACAGCCGAGAACTGTTGGGCAAAGTTCTCGACCGCGTCGCCGAAGAGGCCGGTCTGGGACACGGGGGAATTAAGAAACCTGACCTTGTCGGTATCCCTCATGTCCGCAAGACACAGCCAGAGATGGCGTTCCTGGACCACCATGGTGGACATCGCACGACCCACTGACCGCGCCGTAACCTTCGTCGCTCGAAGCGCGAGGTCCATCGCGGCACAAAGTTCCTGTAGAACTTGCGGATCGTGACCACCCTCGTGCAGGTCCTTCAGTGCCTTGGCCTGATGGACCTGCAACAACGCCATGGCGTGTAAGGCGGAAGCGGCTTCCCCACAGGCCTGATAAGCCTTGCCGGTAAGATCCGACGAGTACTTACAGGCCCGGGAAGGGAGAGACGGCTCCCCCCGCCAGGTGGAGTTAGGGCACAGTTGCATAGCAACGGCCCGTTCCACAGGGGGTATGCGCGTATAACCCTTAGCCGCTCCACCATCAAGGGTGGTGAGGGAGGAGGACCCACCGACACGGCTTCAGGCAGTAAAAGGTGCCGTCCACGTGCCAGTGAGCTCTTCATGCACCTCCGGGAAGAAAGGCACTGGGGTGGGGGGCTGAGAACCAGCCCTTGCCACCCCGAGATACCAATCATCCAACCTCGAGGGCTCGGGACACGGTGGAGGGTTCCACACGAGCCCGACCCTGTTGGCGGCCCGGGAAAGCATAGCCATCATTTCCGGGTCTGAATCGGGCACAGTCGTCACTCCCGAGGGAGGCAGCTGCGCCGAATCGTCATCCCCAGAAGCGTCAGGCTCACCCTCCGATGCAGCGATCGACATCCGGTCGTCTTGGGGAGCTCCGAAGGATACGGATGGTACACACCTCTGGGGTGGTCCACCGCATTCCCCCGGCAGCTCTATTGGCTGCGGAGCGCAAGAGGGGTGAGGGTTCCTAGGGGGTTGGTTCCCCGAAGGAAACGCGCTCACCGTGATCCTCAAGTCACCAGCCCCGGCGCCCGAAGCAACCCTCTGAGGAGGATTGGAACGAGGCGCCGGGACCGGGACTCCACCCCTTTGCAGAAAGTGGAGTCTCGACCGCAACTCCGCGACGGTCATCTTCCCACAATGGGTACATGACTCGTCCACAAACGCCGCCTCAGCGTGCCTTAAGCCCAAGCACGCGATACAGCGTTGGTGACCATCCCGAGGCGCCAGGTAACGACCGCATCCAGAAACACACAAGTAGAACGACATCTTTAAAAAGACGCGAACTACTCGTGTAAGCTCTTTCAAGGACTGACTCTTTTAGGTGCTGAAGCACGCAGGGGAAAGGCCGCTGCAGCACAGACAGGGAAATGTGCAGCCTGTCGTGTGCACTCTCCTTGAAGGCGCTCTCTTACCAGCTGTAACAACAGCTTTTTAGCGCTCTAGGCGCACCGTTTCACCAGCCGTGAGAACGGCCTTCACGCTGACTACAGCTTTTTTTTTTTTGCTCAAATAAAAAAGGCAAAAAGGAAAAACAAAGGAGAAATCGGCCCCGCTGCTGCGCTGTCCGCCTGCACCGCAACCAAGAGACGTCTCGAAGAGCTGGCTCGTTCACACTCGTGCTTCCAGTAGTTTTCTTCAGCTTGTTGCAGAAGTTTGGCTCCGAAGCGAAAAGCTGAAGATGCAACGCACCTGCTGCTCATTATATACCCGCGCTGCGAGGCAAGCAGCTGATGCATATGATTGCATGCCAATGTGCATTGGCTCGTTTAGTTACACTCGAAGTAGATTGGCCTCTCTGGCGAGATTCCTATTCGTCGGTCTGTCCGACGTACGTCGAACGTGACCGACTGAATGGGAACTAGGCCTACCTACATAACACATAAAATAAAAGGAAATATTTAGGCCTATAGGCTACGTGAAATACTTCACTTAAATAATTAGGTCTACTGATTAACAAAACGAAAGTGGTTATTTGTGGCGCACTCCAAAGATCTAGAAAAGGAAACAGACATTTTGCTTGTTTTCGTTAATTGAGTGTCTTTTGTAAATGTATGAATAATGTCTTGCTTTTACCTGTATGACCATAAATTACAGAGACAGTTTACTTTCTTATAGAAGGAAAACAAATCCAGTGGTCGCGCTGGCACCTCACGCGCACGCACACTAATTCTTGCATTGCTTACTTGATATCACAGCCTGTTAACCCTCTGGAGTCTGAGGCTGATTTGGGGCCTGGAGAAGTTTTGACATGCCTTGACATTTTGTGCTTTTTCAGTTGTTCATAAACATATTAATGACATGAGTGTCATTACACTGTATTCAGCACAAACTAGGCTAACATAATATGTGAGGAACATGTATGTACATGTTTGTGTTTTTGAAGGAATAACGTTTATGCGTGGTTATTGAAAAAACAAAAAGTCACTGAAATAAGGCCAAAAAAAGTATATTAAATCTGTGTTTACCATATTACTTTGTATTGTATGTTGTAGACTAGAGTTTTTGCTTTAAAATTATGTAAAAATTATCCTTCCTACTTGTTTATATAAAACAATATATTGATTTAGGTTTTGTAAGAGTTTTTGCCAAGAAACACAGTATGCATGGAGGCGTGAATCACCACTGAATAATGGGCCATTCTCACCTGAGAAGACAAAATAATTGCATAATAATGAGCTGAAATGACTTGCATATTAATGAGGCCTTTCAGTCAGGTAGGCTGTGAAAAAAACCTTCTGTGATGCTCAAGCTCATCATGTTATATGAAACATACAGGAAAATATTATTACAATATAAAATAATGGTTTTATATTAAACTTTAAAATATAATGTATTTCTGTGATGCAAAGAGTCTGAATAAATGCTTTTAGTTTAAAAGCATGCACATTTGGAGAAATATTGGATTCTCATATGTTTATGTCAATTTTCTATACAGAGAAGTTATATTTTTTTAATATTCATTATCATCACTATGAGCGCTGGTGTTTTCAATTCATACTTGCAGTCGGAGGGCGCTCTGAACACCTTTAGTCTACAAATACATCTAAAGAAGAAGAGGCTATTCCATGAATGGTGTTTTCAATTCATGCTGCAGCCGCAGCCATCTAAAATACATCTTTAGAAGAAGATACACCAGGAAATAACTGCATGTCTTCCAGATGTCGCTAACCATTGCTTTTACATCCAGATAAACACTTTTCAAGACAATAAATACATGATTGAGATGATGTATGCCTGTATTGACTTGAGAATTTGCGTCTGAATAGCGCTCGCTCCGTGGGCGTGGCCGCATTAGTGGATAATGAGCTGAATCAAGGGCGTCTGACATGTGTCTCTTTTCATACAGATTACATAAACATAGAATGTTTGTTTTTGATTCGACTTACACGATTTAAAACCTCACATTTCAACGTTTTTTTATACATAAGTATGATTTTTTTGTGATTAGTATTCACTAAGTTACAGTTCATTTTCTGAGAACTATCAGATTGGACTTCGTTCAGAGGGAGACGAGAGATCACGCATCATGTTTGTTTTCTTTATTTTACAAAAAGCACAACTTTTTGTTTTTACTCTGAGTGTACTCAAATAAAAGAAGACATTCTATAGTTTAAATTGATATATTACTTATGTCAAAAGACATAAAAATGACGGAGTATTTTAAGTCTGTTTTGCTGCAATGTGAAAAAAATCCTGCATAACGCGCCGCTGCGGGATTAGACTCCAGAGGGTTAAATATTAAAATTAAATACAATCAACCAAACGTTACACTGCTCAATTCAATTCTGTAATACAATCGTCTCGGTTATGTATATAACCTTAGTGCCCTGATAGGGAACGAGAAGCTGCGTAATCGCTATGGGAACGCCTCTGCGTGATGTCGTCATGAAGCACGTATGAAATCTGTCCAATCAGGAGACAGAACGTCATAGGCGGGTGACGTCACTGACCAGGAACTATAAAACCCACCCAAAAACACTGTCATTCAGCTTCTCAAAGTCTGAAGCAAGTCGCTTATCGGGCATGTAGGGAGTATGGCAAGGATACGCAGCGTCTCGTTCCCTATCAGGGAACTAAGGTTATATACATAACCGAGACGTTCCCTTTCAAGGGAACTCGCGCTGCGTAATCGCTATGGGAACGCTAAACCCACGCCGCCATAGTAACAAGTGACCAATCGTGTGAGGCAGAGGCGCACAGTTCACAGTAGCACTTGAGCTCCTGGAGTGGAGCCAAGGTCTAGTTCATAGAACTTAACAAAAGTGTGCGGTGAGGACCAGCCTGCCGCATCACAAATGTCATTAAGGGAAACCCCTGAAATAAATGCCTTGGAGGCAGCCATACTCCGGGTAGAATGAGCCCGGACAGCCAATGGTGAAGGCTGTCCAACTGACTATGCAAGTGAGATAGCCTCAACCACCCACTTGCTCATCCTCTGCTTAGATGCTGGCAGACCTTTTCTTGGTGCGCCGAAGCAAACAAATAACTGTTCAGATTTTCTCCATGAAGAAGCTCTATGTACATAAGCATCTAATGCCCTAACCGGACATAGCAGATTCAATCTTTCCTGTTTTTTGGAGGAGGACAGAAGGCCTGCAGTACAATAAGCCTCGCAGTATTAGTGAGAACCTTTGGAACATATCCTGCTCTGGGTTGTAGAAATGCCTTAACATTACCAGGCGCAAATTCCAGGCATGATGGAGCAACCGACAGGGCTTGAATGTCACCAATTCTCTTTAGAGACGAGATAACCAGAAGAAACACTGTTTTTAGTGTTAGAAATTTTTCTGCAACCTCTTCGATAGGTTCGAAGGGAGCCATAGAAAGGCCCTGAAGCACAGTGGCCAAATCCCATGCCGGAACACTCGTGCGTACTGCAGGTCTCATCCTCAAAGTGCCACGAAGGAAATGAGTAATCAGCGGGTGTCTCCCCAAAGAAACCCCACTTAAAGGAGCGTGGTAAGCAGCTAAGGCCGCCACGTACACCTTCAGTGTGGAGGGGGATAGCCCTGCAGAAAATCTATCCTGTAGGAAGTCCAGCACCGTGCTAACCGGGCAGTTAACTGGATCCCACTGATGATTTTCACACCAGGAAGTGAATAATCTCCACTTCAAGGCGTAGAGTTTCCTCGTGGATGGAGCTCTGGACTGGAGTATGGTCTCAACAACCTCAGTTGAGAGACTGGAATCTATGAGACATGCCCCCTCAGAGGCCACGCCCACAAATTCTATAACTCCGGGCGGGGATGCAGTATTAGACTGCCCACCTGTGATAGAAGGTCCTTCCTGACCGGAATCTCCATCGGAGAGCCGTCTAGGAGAGAGACCAGGTCCGAAAACCATATCCGAGTTGGCCAGAACGGGGCTACTAATAATAGACGGGCCCCGTCCCAGCGAACCCTGTCCAGAACTCCTGGGAGCAGAGCGATCGGGGGAAATGCGTACAGCGGTAGCCTCGGCCACGGCTGTACCATAGCGTCCAGCCCAAGTGGTGCTGGGTGAGTCATGGAGAACCACAGTGGACAGTGAGTCGTCCCTCGAGACGCAAACAGATCCACCCTGGCTTTTCCGTAGTTCTCAAAAAGGAGCTTCACCACATCTGGGTGAAGTCTCCATTCCCCAGGCCTCGGCCCCTGCCTCGACAGGATGTCTGCTCCCACATTTTGGTACCCAGGGATGTAAACTGCTCTGAGGGATAGCAGTTTCCCCTGGGACCACAGGAGGATCTGATTCGCCAGCTTGTAGAGCGGGCATGATCTCAGACCCCCCTGTCGGTTTATATACAAGACTACTGATGTGTTGTCTGATCGAACTAACACATGTTTGTCCCTGAGATCTGAGAGGAAGCATCTCAGTGCTAGAAATACCGCCATCATTTCCAGACAGCTTATGTGCCATGTGAGATGATGGTCCTGCCACAGACCCCATGTTGAGCGACCACTCATGATCGCTCCCCAGCCCGTGAGGGATGCATCCGTCGTTAGCGTGACGCGACGACTGAGAGCTCCCAGCACAGGTCCCTGGGATAGGAACCAAGGTTGCTTCCATATGGCCAGAGCACGTAAGCAGCGCCGCGTGACTCTGATCATACAAAATGGATTCCCCCTCGGTGAGAACCCCTTGGTTTTGAGCCACCACTGTAAGGGTCTCATGTTCAGCAAAAGCCCCAAGATCAGATCTATCGTCACAAACCAGGCCTCGGATCTGATTTGTGATACGACATGCTTTATTGTGAGCATTTTGAACTTGAGCTTTGCTACTGTTCGATTCAGTTGTCATAGATCTAAAATCGGACGTAATCCCCCGTCTTTCTTTGGCACAATGAAGTAACGGCTGTAAAAACCCAACTCCTTGCTGGGAGGAGGAACCCTTTCTATTGCTCCTTTTTGCAAGAGTGTCTGAACTTCTTGTGCTAACACCAGAGCCTGCTCAGGATCTACCACCGTGGTCAGAATCCCGTTGAATTGGGGTGGGCATGTTCGAAACTGAATTGCATACCCCTTTTCTATAGTTCGCAGGACCTATTGAGATACTTTTGACAGATTTTTCCACTCTGACAAAAAATCTACTAAGGGAACCAGCCTCTCGAGGCTGGCCTCTGGTGGAACATGAGCACCCAGCACAGTGCCCTGTAACGGCGGACCGGCAAGGAACAACTGGTCTGGATGACTCATTTTTAGAGACAGCGCGCCACCCTCGGGTGATGCGCGGGAAAGCACTGCGCCCCGGCATAGCGGCGGAGTTGGCAGAGCACCCCCCGAGGGCACCGAAGACACACAGGCACCGTATAATGAGGTGAATGCTGTGTGACTTCGGTGGGGACAGCCCTCAGAATCCTGACGGTTCTTTTGGCGTCAGGATTTCTTCGAAGCCCTCTTAGCGGCAATGACGGCCCTCAGATCCGTCTTGCCCTTCGAGGACTTCGGCTGAGCACGCTGACCTGGTTCCCAACTCCTCGGAGGGGGACCCCGGGTAGCAACACTCTGCCTTTGATGTTGTCTGTGTTGCGAGGAGCTTGTACTCGGTCCCTGCTGCCCTCGCCCGGCAGCAGGGGGAATTTGGGCCCATCGAGGAAGAAACTGCTGCAAGGCTGCAGACTGTTTCTTCGCCTCTTGGAACCTGTCGGTGACGGTGGAAATAGCATCACCAAACAGGTTGGAAGGATTCAGCGGGGCATCTAGGAGAAACGCCTCATCCTTGTCCTTAATCTCGGTGAGATTAAGCCACAAGTGCCGCTCCGTAGCCACCAAGGAAGACATCGAACGGCCGACAAACTTAGCTGTCTCCTTAGTGGCACGGAGGGCGAGATCAGCAGTAAGGCATAACTCCTGAATTAGGTCAGCCCCAACCTCATCACTTTCCCCAAAATCCTTCAGCAGATCAGCCTGATATGCTTGCAAGATGGACATCGTATGTAAGCATGCTGCAGCCTGACCTGCTGCCGAGTACGCTTTGCCCACTAGCGCTGAAGTGGTCTTGAGCGGCTTAGTGGGCAACGTCGGGGCTTTAAGGGACGATGCCGCCTGCAGAGAGAGATGGCTCGCAAGTGTCTCTTCCGCTCTTGGCATCGCCCCATACCCGTATTTCCTCATTCCTACCACATTGCTGTATATGGAGGTCTGAGGTGTGTAAATATGGGTAGATACCGGCTTCTTCCAGGATCTCAACACCTCAGTGTGGAGATCTGGAAAGAAGGGTAATGCCCGACGTGGAGGCTGAGCAGACCGAGATGGCAGAAAGCGTTCATCCAGTTTAGCGGAGCGGAAGAAACCGCAACGCGTGCTTCCTGCCTCCGGATAGATACACTTCCGGATGCAACAGGTGAGGGCAGAGATAAGGCAGGGCCCGTCTCTAACCCCTCTGTTACATCCATCTGCGAACCCCAAGACATAAGGCGCCGCCCTGCCTCGGCAGAAGCGGGACCCGAGCCTTGAGGAACGCGAACCGAGCCACCCTCCTTGAAGAGGGCTTGGCGGGAGCGCAGCGTACGCAGCGGCAGCTGGTACCAATGCACACAAGCAGCCCCCTCGAGAGCTGCCTGGGCATGCTGCGCTCCCAAACAAACAACACACATTTCATGTGTGTTCCCGCCCGGGATAAAACGCGGGCAAGGGTGCACACACTTCCTGTAGAGTTGTTCACTCGCCATTTCACAAAACAGTTTTTTGCAATAGACAGACAACAATAAATAGGACAGACAGTATCACACAAAGTGCTTGCTGAAGACAGAAGCTGAATGACAGTGTTTTCGGGCGGGTTTTATAGTTCCTGGTCAGTGACGTCACCCGCCTATGACGTTCCGTCTCCTGATTGGACAGATTTCATACGTGCTTCATGACGACATCACACAGAGGCGTTCCCATAGCGATTACGCAGCGCGAGTTCCCTTGAAAGGGAACTGCCGTTTACCACCCGTGACCACCGCCTCACTGTGCTGTTATATGTGAAGGATGATGTCGATAATGCGAGTTAAGTACAAAGCTCATATAATAATAGTTCGTATAGCATTCGTCTCGAAAATGAAAACAGTTGGATTCGTGCCGAATGAGAAAGGTAGGCTATTCACTTTAAATTAATTCGTTTTGCATCTTATTTAGTTTTATTTCCAATAAATAAACCTGTTTTTCTATAGAGCAATAGAAGCTGGAATGGCGTTTAAAAAGAAAAGAGATTTTTTTTTTTTTCGTTTTGCCTTGACGTTTATATAGCCTGAATAGTCCAACTGTTAGTTTTAGAGGTTTTGTTGTGGAGTATAGGCTAAGTGGATAGGTAAAATAATATAGGACACTTTTGTTCATAATTTATGTATGTAATTAATAATAAAATGCGACGTAGGCTTATGGCCTATATATGCGACTTTTATATATGCAACTTTTTTCCTCTCAGGAATAGCGTCGTTATTTTTAACCATGCAGCAAACATAAAAAATATCTTGAAAAAATACTTTAATTTATAAACCATCGTTTTTCCTTTTGTTTAATAGCTTTACATTTGGACAGAATCTTGTTATAAAAAATAGCCTAATTGTAGGCTATACCTATTGGCTAAGATGGCAAATACACTCTCTTTGTTTTTTAATAAATAAAATATTATTATTATTATTATTATTAAGTAGACTACATGCAGAAATAAAAAATAAAAATAATGTTATTAACCGTTATTTTTTTAACCAAACCGGTTTCGGAACGTTTATAATACGAAGGAACGCTGGAACAGAAACGTTAAAATACCGATTCTGCTCGGAGTGGAACGATTGAATTTTTTTTCCGTTTTTAAGCCCTGGAGGTAGCAGGAATTGGCAGTGCTACTTGGTGTAGGGTTGTAACTGATGGAGTTCCTCAATGCATGGACCCAGCTAACTGATCACATTCTATTCCACTGATAGAAAAGCTATAAATCAAGCGGCAATCTCTCCCAGTTTCTCTTGAAGCCAATACGGAAGTGACTTAAACTGCAATTCATCGACTGGCCGTTTGGGACAGGCTGCAAAAGAGAGCAGAATCTCATTGAGCCGCATGTTAAAATGCCCAACATTAAAGAAGAAAAAACCTGTTTATAGCCTGGTATATATGTTTGTCTGCTGTCTGTTACCTCAGCTAATTCCAGCCGCTGAACTTGGCATCTCTGCCATGTTTGTGCTTTATTCGGGATTATTTCATACAATTTATCAAAAATGTTGCTTGCTGTGCAGGTAATGGTTGATACAGATGTGCGTCTGTGTACATGTGCACAAATGTGGAAGATAAACAGAACACACGCTGTTGGATCATCTTGGCATTGGCTAAAATTTTTGTCTGCCAGATTTACTACAATGACAATTGCTGAAGAATATGCCTGTCAAGACAACACAAAATCTGACAGCACTTCTTGGATACTATAACTAAAACTGCTGCACTATTTTGAAAAATTATACTTTGGACACAGGTTTATTTGTTTGTGAGAGTATTATCTATACGATTGTATACAGTTTTACAACATAAACGCTGCTCAGGTTGCATAATTTCTTGAAGAACGATGATGGAGGACAGATCGTTCAGAAGAAATGTGATGCAAACAATGAACAATATTTCATGGATATAACGATTTTATGGACAAAAAGTACTGTTGGACGCTCATGGACATTTTACCCCAAGACATAAGACATTTTTAAAGATATTGAAGTGTGACGGGTTGGATTCATCTCACGATCTCCATTTCATTACAAAGGTATGAAGTCCTGTTTTGATTTTGCATGTTGTCATTTGCACACCTGACACAAATTACAATATTACTGTTGCTGGAGTATCAATATCGTAAAACAGACACTGCAGCTCGACAGTAAACCCTTAGAACTTTCAAATGATATTTGTTAATAAAGTGTGCATTTGTAGCCTGCATAAAACATGTACTCTGTGTGTGATGGTTTGCCGTGCAAATTGGAGAGATCTAAAGATTTTAAAGGTTTATTTTATTAAAATTATCCCCTGTCACTTTAGAAGCCACAATAACACTGCTTCAATATGGTATTTTTTATTGATAAGAATTAAGAAGACATCACAAATCAAATTCAGTCTGAAATAATTTTTCTTGGTTTTAAAACATTTTGTATTCAAAAATAATTGTAGATAACGCAGACCACTGAGAGTGATGGTCACTGCCACCTAACCCTAATCTCACTAATTATGGCCCAGATCTAGGGATACAGAAAAAATGCTCTAGGGCACAATAAAAGAAAATGACATTAATTTATTTCCACAGTAATTAACAAATTATTATTGCTTTATAAGATCATAAGTAAAGAGTTAGATAATGCCTTTTTATGCTTTAAGTTATTAACTGTAAATATTGCTTTGATAAGGGTGTGATTATTCACAAACAAAACGGTGCAATTATTCGCAATTAAACTTTTTTTTTTTAAATGAGGAATAATAATTAATGACATTTTCACATTTGGTACAATCTAAAGTGAGAATTATTTACTCCTAATAACCAATCAACTATTCTTTTACTACAAATTATTAATTAAACAATAATAATTATGTTAAAATGTCAATTAATGAAGAACTCACTATTTACATATAGCCTAATAATACATTAAGAATGTAGAGATTACAATAACTTAACTATAAACACAGTTTGTTAATGATTTGTAAGTACTTTATTACTGTATACTCTATAAGTTGTTTAATGTCTGATGAACGTGTTAGCTTGCACTTACGTAATCAATGCTTCTGTCGCTTGATTCTGCTGCTTCTTTACCACTGTTTTGATTCAGAGATTAATAATAGTGCATCTTTCCTGAGCAAACAAATCCTCTGAGCTGTTTTTTTTTTTTTTTTTTTTTTTTAATGTATAACAAACACTTTTGAATCAGTTGGAGTTTCTCAATTAATCAAACTAGCTAACAGAAAATCAGATCTAAATCAGGATTGTTCTTGTCTGGTTCATATGGCAGTGTGTAGTTATAGATACAGTGTGCATTATTAATTTTGTCATTTAGTATTTTTATATCTAAAAAATGTATTATACATGAAATTTTGAAATGATCCCAGCATTTGGCAACAGAATTTCATTTTTATTTCCCAAATATTTTTCCATTCAAAAGAATCATTAATAGAACCATCATGTGGAAGCAAAACCAAAAGATTCCTTAACATATCAATCTCCATCGAGCACATACCTTGTGTCTCTCTCTTGTAACCGTGTCCTCTGTGCTCTCTTTATTGAATGTGGATTTATCTTTAAAACAAACAAACAAAAAAGAAACTGAAATAATATTGTTCTCTAAAAAGATTCATCACCATTGAATCAAAACTCACTCTGGTACCATCCTTTTATAAGGGACAAAGAAAAACATACAGTCTGGGAAGTGCATCGTGCACAGTATTATGACAAGCTTTAAGAACCAATGAGCAACAATACCAAACCCAGCTAACCACAAAGGAGATGATTCTGTCTTTTTGAACAAATCTTTTGAGTAAAATTATAAATACCATTGATTTTTTTTTTGCATTGATTCATATTTTGGTAACACTTTACTTATAGTTGTCACTCTTCATTCTACTTACTTACTCTGCGGGCAAGAGATGGGGAGGAGGTGCTCTAAATGAAACCCAACTCTCTTTTCAGTATTCTGTTTCACTTGGAAATACGTCACAACACCGAACCTGGCTGCAACTTCCGGTTTAAGTGGACTTTAATAATACATTGACAAATGGTTCTTGTTACCAATCTCAATAGTAAAAATTATTGGAAACATTTTAATTTTGTTCGATTATTTGAAAATAAAAATATTAGTAAAAGTTAATTACAAACAAACAAATTGTCACAGACACGTCAGGTTCCAACGTCACCCAATCACAGCGCGCACCTTCTCCAGAATACTGATCACCGCCACCTGCACCTCATCACTCTCCTCATCAACAGCTACTCACACACACAGCACTCCACGTCCGGTCTCGTTTGCATACCCTACATGTTTATGCTTACCTCAAGGACTCCTCTTCGTATACCTACCTGTCTCCATCGTGTCAATTCCCATTGTGTACCTCGTCTTCTCCGTGAGTGTGTTCCCGTCCGCTTCCAAGTGCTCCAACGATCTCCAGTCTCCAGCGTCTAACTCCCTGCAAAGAAAAGGACAGTAATTATCCCACGTATTATCTGTTCAAGTCAAACTACTACCAGTTCTCTCACCTGTTTCATTCTCCTTGCTCTCCTGTGGTCATAATAAAGATTGTGTTACGCCTTACCTGTGTCTGTCCTCCGTCTACTGTAACAGAAGACCGGACCAACACCGCTGAACCAGGATGAGCCAACCCGACCCCTTTCAGGATTTGGTGGATGCGCTCCGGCGCACGCTTACCATCCATCCATCGCCACCATCTCCAGTTCCTCCATCTTCACCTGCACCAGCACCAGCTAGCCCCACAGAGCACGTCAACACACCTCCTTCACTGCCGCCGTACGCCAGTCCCATGGCCAAACCGGCGCCCTACTCAGGATCGGCGGAGGATTGCAGCGGGTTCCTGCTGCAATGCACACTGGTCCTGGAGATGCAGCCGCACCTGTACCCGAGTGACACCGCCAAAATAGCGTTCATTATCTCTCAGCTCAGCGGCAAAGCATTGAAGTGGGCCGATTCCATCTGGTCCCAGCAGGGCGCTGTAACCCAATCCTACTCGTCATTTATTTCCCACTTCCGGGAGGTATTCGGGAAACCCATCACAGACTCTTCAGCTGGTGAGAAACTCTATAATTTGAAACAAGGATCCATGTCCATTTATGATTATGCTTTGCAATTCAGAACGCTTGCAGCCCTCAGCGGGTGGAACGAACAAGCCCTGATAACGAACTACCGGCAAGGATTGGAACCTCGGGTGCGGCTGCAACTCGCTGCATGCGAGGACAACATCGGCCTAGAAAAGTTCATCCAGCTCTCCATCCGCTGCGCCACTCGCATGCAGGCGTGCCTCCAAGAGCACCAGGACCAGTTCTTCTCCACCGTGCCACTCTGCCGATCCGAACCCGTCAGCACTCCAGAACCAGCTCAAGAACCCATGGATGTAGAAAACTCTCGTCTATCCTATGAAGAACGCCGCCGCCGCCTCACCCTTCGTCTCTGTCTCTACTGTGGTGAACCGGGGCATGTGATTGCAGCATGCCCCACACGACCGCCGCGACCCCTGGTGAGTGCCATTATTCCTGCTACTCGTAAAATGAAACCACTCACTACTGCCGTCAATCTTACTGCCGCCAATGTTTCACTTACAGTGGTCGCGCTCATCGACTCGGGGTCCGCCGGCAACTTCATCTCTGGTGCCCTCTGTCGTCAACTCCGTATCAAGACCTCTCCGACTCCGACCATCTACAAGATCTGCTCCATAACCGGCCGACCCCTGAGCCGTAAGCGCGTCCGCTCCGTGGCTGGTCCTGTTAACATTCAAGTTGGACTTCTACATCAAGAAGAGGCACATCTGCTGGTTCTGGAGGATTCCACCGCTGACGTGGTTCTGGGGCGCCCCTGGTTGGAGCAGCATAATCCGACCATCTCCTGGAAGACGGGCGAAGTCCTGAAGTGGGGCGACACTTGCTTCAAGCACTGTTTGACGGATCTGCCAATTCCACCAGTCTCTTCACCTGATCTCTCTCTCTGCGCCACGTCCATCGAAAGTCCTGTTGAACAACGTTCTGTTGACATCCCCGAGTGTTACGCCCCCTTCAGCGACGTATTTTGCCCTCAGCGGGCTTCCAAGCTGCCTCCACACCGGCCATGGGATTGTGCCATCGACCTGCTTCCGGGTGAACCAGTGCCCAAGGGAAAGATCTACCCTCTTTCCATCCTGGAGGAGAAGGCTATGGAGGATTACATCAAGGAAGCCCTCGCCCAAGTTTACATCAGGCCGTCTACTTCCCCTGCTGCTTCCAGCTTCTTCTTTGTGGCTAAAAAGGACGGAGGCTTGCGGCCCTGTATTGACTACCGTGCACTCAACAAAATAACTGTGAAATTCCGTTACCCCCTTCCTCTCGTCCCAGCTGCCCTAGAACATCTCCGTGGTGCCACTGTGTTCACGAAGTTGGACCTCCGCAGCGCGTACAACCTCATCCGGATACGTGAGGGGGACGAGTGGAAGACCGCCTTCATCACCCCTACTGGCCACTACGAGTACTTGGTCATGCCGTATGGACTAGTCAACGCCCCCTCCGTATTCCAGGACTTCATTCATGAGGTGCTCCGGGAGTTTCTCCACCGGTTTGTCCTGGTCTACATAGACGACATTCTCATCTACTCCCGGAGCCAGGCCGAACATCGCCAACACGTTGCGGAGGTCCTCACCCGCCTTCGCCAATACCATCTGTTCCTCAAGGCCGAAAAATGCACTTTCCATCAACCTACCGTTTCATTCCTGGGATATAACATCGACCACAGTGGCATCCGGATGGACGAGAGGAAGGTGGAATCCATAACCAACTGGCCAGAACCCACCACCATAAAAGAACTCCAGCGTTTCCTCGGTTTCTCAAATTTCTACAGACGTTTCATCAAAGGTTACAGCTCTATCGCCCATCCACTCACCAGCTTACTCCGCAACCAGCCCAAGTCTCTGTCCTGGACCCCGGCAGCCACCAACGCCTTCAACCAGCTCAAAGAAGCCTTTACCACCGCTCCCTTACTCGTACATCCTGACCCAGAGAAACAATTCATTGTTGAAGTGGACGCGTCTACCACCGGAGTGGGAGCGGTCCTATCGCAGCAGCAGGGGACCCCAAGTAGACTCCATCCATGCGCCTTCTTCTCCCGCAAGCTCAGCCCGGCGGAAGTCAACTATTCCATCGGAGACAGGGAACTTCTAGCGGTCAAGCTTGCCTTGGAAGAGTGGAGGCATTGGCTGGAGGGAGCCAAACACGCTTTCCTAGTATTGACGGATCACAAAAACTTGGAGTACCTTCGCTCTGCGAAACCCTAGACAAGCTCGCTGGGCCATGTTTTTCTCCCGCTTCAACTACACGATCTCCTTCCGCCCTGGTGCGAAGAATGTAAAAGCGGATGCTCTCTCTCGTCTGCATGCCCCCGAGGAAAAGACTGAGGAACCAGAGCCCATCATTCCTAGCTCCCTCATCGTGAGTCCCATAACATGGTCAGAAGAGACCATTCCCTCCTCCAATGCCTCCACTAACCCTCCGCCAGGCTGTCCACCAGGCTTGCTCTACCTTCCATGGACACGACGCACTCCCACCATTCACTCAGCCCACACGTCACTTGGCACTGGTCACCCGGGGGCCAATGAGACCCTCTCGTTGCTGAAAGAACGCTTCTGGTGGCCAGGGATGGCGGCCGACATCAGAAGGTACGTGCAGGGCTGCAGGGAGTGTGCCATCTCCAAGTCTCCTCGTCATCTGCCAGCTGGGAAACTCCTTCCGCTGCCCGTTCCTGATCGCCCCTGGTCACACCTAGGAGTGGACTTCATATCTGATCTCCCTGTCTCAGACGGATACACCACCATCCTAGTTGTTGTGGACCGGTTCTCAAAGTCATGTCGTTTAATTCCACTTCCTGGATTACCTACTGCAATGGAGACCGCCGAAATACTCTTCAACCAAGTCTTCAGATATTTCGGAATTCCAGAGGATATCGTCTCCGACCGAGGGCCTCAATTCATATCCCGTGTATGGAAGTCCTTCTACTCACTCCTAGGTGTGGGCGTCAGCCTAACATCTGGATATCACCCCCAGTCGAATGGGCAGACGGAAAGGAAGGTTCAGGAGATTGGCCGCTTCCTCCGTACCTTCTGTCATGACCACCAGGACTCTTGGAACCAGTTCCTGGGTTGGGCCGAGTACGCCCAAAACTCTCTCCGACAGTCAACTACTGGGCTTACACCGTTTCAATGCGTACTCGGTTACCAACCCCCACTGTTCCCCTGGGATGGGGAACCCTCCAACGTTCCGGCAGTGGATTACTGGTTCCGAGAGAGCGAGAGGGTCTGGGACTCAGCACACCACCAACTGCAACGAGCCCTGCGCAGACGCAGAATGGTAGCCGACCTCCGACGTTCCAACACCCCGGTCTTCCAGCCTGCTCAGATGGTCTGGCTATCCACCCATGACATCAGACTGCGTCTGCCCTGCAGAAAGCTGAGTCCCAGGTTCATTGGCCCATTCCCCGTCGTCAAGCAGGTCAACCCGGTCACCTATCAACTCCGTCTTCCATAAGGGTACCGTATACATCCAACTTTCCATGTGTCACTCCTCAAAGCTCACCATCCCTCTGTTCTTCCCACAGGACCTGACGTGGCTCCCGCCGAACCCCCCCTTCCACTCATCCTGGAGGACGGAGCTGCGTATGAGGTTCGAGAGATCTTGAACTCCCGGCGTCGTGGTGGTCAGCTTGAATACTTGGTGGATTGGGAAGGATATGGTCCCGAAGAACGCTCCTGGGTCCCAAGGGACGACATCTTAGACCCCAGTTTACTCCAAACCTTCCACGACAGTCACCCTGAGAAACCGGCACCGCGGGGAAGAGGACGACCACCACGGCGTCGGAGTTCTCGGCCCTCTGGAGCGGGCCGTGGAGGGGGGGGTACTGTCACAGACACGTCAGGTTCCAACGTCACCCAATCACAGCGCGCACCTTCTCCAGAATACTGATCACCGCCACCTGCACCTCATCACTCTCCTCATCAACAGCACTATAAAGCACTCACACACACAGCACTCCACGTCCGGTCTCGTTTGCATACCCTACATGTTTATGCTTACCTCAAGGACTCCTCTTCGTATACCTACCTGTCTCCATCGTGTCAATTCCCATTGTGTACCTCGTCTTCTCCGTGAGTGTGTTCCCGTCAGCTTCCAAGTGCTCCAACGATCTCCAGTCTCCAGCGTCTAACTCCCTGCAAAGAAAAGGACAGTAATTATCCCACGTATTATCTGTTCAAGTCAAACTACTACCAGTTCTCTCACCTGTTTCATTCTCCTTGCTCTCCTGTGGTCATAATAAAGATTGTGTTACGCCTTACCTGTGTCTGTCCTCCGTCTACTGTAACACAAATAACACGTAATAGAATAAGCGGCAGGTGATAAGTGTAGTGATCCCAGCCTTCTTTCCCCAGGTCTTGTGTGGACTTATGTTATTTCCTGTTCTGTGCCATGTTTTGTAGTCCTTTGTAGTTTTTCTTGTTTATTAGTTCCTGATTGTTCCCAGGTGTGTCTTGTTTGCCAATCACCCCTTGTGTATAAATACCCCAGTGTTTCTCATGTTCTTTGTCTGGTGTTTCCTTAGTGGGTGTATTGTGCAAGTTGTTTTCAGGTTTGTTTTGCCCCTTGTTTGGATTTACTCTGGTTTTCCCTGCATCTCCTGTTGCTTGGATGTTTTGTGTTAGTTTGTTAATAAACTGCTACTTTGAATTCTCCTCGTCCTCTTTTCTGAAACACTCCATGTTACAATAAGTCTGCATTTACACTAAATGCCCATATCTATTTTGACATCAGATTTTTTTGTCCTATGGTTGTCACTATGTAAATCAACACAATTTTAAATTCAATCCCACATTTAAATATTTTTTTTCCTTTTTTTTATTCCTGAAACTTTGCAGTGTGTACTTAGCAACATGAAAAATAAAACTTTTATTCAAACGAATGGGTTATATAAAAGATATACAAAGACGGCTCACTCACATTAATATGTATGGGGAAAAGTGCAACGCTCAATATGGCTGCTATAGCAAAGGATGTCCGGCCTTCCAGTCAAAATAGCCAATCGTCAAACTTTAAAGAATGGTGGTTCTTTGGGAGAGGGGCTCTGTACAGATTTACTTTTTGACAGTCTGTGTCATTTGGCGACTATAGTCTGTCTGCATTACCAAGGACTATAGATGTATAAAGATGAGAGAAACTGCAACATGCAACATGGTGGCATATTCCTGCCTTCTAAATAAAAGAGCCAATCTCTGGTTGGTAAAGTCATTGCATCACTGCAGCTGTAATTATAAGCTCCGCTTCCCATTGAAACATGCACTGTAAAAAGTTTAACTATTATTTACTCAATTTTTTTGGTGAAACATTTTTACACTCAAAAAAATTGAGTAAATTTTAAAGCTGCGAAATCAATGAAATATACTGTATAAATTGAGTAAATGTCAATAAAAAAAATTGTAAATCTGAATAACTGAATTACTTTATATGAGAAATAAAATTAATTAGATATAATCAAAATCATAAAACACCACAACTGTAATTCTATGTCAAATAAACTAAAAATATTGAGTAGATATAATTGAAATATTAAATGATTTTAACCAAACAAATGTGCTATATTTACTAAATGTAAAAGTGAATTTAACTTAATATTGGACTATAAATTATCAAAATGTTGCATTCACTTTTTTACACCATTTACCCTTTACAATGAATATAATAAAACCAAATAAAGAAACAAATTTTTAATTTACTTACATTTGCATTTATTTGTCAATTAAACATTAGACAGTCTAAAATCATCTTATGAAACATTTCATCCATTTTAATATTCAAGTAGATTGCAAAATTCAAAAATGTAAAGTAGCTATAAGAGAAATGACTAAACCTTATGAAACATTTCATCCATCTTGATATTCAAGTAGATTGCATGCAAAATACGATAGCTGTAAGAGAAATGACATCTTACTTTGTTCCTGGTGCATACCAGCCATTTGCAGTCACACTCAACATTAAACCATAAAAGCAACACTTAAATCAATATTAAAGGGATAGTTCACCAAAAAATATGTTGTCATAATGTACTCACCCTCAAGTTGTCCCAAACCTGTACGAGTTTCTTTCTTCTGTTGAATACAAAAGATATTTTAAAGAATGTTGGTTAACAGACAGTTGAAGGTTGTCATTGACTTCCATGGTATAAAAATATATACTATGAAAAGTCAATAGCAAACTTCAACGGTCTGTTAACCAACATTCTTTAAAATATCTTTTTTGTTCAACAGAAGAAAGAAACTCGTACAGGTTTGGGACAACTTTAGGGCGAGTACATTATGACAACATTTTCATGTTTGGGTGAACTATCCCTTCAACAGAATTAATCAGATAACAGAAACACTTCCATCAGGAATGCCCATTCTGTGGGATGATCTTGAACAGCAACTATGCAAGAAGATAATTTGACCTCTGAACCTTAACAGAGAGTCTTGAAGGATCCAGGTCAAGAAACAGTTTTTGGAACACCTCAAGTGAGTATTTGTGGGTCTTGGGATATCTCAAATCCAATGCGTACGTGAGTCCCAAAAGATAGCAGCAGGCTCTGCTGAGATTCCCAAGATTGTGGAGGACAGTGATGCCCTCAATCACAACTCCTACATCGCTGACTGCCCCATCATTGTCCCAAAGGATGTAGATTTTTATGACCTCCTCTGCCAACTCCGCTTGTACAAAGACGGGTAGATCAGCTGAATCCTACAGGCAAATTGTAAAGATAACTGGTTAGAGCTAACATTTAAACCTGAATGTTACAAGAAAGTGACAAATACACAAAACAAATAGCACCTGAAGAACCAAACATCCTGTTGGACCATATGACAGGTAAAATCTCAAACAAAGTTTACTGGGGGAGGAGTTGCAAAAATTAACAGCATTCTTCTTAACAAGAGGACAGGTTAATTTTCTACATAGGGAAATGTATTTTTAACAATAACCCTAAAAGAAAAATGAAAAGAGACCAACTGCGAGCTTCAATGATGTAAATCAATGCTATATGCTTTTATTGAGGTCCGCATTATTTCAACCAATTTCTTTTTTAAATAAACAAGTTTAATATGGAAGTAAAATGACAAATGGTTTTGAAAAAAAAGCTTGTTTAATTGCACTACTTGAAAAAAATATATGCATTGCAACCCTTAACCCTCTAAATAATTCTGTGGCTTAGTAAATATTACAGTAATATGTAACTTTATTAAAGTAATAAAATCTCTGAATATCGTTTACTTGATTGTACAAAAGATAGCTTTCCTGTGCTCAAACAGTACTAGTGCTAGCATGACGTATTTGTAGTGGTGATTTAAGAGCTCATACTTGAGTTTATGTAGTAATTATGATTTTTTACAAAGACGTGATCGCTTTTTACAAGACAGAATGTTGTAATTTGAACGTTCATAAATCTGTTCTCTTTTGGCAAGCCACCGACGCCAAAGGGGAACCGGGATTTGTACAAAATCGTTCTCCAATGGGCATGTATAGTTATAGTTGCTGGACCACGGTTACACTAACGTTAATCTTTAGACTTTCAAATGGCAGTTGAAATAAACGGTGATACAAAGGGCACGTACACACTACAGCTAAATTCGGTTGTCAGTTCACCTTTTAGTGCTTAATCGCGTTCTGTACACATACAGTTCAGTAAAATACGAGAGTGACAACCGCCCCAGCAAACATGCCAGTGTGGGCCCACTGTGGGTAAGTGTGGGTTTTCTGTGGGACAGTGTGGGCAAGGGCAAACCCTTTGGGGCCCCATGTGGGCTATCTGTGGGCAAACCCACAGTGGGCTTGCCCACAGAAAACCCACACGGGTCCCCAGTGGGTTAGCCTTTGCGGGGCCCATAGCAGTTTTGCCCGTTTGGGCCCCCATGAGGGTTTACTCTGGGCAACCCACTGTGGGTTTGCCCACAGAAAACCCACATGGGCCCCCAGTGGGTTAGCCCATGCGGGGCCCATAGCAGTTTTGCCCATTTGGGCCCCCATGAGGGTTTACCCACAGTGGGCTTGCCCACAGAAAACCCACACGGGCCCCCAGTGGGTTAGCCCATGCGGGGCCCATAGCAGTTTTGCCCATTTGGGCCCCCATTAGGGTTTACTCTGGGCAACCCACTGTGGGTTTGCCCACAGAAAACCCACAGGGCCCCCCGATGGGTTAACTCATGCAGGGCCCACAGAAGTTTTTCACTGTAGGGCCAACATGAGAGTTTACTGTGGGCAGCCCACCATGTTAACAGCACAGTTAAATCATTGTTAAATCAGGGTTAATCAAACTATTTTTTAACAATTCAGTAAAATGTCATATATGTCATTACATTCAACAGCCCACACCATACTTAACTATAACTGCACACAGTCAAGATGTCTTTGCCTGTTTGCTTAGCAGCTGTTTCCCTGTTCCTTTAAAAATCTTGTTGCAGTGTTCTACTAGTATTATTAAAAAGAACTGTTTATAATGATTTCTTTCTTTTTCTTTCTTTTTTTTTAATATTGGAATTATTATTCATTAGGTACATTTGCAAAACAACTTAAAATGTATAATGTGCTCATCCTCATAATTACTTAACATTTTCTTTAGGAAAATTGCATCCTATGTTTTGACTTTACTTAAAGCCATCAACAATGCATTTATAGAGGTTAGTAACTATTATCATTCACAATAAGTATTTATAAAAACACAACACAGGTATTAATAACAATATATTCACTTATTTGACAGAAATAAATCTGAATTACTAAAATGTCATTGTTATATAATAACATTATAGCGATGCAGGTTGCATCTTTATAAATTCATGGAATTGACTGATTAATTAATACTTATAAATCAGTGTAATGGATTATGAGCATGCGCACTGAAAAAGCAAATGCATGACTTATAAGTAATGATAAAAATAATATAAATGTAACTATAACTGTTCTTTGAATGCAGTATATGTCTTAATGAGTTTTTAAAATATATTTATAGAATACTTAACATAAATAAGTATAAATAGAGCTAAAATTCATTATAAGCATAGACTTCATAGAAAGTATAACCGTATATATTAAATAAAATTAACTTATTTGTCACAATAAAACAATGTAAATTGCTGATCAATGATGCATTTGTTCACTATTATCATTGGTCTTCATCAGTTATGTGTGCATATATATATATATATATATATATATATATACACACACACACATAATAAATACATCACTGATGAATTTGATATTATATATTTCTGAAATGGCAAAAAAGAAAAAAAAAAATTATTATTAGCAGAGCCTTATTAGTAATACGGAAGATGGTGTCATCACGTGATTAATTCTAACCAATGAGACTGCTGGAACTGCATCGCTAATGAGCTGTCATTCCGGATTGGACTGCACTGCCCAGTTCTGCTTCAAACAGGTAAGCTTTTTAAATTGTAAGCTTTTTTAAATGGTAATTTCTGAGTTTTCTGTTACAATTAGTGTAACAGATGAAAATGCTAATGAATTTATTGACTAAAATTAAATTACACCAATTTTTAGTGTTTTAATCTGATTGTAACGTATGCTGTCGTTTAAATGACTAACGGTTATAACGGTCGACTAGCCCATTTTCTGGTAATCTATACTTTATATATTAGGGTGACCAGACGTCCCCGTTTTCCGGGGACAGTCCCGGTTTTTGGTGCTCCGTCCCCGACTGGAGCTGTCCCCGGAAATGTCCCCGTTTTATATCTCGTTCAAAATAACCCGCAAATACATTGTAAAAAAGTCTAGCCAGCATACAGGATAGAGTTTTCTTAACGGTGCTGTTGTTAAATTATATATATATTTTTTCTAAACATATCTCTCTATTAAAATATGTTAAACAGTTCAATTCCGCTTTTCTACAGTAGCTATCCCATATACACCGGCAGCGAGTTCACGCACACCGCAGCTGAACACAGACACGCCTTCTGTCACTCACTCAGCGCAGCGGCAGGCCTCGAGACTCTCGCTCAGTCCGGTTGAAGGGTTTTTGTTATGATATAACACCTGATAAGACAACTTTAGCACATGTATCAGCTAAACATTCATTCAGTGTTTCCCATTAATGACCCTGTGCGCCGCCACCGTTTCATAATGAACCGAAAATTTAAAACATAAATGGTCTCTACGTTGTATTTTGCCAACGAACTAAAATCGAAACCGTGATAAAACAGCAAAATACAGTGATTAAGTATAGGCTATATGCAGTCTGTTTATGCTGCGTGTTTTAATGAGACGTGTGCACTTTGCTCACACGATCAGCTGGCGATTTGGTGATTAAAATTAAAGCTCAAGGATTTATCTTAGAAATTGGCTACAAACTAGTATTTTAATTTCCTTATACGTTGTGTAAAGTAGCCTAACCAAATATATTTTATATATATATAGGCTATATATATATATATATATATTAGAGTGCATTTGTTACAATAGCCTATGTGGATATTATTGTCATATGAATAATTATATAGCTAGGCCTAAAACATTATTATATTATTATTGTATTGTAACTAGACTTTATATCACAACTAAAAAGAAGAACTAAAAACGTCTCGGTTACATGTGTAACCCTCGTTCCCTGAAGGAGGGAACGGAGACGTACGTCAGTAGTGACCGACGAATTGGGATATCGCTAGAGAGCCCTATCAGCTTCGAGTGAACTAAAACAAGCCAATGGAATTGGCGTGCGATATTTGCATAATGCGCACCGCCTCCGACAGGTGTATATAAATAGGAAGCAGATGCAATCGCACTCTGTTTTTCGCTGAGGAGACAACTGGTGTCCGCACTACAGCGAGGGTACAGAAACTGTGGCGACGGGACGTACGTCTCCGTTCCCTCCTTCAGGGAACGAGGGTTACACATGTAACCGAGACGTTCCCTTTCAGTCGGTCACGTTCGACGTACGTCAGTAGTGACCGACGAATTGGGATCCCAACTAAAGCGCCACAGTTACGAAACCCCTTCCAGTGCCCAGCGCAAGCTCAGCCGCCCATAGCACCGGCTGGACGGTGAAGGGGGCGAGCTTACACCGAGAGAGTCTACTGCTGTTCCGACTTACCCACTAAGTAAACTAGACTACACTGGGGAAGCGAACCCGGAGGGGACGCTGCGGAGGCCACTACCTACCCAATGGGGGGAGGAGTTTACGTGGAGAATACGCATATGGACTGGCCCGAGGGGCAGTACGCATATGGAGTCCCTGGGATGGCTCCACCTGTGTAGGGGGAGACTCATCTGACAGGTGACAGCAGAGCTGGCTCTGCTAAGGGAAAGACACGGACTCAGCCCGTAGGGAGTTTTAAACCGTGGATAATTACACATATGGGACCGCTCACGTAGAGGGGTCACGACATATGGGCCCCAGCCAACAAACAGCGTCAGCGACGGATGTAGGCCTGGCATCAGACACTCCGCAATGTCCGAGCCGAAGGGGGAGGCGGAGGAACTCGACAGGGTTCGCCAAGTGGGGAACACGACTGGAGTGACAAGTATGCACGTATCCGGCCAGGGGGCGGGAATGGCATTGCAAGCCGACACTTAGAGCGGGTACAACACGTCTACCGACTAGTGGATGCGAGTACACGTGAAGATACTGGCTCTACACGTAGGCTATAAAACCTAGCGAACGTGTTAGGTGTCGCCCAGCCCGCAGCTCTACAGATATCTGTCAGCGAGGCGCCATGAGCCAGCGCCCAGGAGGAGGCCACCCCTCTGGTGGAGTGGGCTCTCAACCCGAGTGGGCAAGGCACGCCCTGGGATTCGTACGCCAAGGCGATGGCATCCACTATCCAGTGGGCCATCCTCTGCTTGGAGACAGCCTTTCCCTTCTGCTGGCCTCCGTAACAGACGAAGAGCTGGTCTGAGGTCCTGAAGCTTCGCGTTCTGTCGCGTTCTCTGGATGGGACAGAGCGAAGCTAGGGCTGGGTCTGCCTCCTCCGAGGGCAGCGCTTGCAGGTTCACTACCTGATCTCAGAAGGGAGTGGTAGGAACCTTGGGCACGTATCCAGGCCGGGGTCTCAGGATGACGTGAGAATCACCGGGCCCGAATTCTAGGCACACTTCGTCGACCGAAAATGCATGCAGATCCCCTACCCTCTTCAGGGAAGCCAATGCAACCAGAAGAACCGTCTTGAGAGACATTAGTTTCAGGTCGACTGATTGCAAAGGCTCAAAGGGATGACCCCGGAGAGCTGTGAGAACCAGGGTCAGATCCCAAGAGGGTACGGAGGAAGGGCGAGGAGGATTCAGTCTCCTCGCCCCCCTTAGGAACCTGACGATCAGATCGTGTTTCCCCAGGGACTTACCCTCAACTGCGTGGTGATGTGCGGCGATAGCGGCAACATACACCTTAGGGTGGAGGGAGACAGCCTTCGCTCCAACCCTTCTTGCAGGAAGGAAAGCACGGATCCGACCGAACATAATCGGGGGTCCTTTCGGCGAGAGGCGCACCATTCGACGAACAGGTTCCACTTCAACGCATAGAGACTCCTAGTGGAAGGAGCTCTAGCGGAAGTGCTGGTGTCTACGACCGCTTGCGGGAGATCACTCAGAACCTCCGCATCCCGTCCAGGGACCACACGTGGAGGTTCCACAGATCGGGACGCGGGTGCCACAGGGTGCCCCGTCTCTGAGTCAGGAGGTCCTTCCTCAGAGGAATCGGCCAGGGAGGGGCTGTCACGAGGAGGATGAGGTCCGAGAACCAGGTCCGAGTGGGCCAGTATGGAGCCACTAACAGAACCTGCTCCCCGTCCTCCCTGACCTTGCACAGGAGTTGTGCGAGAAGGCTCACTGGGGGAAACGCATATTTGCGCAGACCCGGGGGCCAGCTGTGTGCCAGGGCATCCGTGCCGAGCGTGCCGCCGGTCAGGGAATAAAACCACTGGCAGTGGGCAGTTTCTGGGGAGGCAAACAGGACTACCTGGGCCTCGCCGAAATGCTGCCAAATCAGCTGAACCGCCTGGGGGTGGAGCCGCCACTCGCCCGCAAGTGGAGGCTGCCATGACAGCTCGTCGGCTGCACGGTTGAGCACACCTGGGACATGAGTGGCCCGAAGGGACCTCAGATGCTTCTGACTCCACAACAAGAGATGGCGGGCGAGTTGCGACATGCGACAGGAGTGTAGACCACCTTGATGGTTGATGTACGCAACGGCCGCAGTGCTGTCCGAGCGGACCAGTACGTGCTTGTCTGACAGCAGCTCCTTGAAGCGGCCCAGTGCAAGACGTACTGCGCAACTCCAGGCAATTGCCCATGCAGTTGAGGCCCCGTCCATAGACCTGACGCTGCATGCCCGTTGTACGTGGCCCCCCATCCGGTGGCGGAGGCATCTGTGGAGACCACAGCGTGCCTGGACACCTGTTCCAGGGGCACTCCGGCCCGCAGGAACAAGGGGTCCGACCACCGGATGAGAGTGCGTTGGCAGCTCGGTGTCACGGGAACACGGAGCGTACCGCACTGCCACGCCCATCTCGGGACCCGGCCACGAATCAGTGTTGAAGCGGTCGCATATGGAGCAATCTGAGCAGCGTTACCGCGGCTGCAGATGCCATATGCCCCAGGAGCCTCTGAAAGTTTCAGTGGAGCCGCTGTCCTGCGACTGAGCGTACTCAGGCAGGTCAACACCGATGGGCGACCGAGTCTAGCTCGAGACCGAGATAAAGAGATCCTCTGCCCAGGGGAGAGTTTGCTCTTGTCCCAGTTGACCCGAAGCCCCAACCGGCTGAGGTGAGCTAAAACCATATCCCTGTGTTCGCACAACTGCGCTCGCGAGCTGGCCAGGATCAACCAGTCGTCGAGGTAGCTGAGAATACGAACGCCTTGTTCCCTGAGGGGAACAATGGCCGCCTCCGCAATCTTCGTAAAGACGCGGGGTGACAGGGCCAGCCCGAAGGGTAGGACTTTGTACTGACATGCCCGACCCTCGAACGCAAACCGTAGGAAGGGTCTGTGGCGAGGCAGAATCGAGACATGAAATTACGCGTCCTTCAGGTCGATCGCTGCAAACCAATCCTGGGGACGGACGCATTCGAAAATGTGCTTCTGCGCATCTTGAACGGCAACTTGTGAAGGTACCGATTCAAGACGCACAGATCCAGGATTGGCCATAGCCCACCGCCCTTTTTGGTACAATGAAGTAGGGGGCTGTAAAACCCCAACTTCATATCGGCTGGAGGGACCGGCTCGATTGCATCCTTCGCCAGGAGGACAGCAATCTCCGCCCGGAGAACAGGTGCGTTGTCCAGTGACACCTGAGTGTAGTGGACACCCCTGAAAACCGGGGGACGCCGGGCGAACTGAATCGCATAGCCGAGTCTGATGGCACGAATGAGCCAGCTGGACAGGCTGGGGAGCGCTATCCACGCTTCCAGACACTGAGCCAGCGGGACCAAAGGCACCACAGACGCACCGGGGGTGGGGCAGCGAAGCAGAGTTGGTCAGACTCTGCGAGGCAGCAGTGCGTATGGGAGACAGCGCACGGGGCGCGGCCTGCACCATCACACTGCCACCTGCTGGCGATGTGAGGGGGGGCTGCGCGTGACAAGGCAGGGCCTCGCACGCTGACAGCCGCAAGCAGAGTACGGGGACCCGACTCGGACGGCATGGGAGCGGCCCGGAGTGTGGTCAGACTCTGCGAGGTAGCAGTGTGAATGGGAGACGGCACATGGGGTGCGGCCTGAACCACCACACTGGAACCTGCTGGTGAAGTGAGAGAGGGCTGAGAGTGGCAAGGCAGGGCCTTGCTCACTACCAGCCACACCCTCTTGGGACCTGGAGGATCAGACAACAGTTCTATTCGTGGGTACCGCTGGACTCCGGAGAGCCAGCGGCGGAACAGACCAGAATTCTCCACCCGGCCCTCCTCCGGGGAAAGAACTGTTTCCTTCAGCTGCAGGTCACCATATCCCCAGGACCGCCTCCTGTTAACCAACTGGGTTGGCTGCAGGGAGAGCGGGCTGGGTTTTAGGCCAGCTTGTGAGATGAGCACATCGAGAAAGTGTACTTGACGATGACCCATCCCAGCAAGACTAGCCAGGGGTGTTTCCGGACCACCATGGTGGACATTGTCTGGCCAGAGGCCTGCGCTATGACCTGCATCATGCGTAGCTCAACCCTGACTCAGAACTACCCCCCTAAAGGGTAGCGAGAGAGAAAAAACTTGTAATGCAGATTATGGCCCCCTTGGCGCCAAAGAGGCCACAAAACTGCCAAGTTTTTCCATGCACGTCCGGGCACAGGGGGCGGGGCAAGGCGAGTGCGCGTCACACAACGCCCCCAGGGGCCCGGGAAAGCATGGTTGTCAAGTCTGAATCTGATTCAGCATGAGCACATCACGACTGTGGGATGCTCAGCATCATCTTCACTTTCAGAGCCCAACAATACTCTCTCCAATGTAGCAGTCGACATCTGATCCTCTGCTGGAGCTCCGACTAAGACGCTAGGTCCCACATGAGAAGGACCAGCAATCCAAGCAGAAGCTACCAGCCATGTTGGACAGTGAACGTGGCCGTCCCGCTGGACGACACACGGCGCACTGGGCGCCGACGTGGCCATGTTTTACTAAACATGAACCACCCACGGACATAGTCACAACATGTTTGCGATGCACTAGAGGAGTGGGGGGCCCACGGAGAATGGCTCGGCGGGTATAGCCCCACTGTGATCCTCTGGTCACCCAGGCTTATTAACCAAAGTAGTATTTTTCTTATTCAGAAAAATAAACTAGATCGGGGAATAAGTGAGGGGACTCCACCTCATTAAAGGCGCTCGAGTCTCGACCGTGCATCTAGAGCGCCAGACGACGCGCAGGGTTTCCATGGCAACGCGCGCTGTCAGCCGGCAGCTCGACGGCACACGGCGCGCTGAACGCTCAAGCCCTTACGAGAAAGGCGAGACAAACAACGCGCCGACGTGGGCATATTCTCATAAGAGAATATGAACCACCCACAAACACAGTATCAGCACGCTAAGCAGACATGAGAGAAAGTGATTGTGGCCGTCAGTGAGGATAGGAAACGACCGCCTCCAGAAACGCACGGACAGAATGACGTCTTGAAAAAGACGCAGTGTCTGTCTGTGAAGCTCTTTTAGAAGGGGAAGAATCAGCTCTCTCGTGCTGAAGCACACAGGGAGTGACGCGATGTGTTCAGGTACACCACTCTCCGAACACACCGGGAGGAACCGGCCCAAATCGCAACAGACAACTGCGTTTTATATGGGAATTCAGTTGCTGTTAAAACAGCAGTTGAGAGCTTAAGCTCAGGCTCCCCGGGAAGCTCGCAACCTCGCTGTTGTGCCTTAACACCAACACAAACAGACGCTGAATCTTCAAGGCTGTTTAGTTTCACTCTTGTGAAGTCTGAAGCTGGACACCAACTGTTGGCTCCGAAGCGAAAGACAGAGTGCGATTGCATCTGCTTCCTATTTATATACACCTGTCGGAGGCGGTGCGCATTATGCAAATATCGCACGCCAATTCCATTGGCTTGTTTTAGTTCACTCGAAGCTGATAGGGCTCTCTAGCGATATCCCAATTCGTCGGTCACTACTGACGTACGTCGAACGTGACCGACTGAAAGGGAACCCTCGTTAATATCCAGGTACAAGTCAATGCTGTTTCTTTGTGCACACTGTACATGGGTTGAAGCTCTTAATTTTGAGCTTCCAAAGTGCACCAGATTGATGCATTTAACCTTAAAATGTACAAAATTTTCTTACGGGGGGGCATGCCCCCGGACCCCCCTAGAGGAGGTATACAGAACATTTTACAAATTCAGGTGGGAAATAATGTAACCTGCATTTTATGAACTTTACTCAAAGCTCCTTTCATGTCAGTAAAATGTCATTGGACAGAAGTTGTACTTTTGTATAAACAGCTCGTGAAAATGAAAATATTCAATAATAAATGTTGCAAATATTATTTGTGTTATTTGTCTCATATTTTGTAATGTTATTTTTCAAAATAGTGTAATAGTTTGATAGTTTTTTGTAGTTAGGCCTACTGGCTAGTTATTTTGGTGAATTGTATTAAAACCAGACCAAAAAGCCTATAATAAAATTAAATCATAATATTTATTAATGTAAAATGTGAAACTCACAACAATAAAAAAATATATAAAAATGTACTGTCCCCGTTTTTTAATTAATAGATAATAACAAATGAGATTTTGGTGGTATTTTGACCACTCGCATAGGAAATGTCTTCGGTTTCCATTTCAGAAATCTGGTCACCTTATTATATATGTACTTTAAAACTGCATAAATTCAATGCCTTGAATTGTTTTACATCCATTTTGGTGTTAATTAATGGTGCTTGCCAAAGGCAAAGCTCCATTCTTAATCTTCTGCATACTTATTAATGGTGCTTGCCAAAGGCAAAGCTCCATTCTTAATCTTCTGCATACTTATTATTATTAATGGTGCTTGCCAAAGGCAAAGCTCCATTCTTAATCTTCTGCATACTTATTATTAATGGTGCTTGCCAAAGGCAAAGCTCCATTCTTAATCTTCTGCATACTTATTATTAATGGTGCTTGCCAAAGGCAAAGCTCCATTCTTAATCTTCTGCATACTTATTATTATTATTAATGGTGCTTGCCAAAGGCAAAGCTCCATTCTTAATCTTCTGCATACTTATTATTAATGGTGCTTGCCAAAGGCAAAGCTCCATTCTTATTCTCCTGCATACTTATTCTTCTTCTTCTTCTTCTTCTGGACAAAATTTCGGCGCGTAACTAGTCCCGCAGTTTTTGTCACAGACCCACGGATGAGGTGTCAAATCGTGCGGATTATTCGGGAATGGTGTGCTATGACTTTTATAAGCAATCGGGTGTACGATGTTCGTCCGGCGGGCGAAAAATTGGGCGAAAAATCCCATTGACTTAACATTGCGACAAACTTTGACGGGTCATAGCTCCTAACGAGGATTTCGTAGAAACATGTGGGTTACTAAGTTTGAAGGGGCTGACAGGCTCTGTCAGACCATATCTCAAAATGGGGTGTAAGTTGTACCCCTGGGGTACAAGAGCTGCCCAAAGTTGCCCCATAGACTTACTATGGTGAAGCCGTGCCCATGAACCAGGAAGTACTGTGTTTTTCCTACTACACTGTAAACCCGGATAAGTAGAATCTACTTAAAAAAACCGAGGTAACTCGTTGCCTTAAAATTTTTAAGTAATGAAGCATTAGTTGAATAAGTGAAATGGACTACGTTCAATGTACTTAAGCTCATAATGGAATGGAATAGAACATTTAAGTTGAATTTACTTAAAAAATTTGAGGAAACTGGTTGCCCTAAAAAATTAAGTAATGTGAACTTAATAATTCGAGTTCATTTAACTTAAAATGTTTTGTAGTATTAATTACTTTGTAGTTATTACACCTAGTATATTTAAGTTCAATGTACTGTACTAAGCAAGTTAACTTGCCACCAATCAAAATTCATCCATGGCTCCCATCATGCATTGCTGCATGAATAAATTATCAGCTGAATTGTCTCAGTAATTTTCTTTATTCTAACTATTTAAATTTTGCTGTTTTTCTGTGACTTTTTAGTAGCTTGTTTTCTAATGTTCAGAGTTGATCTGTTTATCAGAATATGTTGCTTGTCACCATTGTTGAGATTCATATGCTGATTCTTGATGTCTGTGTGTGCCTAAAATATATATTTTTTTTTTGTGATAAGGACAACTTTAAAAAAAAAAAAAAAAAATTGTATTGTAAAAGTTGATCTTCCGCTGTAGTATCACAGTGCTGCTGTAATCAATGTAAATCTAACTCAGAGATTGGACTCTAGATGAGTTCAGTGATTCAGGACAAATTATGATTATGTGAAAACATAACCAACACCACCTGATCATTTTTTGACTTTGTTTGTCTGGTTGGTTTTATTGCAGTTAAAACTGTCCAAACAAAATTTAATGTTAAAAAGTCAAGGGTCAAGAGCTCAACTAAAACAAACCTTGACCTCGATGATGGTAACTTAAAAATTGTGATTTTCTCCTTTGGTGAAAAATTATAAAATTTGGAAAAAATGTCTGTAAAACAGCCAAAACAAATGTTCCAACTGCTCATCAACAGCTCCTTGAATTCACACACACCACAAGAAAATGGCATCATTACCTGCCGCAAACCAGTGTGTAGGAGGCGTGGTCAGGAGAAACTTAATAATTTAAGTGCATTTAACTTACATTTATTAACACATTCAAATACACTCACAATGTAGTAGAATATATTTATATTTTATAAGTAATGCAACCAAACTTAAATATTTTAAGTATATTGTAATTATATTTTTAAGTAAATATAAAATCCGGGCTAAGAGTAATCACGAACTTACCAGTGACTCCATCTGGAAAAAAATTCGTGATTTCGTATTTTGTTTTTGACCCTCTAAACTTACCGTTGGACAGGCAAAACTTGATGATATTAAGTTGTTTTAGCTCAAAAACATAATTACAATAAGATAGGCCATTAAAAAGTACAGTTTACTCAGAATTCATAATTAATGTAAAGAAATGACACATGTTTAAGTAATACAAACTCAATTTGTTTGAGTAGACACTACTGATTGGACTTAAAAACTCAATTACAATAAGAAAGGACAAGAAAAAGTTCAGCTTAATCAGAATTAACAAGTAATGTCAATAAATTAGACACATTTAAGTAATATGTACTCAATCTCTTTGAGTTGAATCAAAATCTGGGTTTACAGTGTATGGGAAATTACATAGGGATTTTGTATTGAACATAACTCTGGATTACAATGTCATAGAGACAAGGGGGTGGGCTCATTTTACTCAGGCAACCAATCAGTCTCTCAGGATCATTGTGAAACTATCAAGCCACGCCCTAGCAACCATATAGAGCACCTTAGTAACAAGCTCCATTGACTTCCATTGAAAAAGATCAAATGAATATCTTTGGATAGGAGTGTCATACAAACATGAGGGTGGGCTCATTTGACTCGAGGCAGCAAACCGCCAATCACAAATCACCTTAAAGACATCATAGCCTCGCCTTAGCAACCATTTAGAGCACCCTAGCAACCCAAAGCATAGGCAGATATCTTCAAATCTGAATATCATAGAGGCATGGGGGTTGGTTTATATCATTCATACTGGCAAGCAGCCTTTGGTTTATCATTACTGGCAGCTGCCAAGCCACTCCCTAGCAACCAAACAGAGTACCCTAGCAACCGTTTTGCAAGATCTATATCTCTGCATCAGAACATCGTAAAGACATGGGTGTTGGTTTATATTGTCAAGCAGCCTTTGGAGTATCATCATTGGTAGCTGCCAAGCCACTCCCTAGCAACCAAACAGAGTACCCTAGCAACCATTTAGCAAGATCTATATCTCTGCATCAGAGCATCATAGAGACATGGCGGTTGGCTCTTTTGACTCATGCTAGTAAACTGGACTTAAAATATGCTACACATGCTAGCAGTGAATAGCTACATGCTAATAGTGATTAGCTTAGTGTTTAAACATGACACAAACTAGTAAAAATGTGTTAGCATCATGCTGATAGCATGCTAATTGTGTTAGCATCATGGTAGTAGCATGCTAATCATGTTAGCATCATGCTAGCAAACATGCTAATCATGTTAGCATCTTGTTAAAAACATGCTAGCAACATGGTAATCATGCTAGCATCATGCTAGCATTATGTTAATCATGTTAGCATGTTGCTAGCATTATGCTAACATGATTAGCATCTTGTTAAAATCATGCTAGCAACATGGTAATCATGTTAGCATCATGTTAGCATTATGCTAATCATGTTAGCATGTTGCTAGCGTTATGCTAACATGATTAGCATCTTGTTAAAATAATGCTAGCAACATGGTAATCATGCTAGCATCATGCTAGCATTATGCTAATCATGATAGCATGTTGCTAGCATTATGCTAACATGATTAGCACCTTGTTTAAAACATGTTAGCAGCATGCTAAGCATGTTAGCATCATGTTATCAACATGCTAATCATGTTAGCATCTTACTAAATACATCCTAGCAGGACGGTAATTATGTTAGCAAAGTTTTGCCACTGCAAGCACCATTCACATTTTCTTCAGGAAATGTACATTCTAGTTCTTCTTCTTCTTCTGGACAAAATTTCGGCGCGCTACTCCTCCTGCAGTTTTTGTCACAGACCCACGGATGAGGTGTCAAATCGTGCGGATTATTCGGGAATGGTGTGCTATGACTTTTATAAGCAATCGGTTGTACGATGTTTGTCCGGCGGGCGAAAAATCGGGCGAAAAATCCCATTGACTTAACATTGCGACAAACTTTGACGGGTCATAGCTCCTAACGAGGATTTCGTAGAAACATGTGGGTTACGACGTTTGAAGGGGCTGACAGGCTCTGTCAGACCATATCTCAAAATGGGGTGAAAGTTGTACCCCTGGGGTGCAAGAGCTGCCCAAAGTTGCCCCATAGACATACTATGGTGAAGCCGTGCCCATGAACCAGGAAGTACTGTGTTTTTCCTACTATGGGAAATTACATAGGGATTTTGTATTGAATATAACTCTGGATTACAATGTCATAGAGACAAGGGGGTGGGCTCATTTTACTCAGGCAACCAATCAGTCTCTCAGGATCATCGTGAAGCTATCAAGCCACGCCCTAGCAACCATATAGAGCACCTTAGTAACAAGCTCCATAGACTTCCATTGAAAAAGATCAAATGAATATCTTTGGATAGGAGTGTCATACAAACATGAGGGTGGGCTCATTTGAATCGAGGCAGCAAACCGCCAATCACAAATCACCTTAAAGACATCATAGCCATGCCTTAGCAACCATTTAGAGCACCCTAGCAACCCAAAGCATAGGCAGATATCTTCAAATCTGAATATCATAGAGGCATGGGGGTTGGTTTATATCATTCATACTGGCAAGCAGCCTTTGGTTTATCATTACTGGCAGCTGCCAAGCCACTCCCTAGCAACCAAACAGAGTACCCTAGCAACCGTTTTGCAAGATCTATATCTCTGCATCAGAACATCGTAAAGACATGGGTGTTGGTTTATATTGTCAAGCAGCCTTTGGAGTATCATCATTGGTAGCTGCCAAGCCACTCCCTAGCAACCAAACAGAGTACCCTAGCAACCATTTAGCAAGATCTATATCTCTGCATCAGAGCATCATAGAGACATGGTGGTTGGCTCTTTTGACTCATGTTAGCAAACTGGAGTTACAACATGCTACACATGCTAGCAGTGAATATCTACATGCTAATAGTGATTAGCTTAGTGTTTAAACATGACACAAACTAGTAAAAATGTGTTAGCATCATGCTGATAGCATGCTAATTGTGTTAGCATCATGGTAGTAGCATGCTAATCATGTTAGCATCATGCTAGCAAACATGCTAATCATGTTAGCATCTTGTTAAAAACATGCTAGCAACATGCTAACATGATTAGCATCATGCTAGCATAATGCTAATCATGTTAGCATGTTGCTAGCATTATGCTAACATGATTAGCATTTTGTTAAAATAATGCTAGCAACATGGTAATCATGTTAGCATCATGCTAGCATTATGCTAATCATGTTAGCATGTTGCTAGCTTAATGCTAACATGATTAGCATCTTGTTAAGATCATGCTAGCAACATGGTAATCATGTTAGCATCATGCTTGCATTATTGCTAGCATTATTGCTAGCATTATGCTAACATTATGCTAACATGATTAGCATCTTGTTAAAATAATGCTAGCAACATGGTAATCATGCTAGCATCATGCTAGCATTATGCTAATCATGTTAGCATGTTGCTAGCATTATGCTAACATGATTAGCACCTTGTTTAAAACATGTTAGCAGCATGCTAAGGGTGTTAGCATTATGTTATCAACATGCTAATCATGTTAGCATGTTGTTAAAAACATCCTAGAAGGACGGTAATTATGTTAGCATAGTTTTGCCACTGCAAGCACCATTCACATTTTCTTCAGGAAATGTACATTCTAGTTAATGGTGCTTGCCAAAGGCAAAGCTCCATTCTTATTCTCTTGCATACTTATTCTGCTTCTTCTTCTTCTTCTGGACAAAACTTCGGCGCGTAACTTGTCCCGCAGCTTTTGTCCTAGACCCATGAATGAGGTGTCAAATCGACCGGCTCATTGAGGAGAGGTGTGCTATGACTTTTATAAGCGATCGGACCAACGATGTTCGCACAGCGGACGAAAAAGTGGCCAAAAAAGTCCCATTGACTTACATTGAAAAATTCAAATTCACGAACATTCCGTCTCTCTCAACTGTCACTTTCTCACACACACTCACACACGCAGGCCCTTAGAACCCTTTCTCTCTCACTCACACACACTCATTTTCTTCCACTTTTATTTCTGCGCGCTACTCCTCCCGCAGCGTTTGTCCTAGACCCATGAATGAGGTGTCAAATCGACTGGCTCATTGAGGAGAGGTGTGCTATGACTTTTATAAGCGATCGGACCAACGATGTTCACACAGTAGACGAAAAAGCGGCCAAAAAAGTCCCATAGACTTACATTGAAAAATTTAAATTCACGAACATTCCGTCTCTCTCAACTGTCACTTTCACACTCACACACGCATGCAGGCCCTTAGAACCCTTTCTCTCTCACTCACACACACTCATTTGACTTCTGATCAACCAGCATAGCCACACCCTAGCAACCACTTAGAGCACACTAGCAACCACTCCATGGACTCAAAATGGAGGGTGTAAAAAAAAATTAAATATTGAAAAAAAAAACCTTAAAAGTTGTTCAAAAGAAGTCCTTGGCAATCCTGATGATTTTTGACATAAAATTAAAATCGATAATTTTGACCCATACAATGTAATGTTGGCTATTTCTACAAATATACCCGTGTGACTTAAGACTGGTTTTGTGGTCCAGGTGTAAACAGGTGTATATGTTTGCTTCATTACTGATGATTGACAAGAATATAAATTTTTATACATATATGCATACTTTATATTAATAATAGAGATGTTAAACCAGGGCTTAATGCTTTGAAAAAATTAGGAGCGTGTTTAGAAACTTTCGTAATGCAATGAAAACTTGGCAAAATATGTGTCTTTCTTTAACTATTTCTTAATATATATATACACACTCACACACACTATAATAAACAGATCTTGCCATACTAGTAGGTGGTATTATTATAGTTTTCATTAATATTTTGAATTCAGTCTGCTTTCATTTTAATTTTAAAAGTTTTAGTAATTTTGTTGTTCTTGCCATTTTTATATTTTTTTTGTTATTTTTAAACGTCTGTTTAGTTCTTTATTAATTTTTATTTCAGTTTCCATTTAGTACATCAGGTTAATTAAACTAAATAACTGGTTATTTTCAATTACAAATAAATATAAGAAATGTACGTTTTATTCAGTTAACATTTATTTCAAGTAATGAAAAATGTTTTTTTCATGATTATAGATTTTGTTAGTCTTTCCTTCCTGTGATGGGGCATCCCAGACAGAAGCTAGAAGTTTACTTTAAATTAATTATACATTAAATTTAAATTAGATTAAATAAGGTTTGTGTAACTGGGGTGGAAATTGGACACATTGCGTGACTTTTACTCATAAACAAGCCCGAAATGCACCGGGACACTTATTTTGAAATGTCTAAAGCTTTATTTTTTCAGACCGCTCATTCAAATTCAAATGAGGGAGATAAAATATGCATTCTACATTCATACAACATATTAAAATATAAACAATGTAATGTAAACATTGTCATAATTAATCAGCATTTAGTTCATATGCGATTGCTTGTCATAAATGTGTGCTTTTATCTGATTGTGATCTGCTCTGAAGCAGTCTGAAGAACGCACAACAGCGCCACGTTCAGGCTTTGAAACGTGAAGCGCTCACATTTATTTTATTAAATCAAAGCTTAAATTAACATTATTGTTATGATTTGTACAACATTATTATTATGGTTTATTACTTTAATTACGGATTTGACTCGTCACAAAAGTCTGTGTAAATAATATAGCGAAGGTGTGATTCTATTGGTTGTACAATAAAAGCTCGCTGCTGATTGGCTGCGAAATCGACGACACTGAGCTGTTTGCAAAGGATCGTCCCACACTGTTCTCTTGAGGTGAGTGAGATGGCTGTCTTTTAATACGCTGTATTATAAAGCCTTATAATGTGAAATGTACCTCTTTATTTTAAATGCATGTAGGCAATATTATTCGTTTTATAAAAAAGTCCCATAGACTTAACATTGGGACAAAATCTGTGAGATCATATCTTTAGATCAGAAGGTCGTAGAGACTTGGGGCTGGGCTCTTTTGACTCGGCCTATCAAGCAGCCAATAACTAATGACTTCATAGCCTCACCCTAGCAACCAATTACAGCACCCTAGCAACCGGGTGCCGAATTTTGCCACTGCAAGCACCATTCACATTTTCTTCAGGAAATGTACATTCTAGTTAATGGTGCTTGCCAAAGGCAAAGCTCCATTCTTATTCTCCTGCATACTTCTTCTTCTTCTTCTTCCACTTTTTTTTCTGCGCGCTACTCCTCCCGCAGCGTTTGTCCTAGACCCATGAATGAGGTGTCAAATCGACCGGCTCATTGAGGAGAGGTGTGCTATGACTTTTATAAGCGATCGGACCAACGATGTTCGCACAGCGGACGAAAAAGCGGCCAAAAAAGTCCCATTGACTTACATTGAAAAATTCAAATTCACGAACATTCCGTCTCTCTCAACTGTCACTTTCTCACACACACTCACACATGCAGGCCCTTAGAAGCCTTTCTCTCTCAGACACAGACACTCATTTTCTTCCACTTTTATTTCTGCGCGCTACTCCTCCCGCAGCGTTTGTCCTAGACCCATGAATGAGGTGTCAAATCGACCGGCTCATTGAGGAGATGTGTGTTATGACTTTTATAAGCGATCGGACCAACGATGTTCGCACAGGGGGCGAAAAAGCGGCCAAAAAAGTCCCATTGACTTTCAATGGCGGAATCTTCAGAAATTTGAATTTCAACTGTCACTTTCTCACACACACCCACACACGCAGGCCCTTAGAACCCTTTCTCTCACTCACTCACTATTGATCACAGTGTCATAGAGACAAGGGGGCGGGCTCATTTCACTCAGGCAACCAATCAGTGTCTCAGGATCATTGTGAAGCTATCAAGCCACGCCCTAGCAACCATATAGAGCACCATAGCAACAAGTTCCATAGACTTCCATTGAAAAAGATCAAAGGAATATCTTTGGATAGGAGTGTCATAGAAACATGAGGGTGGGCTCATTTGACTAGGGGCAGCAAACAGCCAATCACAAAATCACCTTAAACACTTCATAGCCACGCCCTAGTAACCATTTAGAGCACCCTAGCAACCAAAATCAAAGAGGGATATCTTCAAATCTGAATATCATAGAGGCATGAGGGTTGGTTTATATCATTCATACTGGCAAGCAGCCTTTGGTTTATCATTACTGGCAGCTGCCAAGCCACTCTCTAGCAACTAAACAGAGTACCCTAGCAACCGTTTAGCAAGATCTATATCTCTGCATAGGAACATCGTAAAGACATGGGGGTTGGTTTATATTGTCAAGCAGCCTTTGGAGTATCATCATTGGCAGCTGCCAGGCCACTCCCTATCAACCAAACAGAGTACCTTAGCAACCGTTTAGCAAGATCTATATCTCTGCATCAGAGCATCATAGAGACATGGCGGTTGGCTCTTTTGACTCATGCTAGCAAACTGGACTTCCAACATGCTACACATGCTAGCAATGAATAGCTACATGCTAATAGTGATTAGCTAATTGCTAAAGTGGACTGAGAACATGCTAAGAACTCTATAGAAACTCCATAGTAACTATCTGTGACAACTACCAACCACCAAGTAACACCATAGCAACCACCCAGAACACCCTAGCAACCACCTAGCAACACCGTAGTGACCACCCCAGGTACCTTAGCAACTGCCTAGCAACACCCTAGCAACCACCCAGGTTACCATAGCAACCGCCTAGCAACCACCCAGAACACCCGAGCAACCGCCTAGCAACACCTCAGCAACTACCCCAAATACCTTAGCAACTGCCTAGCAACACCCTAGCAACCACTCAGGTTACCATAGCAACCGCCTAGCAACCACCCAGAACACCTTAGCAACCGCCTAGCAACACCTTAGCAACCACTCCAAGTACCTTAGCAACTGCCTAGCAACACCCTAGCAACCACTCATGTTACCATAGCAAAGGCCTAGCAACCACCCAGAACACCTTAGCAACCGCCTAGCAACACCTTAGCAAACAACTCCAAGTACCTTAGCAACTGCCTAGCAACACCTTAGCAACCACCCAGGTTACCATAGCAACCGCCTAGCAAACACCCAGAACACCCTAGCAACCGCCTAGCAACACCTTAGCAACTACCCCAAGTACCTTAGCAACCGCATAGCAACCACACAGAACACCCTAGCAACCGCCTAGCAACACCTTAGCAACCGCCTAGCAACCGGGTACCGAATTTTGCCACTGCAAGCACCATTCACATTTTCTTCAGGAAATGTACATTCTAGTTAATGGTGCTTGCCAAAGGCAAAGCTCCATTCTTATTCTCCTGCATACTTATTAATGGTGCTTGCCAAAGGCAAAGCTCCATTCTTAATCTTCTGCATACTTATTATTAATGGTGCTTGCCAAAGGCAAAGCTCCATTCTTAATCTTCTGCATACTTATTATTAATGGTGCTTGCCAAAGGCAAAGCTCCATTCTTAATCTTCTGCATACTTATTAATGGTGCTTGCCAAAGGCAAAGCTCCATTCTTAATCTTCTGCATACTTATTATTATTATTATTATTATTATTATTATTCCACACAAAAGTTTGGCGCGCTACTCCTCCCGCAGTTTTTGTCCTAGACCCATGAATGAGGTGTCAAATCGACCGGCTTATTGAGGAGAGGTGTGCTATGACTTTTATAAGCGATTGAGTGTACGATGTTCGTCCGGCGGGCGACAAAGTAGCGAAAAAAATCCCATAGACTTTGCATTGTGACAAATTTTGACGAGTCATAGCTCCTAACGAGAATTTCGTAGAAACATGTGGGTCACCACGATTGAAGGGGCTGACAGGCTCTGTCAGACCATAGCTCAAAATGGGGTGTAAGTTGTACCCCTGGGGCACAAGAGCTGCCCAAAGTTGCCCCATAGACATACTATGGTGAAGCCGTGCCCATGAACCAGGAAGTACTGTGTTTTTCCTACTATGGGAAATTACATAGGGATTTTGTATTGAACATAACTCTGGATCACAATGACATAGAGACAAGGGGGTGGGCTCATTTTACTCAGGCAACCAATCAGTCTCTCAGGATCATTGTGAAGCTATCAAGGCACGCCATAGCAACCATATAGAGCACCATAGCAACAAGATCCATAGACTTCCATTGAAAAAGATCAAAGGAATATCTTTGGATAAAAGTGTCGTACAAACAAGAGGGTGGGCTCATTTGACTCGAGGCAGCAAACCGCCAATCACAAATCACCTTAAAGACATCATAGCCACGCCTTAGCAACCATATAGAGCACCCTAGCAACCCAAAGCATAGGCAGATATCTTCAAATCTGAATATCATACAGGCATGGGGGTTGGTTTATATCATTCATACTGGCAAGCAGCCTTTGGTGTATCATCATTGGTAGCTGCCAAGCCACTCCTTAGCAACCAAACAGAGTACCCTAGCAACCATTTTGCAAGATCTATATCTCTGCATCAGAACATCGTACAGACATGGGGGTTGGTTTATATTGTCAAGCAGCCTTTGGAGTATCATCATTGGCAGCTGCCAAGCCACTCCCTAGCAACCAAACAGAGTACCCTAGCAACCGTTTTGCAACACCTATATCTCTGCATCAGAACATTATAGAGACATGGCGGTTGGCTCTTTTGACTCATGCTAGCAAACTGGACTTCCAACATGCTACACATGCTAGCAGTGAATAGCTACATGCTAATAGTGATTAGCTTAAGGTTTAAACATGACACAAACTAGTAAAAATGTGTTAGAATAATGCTAGTGGCATGTTAATTGTGTTAGCATTATGCTAGTAGCATGCTAATCATGTTAGCATCATGCTAGCAAACATGCTAATCATGTTAGCATCTTGTTAAAAACATGCTAACAACATGGTAATCATGCTAGCATCATGCTAGCATTATGCTAATGATGTTAGCATGTTGCTAGCATTATGCTAACATGATTAGCATCTTGTTAAAATCATGCTAGCAAAATGGTAATCATGCTAGCATCATGCTAGCATTATGCTAATCATGTTAGCATGTTTGCTAGCATTATGCTAACATGATTAGCATCTTGTTTAAAACATGCTAGCAGCATGCTAAGGGTGTTAGCATCATGCTAGCAAACATGCTAATCATGTTAGCATGTTGCTAACATAATGCTAACATGATTAGCATCTTGTTAAAATAATGCTAGCAACATGGTAATAATGCTAGCAACATGGTAATAATGCTAGCATCATGCTAGCATTATGCTAATCATGTTAGCATGTTGCTAGCATTATGCTAACATGACTAGCATTTTGTTTAAAACATGCTAGCAGCATGCTTAGGGTGTTAGCATCATGCTAGCAACATGCTAATCATGTTAGCATCTTGCTAAAAACATCCTAGCAGGACGGTAATTATGTTAGCATCATGCTAATCAAGAGTGCCGAGTTTTGCCACTGCAAGCACCATTCACATTTTCTTCAGGAAATGTACATTCTAGTATTGTAATTACTATTCACCTAGACAAAACTTTGGCGCGTAACTCATCCCGCACCGTTTGTCGTAGACCCACGAATGAGGTGTCAAATTGACCGGCTTATTGAGGAGAGGTGTGCTATGACTTTTCTAAGTGATCGGGTGTACGATGTTCGCACAGCGGATGAAAAATCGTCTGAAAAATGTCCCATAGACTTAACATGGGGACCAAATCTGTGAGATCATATCTTTGGATCAGAAGGTCGTAGAGACTTGGGGCTGGGCTCTTTTGACTCGGCCTATCAAGCAGCCAATAACTAGTGACTTTATAGCCATGTCCTAGTAACCGATTACAGCACCCTAGCAACCGGGTTCCGAATTTTGCCACTGCAAGCACCATTCACATTTTCTTCAGGAAATGTACATTCTAGTTATTATTATTCTTCTTCTTCTGGACACTTTCGTCTGCGCGTAACTCGTCCCGCAGTTTTTGTCATAGACCCACGAATGAGGTGTCAAATCGACCGGCCTATTGAGGAGTGGTGTGCTATGACTTTTATAAGCGATCGGGTGTACGATGTTCGTCCGGCGGGCGAAAAATCGGGCGAAAAATCCCATAGACTTAACATTGCGATGAACTTTGACGAGTCATAGCTCCTAACGAGAATTTCGTAGAAACATGTGAGTTACCACGTTTGAAGAGGCTGACAGGCTCTCTCAGACCATACCTCAAAATGGGGTGTAAGTTGTACCCCTGGGGCGCAAGAGCTGCCCAAATTTGCCCCATAGACATACTATGGTGAAGCCGTGCCCATGAACCAGGAAGTACTGTGTTTTTCCTACTATGGGAAATTACATAGGGATTTTGTATTGAACATAACTCTGGATCACAATGACATAGAGACAAGGGGGTGGGCTCATTTCACTCAGGTGACCAATCAGTCTCCCAGGATCATTGTGAAGCTATCAAGCCACGCCCTAGCAACCATATAGAGCACCATAGCAACAAGTTCCATAGACTTCCATTGAAAAAGATCAAAGGAATATCTTTGGATAGAAGTGTCATAGAAACATGAGGGTGGGCTCATTTGACTCGGGGCAGCAAACGGCCAATCACGAATCACCTTCAAGACCTCCTAGCCACGCCCTAGCAACCATTTAGAGCACCCTAGCAACACAAAGCAAAGAGGGATATCTTCAAATCTGAATATCATGCAAGCATGGGGGTTGGTTTAAATCATTCATACTGGCAAGCAGCCTTTGGTGTATCATCATTGGCAGCTGCCAAGCCACTCCCTAGCAACCAAACAGAGTACCCTAGCAACCGTTTAGCAAGATCTATATCTCTGCATCAGAGCATCATAGAGACATGGCGGTTGGTTTATATTGTCAAGCAGCCTTTGGAGTATCATCATTGGCAACTGCCAAGCCACTCCCTAGCAACCAAACAGAGTACCCTAGCAACCATTTAGCGATGCCTATATCTCTGCATCAGAACATCGTAGAGACATGGGGGTTGGCTTTTTTGACTCATGCTAGCAAACTGTACTTGCAACATGCTACACATGCTAGCAGTTAATAGCTACATGCTAATAGTGATTAGCTAAGTGCTAAAGTGGGCTGAGAACATGCTAAGAACTCTATAGAAACTCCATAGTAACTATCTGTGCCAACTACCAACCACCTAGTAACACCATAGCATCCACCCAAGTTACCATAGCAACCGCCCAGAACACCCTAGCAACCGCCTAGCAACACCATAGTGACCACTCCAGGTACCTTAACAACTGCCTAGCAACACCTTAGCAACCACCCAGGTTACCATAGCAACCGCCTAGCAACCACCCAGAACACCCTAGCAACCGCCTAGCAACACCTTAGCAACCACCCCAAGTACCTTATCAACTGCCTAGCAACCACCCTGGTTACCATAGCAACCGCCTAGCAACCACCCAGAACACCCTAGCAACCGCCTAGCAACCACCCAGAACACCCTAGCAACCGCCTAGCAACACCTTAGCAACCCAAGTACCTTAGCAACTGCCTAGCAACACCCTAGCAACCACCCTGGTTACCATAGCAACCGCATAGCAACCACCCAGAACACCATAGCAACCGCCTAGCAACGCCTTAGCAACCACCCCAAGTACCTTAGCAACTGCCTAGCAACACCCTAGCAACCACCCTGGTTACCATAGCAACCGCCTAGCAACCACCCAGAACATCCTAGCAACCGCCTAGCAACACCTTAGCAACCACCCCAAGTACCTTAGCAACCGCCTAGCAACCACCCAGAACACCTTAGCAACCACCCAGGTTACCATAACAACCGCCTAGCAACCACCCAGAACACCCTAGCAACCGCCTATCAACACCTTAGCAACCACCCAGGTTACCATAGCAACCGCCTAGCAACCACCCAGAACATCCTAGCAACCGCCTAGCAACACCTTAGCAACCACCCCAAGTACCTTAGCAACCGCCTAGCAACCACCCAGAACACCCTAGCAACCACCCAGGTTACCATAGCAACCGCCTAGCAACCACCCAGAACACCCTAGCAACCGCCTATCAACACCTTAGCAACCACCCAGGTTACCATAGCAATCGCCTAGCAACCACCCAGAACACCCTAGCAACCGTTTAGCAACACCTTAGCAACCACCCCAAGTACCTTAGCAACTGCCTAGCAACACCCTAGCAACCACCCAGGTTACCATAGCAACCGCCTAGCAACCACCCAGAACACCCTAGCAACCGCCTAGCAACCGAGTGGCGATTTTGCCACTGCAAGCACCATTCACATTTTCTTCAGGAAATGTACATTCTAGTTATTATTATTATTATTATTATTATTCCACACAAAAGTTTGGCGCGCTACTCCTCCCGCAGTTTTTGTCCTAGACTCATGAATGAGGTGTCAAATCGACCGGCTCATTGAGGAGAGGTGTGCTATGACTTTTATAAGCGATCGGACCAACGATGTTCGCACAGCGGACGAAAAAGCGGCCAAAAAAGTCCCATTGACTTACATTGAAAAATTCAAATTCACGAACATTCCGTCTCTCTCAACTGTCACTTTCTCACACACACTCACACACGCAGGCCCTTAGAAGCCTTTGTCTCTCAGACACAGACACTTATTTTCTTCCACTTTTATTTCTGCGCGCTATTTCTCCCGCAGCGTTTGTCCTAGACCCATGAATGAGGTGTCAAATCGACCGGCTTATTGAGGAGAGGTGTGCTATTTTTTTTTTAAGCGATCGGACCAACGATGTTCGCACAGGGGGCGAAAAAGCGGCCAAAAAAGTCCCATTGACTTTCAATGGCGGAATCTTCAGAAATTTGAATTTCAACTGTCACTTTCTCACACACACTCACACACGCAGGCCCTTAGAAGCCTTTCTCTCTCAGACACAGACACTCATTTTCTTCCACTTTTTTTTCTGCACGCTACTCCTCCCGCAGTTTTTGTCCTAGACCCATGAATGAGGTGTCAAATCGACCGGCTCATTGAGAAGAGGTGTGCTATGACTTTTATAAGCGATCGGGTGTACGATGTTCGTCCGGCGGGCGAAAAAGTAGCGAAAAAAATCCCATAGACTTTGCATTGGGACAAACTTTGACGAGTAATAGCTCCTAACGAGAATTTCATAGAAACATGTGGGTTACCAGGTTTGAAGAGCCTGATAGGCTCTCTCAGACCATACCTCAAAATGGGGTGTAAGTTGTACCCCTGGGGCGCAAGAGCTGCCCAAAGTTGCCCCATAGACATACTATGGTGAAGCCGTGCCCATGAACCAGGAAGTACTGTGTTTTTCCTACTATGGGAAATTACATAGGGATTTTGTATTGAACATAACTCTGGATCACAATGTCATAGAGACAAGGGGGTGGGCTCATATTACTCAGGCAACCAATCAGTCTCTCAGGATCATTGTGAAGCTATCAAGCCACCCCCTAGCAACCATATAGAGCACCATAGCAACAAGTTCCATAGACTTCCATTGAAAAAGATCAAATGAATATCTTTGGATAGGAGTGTCATAGAAACATGAGGGTGGGCTCATGTGACTCGGGGCAGCAAACGGCCAATCACGAATCACCTTCAAGACATCATAGCCACGCCCTAGCAACCATTCAGAGCACCCTAGCAACCCAAAGCATAGAGGGGATATCTTCAAATCTGAACATCATAGAGGAATGGGGGTTGGTTTATAGCATTCATACTGGCAAGCAGCCTTTGGTTTATCATTACTGGCAGCTGCCAAGCCACTCCCTAGCAACCAAACAGAGTACCCTAGCAACCGTTTAGCAAGATCTATATCTCTGCATCAGAACATTGTAAAGACATGGGGGTTGGTTTATATTGTCAAGCAGCCTTTGGAGTATCATCATTGGTAGCTACCAGGCCACTCCCTAGCAACCAACCAGATTACCCTAGCAACCGTTTTTCAAGATCCATATCTCTGCATCAGAACATCATAAAGACATGGGGGTTGGTTTATATTGTCAAGCAGCCTTTGGAGTATCATCATTGGCAACTGCCAAGCCACTCCCTAGAAACCAAACAGAGTACCCTAGCAACCATTTAGCGATGCCTATATCTCTGCATCAGAACATCGTAGAGACATGGGGGTTGGCTTTTTTGACTCATGCTAGCAAACTGTACTTGCAACATGCTACACATGCTAGCAGTTAATAGGTACATGCTAATAGTGATTAGCTAAGTGCTAAAGTGGGCTGAGAACATGCTAAGAACTCTATAGAAACTCCATAGTAACTATCTGTGCCAACTACCAACCACCTAGTAACACCATAGCAACCACCCTGGTTACCATAGCAACCGCCCAGAACACCCTAGCAACCGCCTAGCAACACAGTAGTGACCACTCCAGGTACCTTAACAACTGCCTAGCAACACCTTAGCAACCACCCCAAGTACCTTAGCAACCGCCTAGCAACACCTTAGCAACCACCCCAAGTACCTTAGCAACCGCCTAGCAACCGAGTGGCGATTTTGCCACTGCATGCACCATTCACATTTTCTTCAGGAAATGTACATTCTAGTATTGTAATTACTATTCACCTGAACAAAACTTTGGCGCGTAACTCGTCCCGCACCGTTTGTCGTAGACCCACAAATGAGGTGTCAAATCGACCGGCTTATTGAGGAGAGGTGTGCTATGACTTTTCTAAGCGATCGGGTGTACGATGTTCGCACAGCGTACGAAAAAACGGCTGAAAAAACTCCCATAGACTTAACATGGGGGCCAAATCTGTGAGATCATATCTTTGGTTTAGAAGGTCATAGAGACTTGGGGCTGGGCTCTTTTGACTCGGCCTATCAAGCCGCCAATAAGTAGTGACTTCATAGCCTCACCCTAGCAACCAATTACAGCACCCTAGCAACCGGGTGCCGAATTTTGCCACTGCAAGCACCATTCACATTTTCTTCAGGAAATGTACATTCTAGTTAATGGTGCTTGCCAAAGGCAAAGCTCCATTCTTAATCTTCTGCATACTTATTATTCTTCTTCTTCTTCTTCTTCTGGCCAAATTATCGGCACGCTACTCCTCCCGCAGTTTTTGTCCTAGACCCACGAATGAGGTGTCAAATCGACCGGCTCATTGAGGAGTGGTGTGCTATGACTTTTATAAGCGATCGGACCAACGATGTTCGCACAGGGGGCGAAAAAGCGGCCAAAAAAGTCCCATTGACTTTCAATGGCGGAATGTTCAGAAATTCAAATCTCAACTGTCACTTTCTCACACACACTCACACACGCAGGCCCTTAGAAGCCTTTCTCTCTCAGACACAGACACTCATTTTCTTCCACTTTTATTTCTGCGCGCTACTCCTCCCGCAGCGTTTGTTCTAGACCCATGAATGAGGTGTCAAATCGACCGGCTCATTGAGGAGAGGTGTGCTATGACTTTTATAAGCGATCGGACCAACGATGTTCGCACAGGGGGCGAAAAAGCGGCCAAAAAAGTCCCATTGACTTTCAATGGCGGAATGTTCAGAAATTTGAATTTCAACTGTCACTTTCGCACACACACTCACACACGCAGGCCCTTAGAAACCTTTCTCTCACTCACTCACTATTGATCACACTGTGATAGAGACAAGGGGGCGGGCTCATTTCACTCAGGCAACCAATCAGGCTCTCAGGATCAATGTGAAGCTATCAAGCCACGCCCTAGCAACCATATAGAGCACCATAGCAACAAGCTCCATAGACTTCCATTGAAAAATATCAAATATCTTTGGATAGAAGTGTCGTAGAAAAATGAGGGTGGGCTCATTTGACTCAGGGCAGCAAACAGCCAATCACAAATCACCTTAAAGACATCATAGCCACGCCCTAGCAACCATTTAGAGCACCCTAGCAACCCAAAGCATAGAGGGATATCTTCAAATCTGAATATCATAGAAGCATGGGGGTTGGTTTATATCATTCCTACTGGCAAGCATCCTTTGGTGTATCATCACTGGCAGCTGCCAAGCCACTCCCTAGCAAACAAACAGAGTACCTTAGCAACCGTTTTGCAAAATATATATCTCTGCATCAGAACATCGTAAAGACATGGGTGTTGGTTTATATTGTCAAGCAGCCTTTGGAGTATCATCATTGGTAGCTGCCAAGCCACTCCCTAGCAACCAAACAGAGTACCCTAGCAACCGTTTAACAAGATCTATATCTCTGCATCAGAGCATCATAGATACATGGCGGTTGGCTCTTTTGACTCATGCTAGCAAACTGGACTTCCACCATGCTACACATGCTAGCAGTGAATAGCTACATGCTAATAGTGATTAGCTTAAGGTTTAAACATGACACAAACTAGTAAAAATGTGTTAGAATAATGCTAGTGGCATGTTAATTGTGTTAGCATGATGCTAGTAGCATGCTAATCATGTTAGCATCATGTTAGCAAACATGCTAATCATGTTAGCATCTTGTTAAATACATGCTAACAACATGGTAATCATGCTAGCATCATGCTAGCATTATGCTAATGATGTTAGCATGTTGCTAACATTATGCTAACATGATTAGCATCTTGTTAAAATCATGCTAACAACATGGTAATCATGCTAGCATCATGCTAGCATTATGCTAATCATGTTAGCATGTTTGCTAGCATTATGCTAACATGATTAGCATCTTGTTTAAAACATGCTAGCAGCATGCTAAGGGTGTTAGCATCATGCTAGCAACATGCTAATCATGTTAGCATGTTGCTAACATAATGCTAACATGATTAGCATTTGGTTAAAATAATGCTAGCAACATGGTAATCATGCTAGCATCATGCTAGCATTATGCTAATCATGCTAGCATGTTGCTAGCATTATGCTAACATGACTAGCATTTTGTTTAAAACATGCTAGCAGCATGCTTAGGGTGTTAGCATCATGCTAGCAACATGCTAATCATGTTAGCATCTTGTTAAAAACATGCTAGCAAAATGGTAATCATGCTAGCATCATGTTACCATTATGCTAATCATGTTAGCATGTTGCTAGCATTATGCTAACATGATTAGCATCTTGTTAAAATCATGGTAGCAACATGGTAATCATGCTAGCATCATGCTAGCATTATGCTAATCATGTTAGCATGTTTTGCTAGCATTATGCTAACATGATTAGAATCTTGCTAAAAACATGCTGGCATCATGCTATGGGTGTTAGCATCATGCTAGCAACATGCTAATCTGTTAGCATCTTGCTAAAAACATCCTAGCAGGACGGTAATTATGTTAGCATCATGCTAATCAAGAGTGCTGAGTTTTGCCACTGCAAGCACCATTCACATTTTCTTCAGGAAATGTACATTCTAGTTAATGGTGCTTGCCAAAGGCAAAGCTCCATTCTTATTCTGCTGCATACTTATTATTATTCTGCTTCTTCTTCTTCTTCTTCTTCTGGACAAAATTTCGGCGCGTAACTAGTCTCGCAGCTTTTGTCCTAGACCCACGAATGAGGTGTCAAATCGTGCGGATTATTCGGGAATGGTGTGCTATGACTTTTATAAGCGATCGGGTGTACGATGTTCGTCCGGCGGGCGAAAAATCGGGCGAAAAATCCCATTGACTTAACATTGCAACGAACTTTGACGAGTCATAGCTCCTAACGAGAATTTCGTAGAAACATGTGGGTCACCACGATTGAAGGGGCTGACAGGTTCTGTCAGACCATACCTCAAAATGGGGTGTAAGTTGTACCCCTGGGGCACAAGAGCTGCCCAAAGTTGCCCCATAGACATACTATGGTGAAGCCGTGCCCATGAAATGGTGTGTTTTTCCTCCTATGGGAAATTACATAGGGATTTTGTATTGAACATAACTCTGGATCACAATGTCATAGAGACAAGGGGGTGGGCTCATTTCACTCAGGCAGCCAATCAGTCTCTCAGGATCATTGTGAAGCTATCAAGCCACGCCCTAGCAACCATATAGAGCACCATAGCAACAAGTTCCATAGACTTCCATTCAAAAAGATCAAATGAATATCTTTGGATAGGAGTGTCATACAAACATGAGGGTGGGCTCATTTGACTCGGGGCAGCAAACCGCCAATCAAAAATCACCTTAAAGACATCTTAGCCACGCCTTAGCAACCATTTAGAGCACCCTAGCAACCCAAAGCATAGGCAGATATCTTCAAATCTGAATATCATAGAGACATGGGGGTTGGTTTATATCATTCATACTGGCAAGCAGCCTTTGGTTTATCATTACTGGCAGTTGCCAAGCTACTCCCTAGCAACCAAACAGAGTACCCTAGCAACCGTTTAGCAAGATCTATATCTCTGCATCAGAAAATCGTAAAGACATGGGGGTTGGTTTATATTGTCAAGCAGCCTTTGGAGTATCATCATTGGTAGCTGCCAAGCCACTCCCTAGCAACAAAACAGAGTACCCTAGCAACAGTTTTGCAAGATCTATATCTCTGCATCAAAACATCATACAGACATGGGGGTTGGCTTATATTGGCCAGCAGCCATTGGAGTATCATCATTGGTAGCTGCCAAGCCACTCCCTAGCAACCAAATGGAGTACCCTAGCAACCGTATTGCAGGACCTATATCTCTGCATCAGAACATCGTACAGACATGGTGGTTGGCTTTTTTGACTCATGCTAGCAAATTGGACTTCCAACATGCTACACATGCTAGCAGTGAATAGCTACATGCTAATAGTGATTAGCTTAGGGTTTAAACATGACACAAACTATTAAAAATGTGTTAGCATCATGCTTGTAGCATGCTAATTGTGTTAGCATAATGTTAGTAGCATGCTAATCATGTTAGCATCATGCTAGCAAACATGCTAATCATGTTAACATCTTGTTAAAAACATGCTAGCAACATGGTAATCATGCTAGCATCATGCTACCATTATGCTAATCATGTTAGCATCTTACTGAAAACATGCTAGCAGCATGCTAAGGGTGTTAGCATCATGTTAGCAACATGCTAATCATGTTAGCATCTTGTTAAAAACATCTTAGCACAACGGTAATTATGTTAGCATCATGCTAATCAAGAGTGCCGAGTTTTGCCACTGCAAGCACCATTCACATTTTCTTCAGGAAATGTACATTCTAGTATTGTAATTACTATTCACCTAGACAAAACTTTGGCGCGTAACTCGTCCCGCATCGTTTGTCGTAGACCCACAAATGAGGTGTCAAATCGACCGGCTTATTGAGGAGAGGTGTGCTATGACTTTTCTAAGCGATCGGGTGTACGATGTTCACACAGCGGACGATAAATCGGCTGAAAAAAGTCCCATAGATTTAACATTGGGACAAAATCTGTGAGATCATATCTTTGGATCAGAAGGTCGTAGAGACTTGGGGCTGGGCTCTTTTGACTTGGTCTATCAAGTAGCCAATAACTAGTGACTTCATAGCCTCACCCTTGCAACCAATTACAGCACCCTAGCAACCGAGTGGCGATTTTGCCACTGCAAGCACCATTCACATTTTCTTCAGGAAATGTACATTCTAGTATTGTAATTACTATTCACCTAGACAAAACTTCGGCGTGTAACTCGTCCTGCACCGTTTGTCGTAGACCCACGAATGAGGTGTCAAATCGACCGGCTTATTGAGGAGAGGTGTGCTATGACTTTTGTAAGCGATTGGGTGTACGATGTTCACACAACGGACGAAAAATCGGCTGAAAAAAGTCCCATAGACTTAACATTGGGACAAAATCTGTGAGATCATATCTTTGGTTTAAAAGGTCATAGAGACTTGGGGCTGGGCTCTTTTGACTCGGCCTATCAAGCAGCTAATAAGTAGTTTGTAGCCACGCCCTAGCAACCAATTACAGCACCCTAGCAACCGGTGCCAAATTTTGCCACTGCAAGCACCATTCACATTTTCTTCAGGAAATGTACATTCTAGTATTGTAATTACTATTCACCTGAACAAAACTTTGGCGCGTAACTCGTCCCGCACCGTTTGTCGTAGACCCACGAATGAGGTGTCAAATCGACCGGCTTATTGAGGAGAGGTGTGCTATGACTTTTCTAAGCGATCGGGTGTACATTGTTCGCACAGCGTACGAAAAAAGGGCTGAAAAAACTCCCATAGACTTAACATGGGGGCCAAATCTGTGAGATCATATCTTTGGTTTAGAAGGTCATAGAGACTTGGGGCTGGGCTCTTTTGACTCGGCATATCAAGCCGCCAATAAGTAGTGACTTCATGGCCACGCCCTAGCAACCAATTACAGCACCCTAGCAACCGAGTGGCGAATTTTGCCACTGCAAGCACCATTCACATTTTCTTCAGGAAATGTACATTCTAGTTAATGGTGCTTGCCAAAGGCAAAGCTCCATTCTTATTCTCCTGCATACTTATTCTGCTTCTTCTTCTTCTTCTTCTGGACAAAATTTCGGCGCGTAACTAGTCCCGCAGTTTTTGTCACAGACCCACAGATGAGGTGTCAAATCGTGCGGATTATTCGGGAATGGTGTGCTATGACTTTTATAAGCGATCGGGTGTACGATGTTCGTCCGGCGAGCGAAAAATCGGGCGAAAAATCCTATTGACTTAACATTGGGATGAACTTTGACGAGTCATAGCTCCTAACGAGAATTTCGTAGAAACATGTGGGTCACCACGATTGAAGGGGCTGACAGGTTCTGTCAGACCATACCTCAAAATGGGGTGTAAGTTGTACCCCTGGGGCACAAGAGCTGCCCAAAGTTGCCCCATAGACTTACTATGGTGAAGCCGTGCCCATGAACCAGGAAGTACTGTGTTTTTCCTACTATGGGAAATTACATAGGGATTTTGTATTGAACATAACTCTGGATTACAGTGTCATAGAGACAAGGGGGTGGACTCATTTTACTCAGGCAACCAATCAGTCTCTCAGGATCATTGTGAAGCTATCAAGCCACGCCCTAGCAACCATATAGAGCACCTTAGTAACATGCTCCATAGACTTCCATTGAAAAAGATCAAATGAATATCTTTGGATAGGAGTGTCGTACAAACATGAGGGTGGGCTCATTTGACTCGAGGCAGCAAACGGCCAATCACAAATCACCTTAAAGACATCATAGCCATGCCTTAGCAACCATTTAGAGCACCCTAGCAACCCAAAGCATAGGCAGATATCTTCAAATCTGAATATCATAGAGGCATGGGGGTTGGTTTATATCATTCATACTGGCAAGCAGCCTTTGGTTTATCATTACTGGCAGCTGCCAAGTCACTCCCTAGCAACCAAACAGAGTACCCTAGCAACCGTTTAGCAAGATCTATATCTCTGCATCAGAACATCGTAAAGACATGGGGGTTGGTTTATATTGTCAAGCAGCCTTTGGAGTATCATCATTGGCAGCTGCCAGGCCCCTCCCTAGCAACCAAACAGAGTACCTTAGCAACCGTTTAGCAAGATCTATATCTCTGCATCAGAGCATCATAGAGACATGGTGGTTGGCTCTTTTGACTCATGCTAGCAAACTGGACTTCCAACATGCTACACATGCTAGCAATGAATAGCTACATGCTAATAGTGATTAGCTAATTGCTAAAGTGGACTGAGAACATGCTAAGAACTCTATAGAAACTCCATAGTAACTATCTGTGACAACTACCAACCACCTAGTAACACCATAGCAACCACCCAGGTTACCATAGCAACCGCCTAGCAACCACCCAGAATACCCTAGCAACCGCCTTGCAACACCTTAGCAACCGCTCCAAGTACCTTAGCAACTGCCTAGCAACACCCTAGCAACCACCCAGGTTACCATAGCAACCGCCTAGCAACCACCCAGAACACCCTAGCAACCGCCTAGCAACACCGTAGTGACCACCCCAGGTACCTTAGAAACTGCCCAGCAACACCCTAGCAACCACTCAGGTTACCACAGCAACCGCCTAGTAACCATCCAGAACACCCTAGCAACCACCTAGCAACACCTTAGCAACCACTCCAAGTACCTTAGCAACTGCCTAGCAACACCCTAGCAACCACCCAGGTTACCATAGCAACCACCTAGCAACCACCCAGAACACCCTAGCAACCGCCTAGCAACACCTTAGCAACTACACAAGTACCTTAGCAACCGCCTAGCAACCATACAGAACACCCTAGCAACCGCCTAGCAACACCTTAGCAACCACCCCAAGTACCTTAGCAACCGCCTAGCAACCGAGTGCCGATTTTGCCACTGCAAGCACCATTCACATTTTCTTCAGGAAATGTACATTCTAGTATTGTAATTACTATTCACCTGAACAAAACTTTGGCGCGTAACTCATCCCGCACCATTTGTCGTAGACCCACAAATGAGGTGTCAAATCGACCGGCTTATTGAGGAGAGGTGTGCTATGACTTTTCTAAGCGATCGGGTGTACGATGTTCGCACAGTGTACGAAAAAACGGCTGAAAAATCTCCCATAGACTTAACATGGGGGCCAAATCTGTGAGATCATATCTTTGGTTTAGAAGGTCATAGAGACTTGGGGCTGGGCTCTTTTGACTCGGCCTATCAAGCCGCCAGTAAGTAGTGACTTCATGGCCATGCCCTAGCAACCAATTACAGCACCCTAGCAACCGAGAGCCGAATTTTGCCACTGCAAGCACCATTCACATTTTCTTCAGGAAATGTACATTCTAGTTAATGGTGCTTGCCAAAGGCAAAGCTCCATTCTTATTATTGCTCATACTTATTATTATAATTATTTTTCTGGACAAAAGTTTGGCGCGCTACTCCTCCCGCAGTTTTTGTCCTAGACCAATGAATCAGGTGTCAAATCGACCGGCTTATTGAGGAGACCTGTGCTATGACTTTTATAAGCGATCGGGTGTACGATGTTCGTCCAGCGGGCGAAAAAGTAGCGAAAAAAATCCCATAGACTTTGCATTGCGACAAATTTTGACGAGTCATTGCTCCGAGCGAGAATTTCGTAGAAACATGTGGGTTACCACGTTTGAAGAGGCTGGCAAGCTCTGTCAGACCATACCTCAAAATGGGGTGTAAGTTGTACCCCTGGGGCGCAAGAGCTGCCCAAAGTTGCCCCATAGACATACTATGGTGAAGCCGTGCCCATGAACCAGGAAGTACTGTGTTTTTCCTACTATGGGAAATTACATAGGGATTTTGTATTGAACATAACTCTGGATCACAATGTCTTAGAGACAAGGGGGTGGGCTCATTTTACTCAGGCAACCAATCAGTCTCTCAGGATCATTGTGAAGCTATCAAGCCACGCCCTAGCAACCATATAGAGCACCATAGCAACAAGTTCCATAGACTTCCATTGAAAAAGATCAAATGAATATCTTTGGATAGGAGTGTCATAGAAACATGAGGGTGGGCTCATTTGACTCGGGGCAGCAAACGGCCAATCACGAATCACCTTCAACACTTCATAGCCACGCCCTAGCAACCATTTAGAGCACCCTAGCAACCCAAAGCATAGAGGGATATCTTCAAATCTGAATATCATACAGGCATGGGGGTTGGTTTATATCATTCATACTGGCAAGCAGCCTTTGATGTATCATCATTGGCAGCTGCCAAGCCACTCCCTAACAACCAAACAGAGTACCCTAGCAACCGTTTTTCAAGATGTATATCTCTGCATCAGAACATCGTACAGACATGGGGGTTGGTTAATATTGTCAAGCAGCCTTTGGAGTATCATCATTGGCAGCTGCCAAGCCACTCCCTAGCAACCAAACAGAGTACCCTAGCAACCGTTTAGCAAGACCTATATCTCTGCATCAGAGCATCGTAGAGACATGGCGGTTGGCTCTTTTGACTCATGCTAGCAATCTGGACTTCCAACATGATACACATGCTAGCAGCGAATAGCTACATGCTAATAGTGATTAGCTTAGGGTTTAAACATGACACAAACTAGTGAAAATGTGTTAGCTTGATGATAGTAGCATGCTAATCATGTTAGCAAACATGCTAATCATGTTAGCATGTTGTTAACATTATGCTAACATGATTAGCATCTTGCTAAAAACATGTTAACAGTATGCTACGGGTGTTAACATCATGGTAGCAACATGCTAATCATGTTAGCATGTTGCTAGCATTATGCTAACATGATTAGCATCTTGCTAAAAACATTTTAGCAGTATGCTACGGGTGTTAGCATCATGCTAGCAAAATGCTAATCATGTTAGCATGTTGCTAGCATTATGCTAACATGATTAGCATCTTGGTAAACACATCCTAACAGTATGCTAAGGGTGTTAGCATCATGCTAACATCATGCTAATCAAGAGTGCCGAGTTTTGCCACTGCAAGCACCATTCACATTTTCTTCAGGAAATGTACATTCTAGTATTGTAATTACTATTCACCTGAACAAAACTTTGGCGCGTAACTCGTCCCGCACCGTTTGTCGTAGACCCACAAATGAGGTGTCAAATCGACCGGCTTATTGAGGAGAGGTGTGCTATGACTTTTCTAAGTGATCGGGTGTACGATGTTCGCACAGCGTACGATAAAAACGGCTGAAAAACTCCCATAGACTTAACATTGGGTCAAAATCTGTGAGATTATATCTTTGGATCAGAAGGTCATAGAGACTTGGGGCTGGGCTAATTGATTCGGCCAGCCAATAAGTAGTGACACAGCAACTTCATAGCCACGCCCTAGCAACCAATTACAACACCCTAGCAACCGGTGCCGAATTTTGCCACTGCAAGCACCATTCACATTTTCTTCAGGAAATGTACATTCTAGTTAATGGTGCTTGCCAAAGGCAAAGCTCCATTCTTATTCTCCCGCATACTTATTATTATTATTATTATTATTATTATTATTATTATTATTCCACACAAAAGTTTGGCGCGCTACTCCTCCCGCAGTTTTTGTCCTAGACCCATGAATGAGGTGTCAAATCGACCGGCCCATTGAGGAGAGGTGTGCTATGACTTTTATAAGCGATCGGGTGTACGATGTTCGTCCAGTGGGCGAAAAATCGGGCGAAAAATCCCATAGACTTAACATTGTGATGATATTTGACGAGTCATAGCTCCTAATGAGGATTTCATAGAAACATGTGGGTTACTACGTTTGAAGGGGCTGACAGGCTCTGTCAGACCATATCTCAAAATGGGGTGTAAGTTGTACCCCTGGGGCGCAAGAGCTGCCCAAAGTTGCCCCATAGACATACTATGGTGAAGCCGTGCCCATGAACCAGGAAGTACTGTGTTTTTCCTACTATGGGAAATTACATAGGGATTTTGTATTGAACATAACTCTGGATTACAATGTCATAGAGACAAGGGGGTGGGCTCATTTTACTCAAACAACCAATCAGTCTCTCAGGATCATTGTGAAACTATCAAGCCACGCCCTAGCAACCATATAGAGCACCTTAGTAACAAGCTCCATAGACTTCCATTGAAAAAGATCAAATGAATATCTTTGGATAGGAGTGTCATACAAACATGAGGGTGGGCTCATTTGACTCGAGGCAGCAAACCGCCAATCACAAATCACCTTAAAGACATCATAGCCACGCCTTAGCAACCATTTAGAGCACCCTAGCAACCCAAAGCATAGGCAGATATCTTCAAATCTGAATATCATAGAGGCATGGGGGTTGGTTTATATCATTCATACTGGCAAGCAGCCTTTGGTTTATCATTACTGGCAGCTGCCAAGCCACTCCCTAGCAACCAAACAGAGTACCCTAGCAACCGTTTTGCAAGATCTATATCTCTGCATCAGAACATCGTAAAGACATGGGTGTTGGTTTATATTGTCAAGCAGCCTTTGGAGTATCATCATTGGTAGCTGCCAAGCCACTCCCTAGCAACCAAACAGAGTACCCTAGCAACGATTTAGCAAGATCTATATCTCTGCATCAGAGCATCATAGAGACATGGCGGTTGGCTCTTTTGACTCATGCTAGCAAACTGGACTTCCAACATGCTACACATGCTAGCAGTGAATAGCTACATGCTAATAGTGATTAGCTTAGTGTTTAAACATGACACAAACTAGTAAAAATGTGTTAGCATCATGCTGGTAGCATGCTAATTGTGTTAGCATCATGGTAGTAGCATGCTAATCATGTTAGCATCATGCTAGCAAACATGCTAATCATGTTAGCATCTTGTTAAAAACATGCTAGCAACATGGTAATCATGCTAGCATCATGCTAGCATTATGCTAATCATGTTAGCATGTTGCTAGCATAATGCTAACATGATTAGCATCTTGTTAAAATCATGCTAGCAACATGGTAATCATGTTAGCATCATGCTAGCATTATGCTAATCATGTTAGCATGTTGCTAGCGTTATGCTAACATGATTAGCATCTTGTTAAAATCATGCTAGCAACATGGTAATCATGCTAGCATCATGCTAGCATTATGCTAATCATGTTAGCATTTTGCTAACATTATGCTAACATGATTAGCATCTTGTTAAAATAATGCTAGCAACATGGTAATCATGCTAGCATAATGCTAGCATTAGGCTAATCATGTTAGCATGTTGCTAGCATTATGCTAACATGATTAGCACTTTGTTTAAAACATGTTAGCAGCATGGTAAGGGTGTTAGCATCATGCTAACAACATGCTAATCATGTTAGCATGTTGCTAGCATTATGCTAACATGATTAGCATCTTGTTAAAAACATCCTAGCAGGATGCTACGGGTGTTAGCATCATGCTAGTAACATGCTAATCATGTAAGCATGTTGCTCGCATTATGCTAACATGATTAGCATCTTGCTGAAAACATCCTAGCAGTATGCTAATGGTGTTAGCATCATGCTAGCATCATGCTAATCAAGAGTGCCGAATTTTTCCACTGCAAGCACCATTCACATTTTCTTCAGGAAATGTACATTCTAGTATTGTAATTACTATTCACCTGAACAAAACTTTGGCGCGTAACTCGTCCCGCACCGTTTGTTGTAGACCCACGAATGAGGTGTCAAATCGACCGGCTTATTGAGGAGAGGTGTGCTATGACTTTTCTAAGCGATCGGGTGTACGATGTTCGCACAGCGTACGAAAAAAATGGCTGAATAAACTCCCATAGACTTAACATTGAGTCAAAATCTATGAGATCATATCTTTGGATCAGAAGGTCATAGAGACTTGGGGCTGGGCTCTTTTGATTCGGCCAGCCAATAAGTAGTGACACAGCAACTTCATAGCCACGCCCTAGCAACCAATTACAGCACCCTAGCAACCGGTGCCGAATTTTTCCACTGCAAGCACCATTCACATTTTCTTCAGGAAATGTACATTCTAGTTATTATTAATGGTGCTTGCCAAAGGCAAAGCTCCATTCTTAATCTTCTGCATACTTATTATTATTATTATTATTATTATTATTATTCCACACAAAAGTTTGGCGCGCTACTCCTCCCGCAGTTTTTGTCCTAGACCCATGAATGAGGTGTCAAATCGACCGGCTTATTGAGGAGAGGTGTGCTATGACTTTTATAAGCGATTGAGTGTACGATGTTCGTCCGGCGGGCGAAAAAGTAGCGAAAAAAATCCCATAGACTTTGCATTGTGACAAACTTTGACGAGTCATAGCTCCTAACGAGAATTTCGTAGAAACATGTGGGTCACCACGATTGAAGGGGCTGACAGGCTCTGTCAGACCATAGCTCAAAATGGGGTGTAAGTTGTACCCCTGGGGCACAAGAGCTGCCCAAAGTTGCCCCATAGACATACTATGGTGAAGCCGTGCCCATGAACCAGGAAGTACTGTGTTTTTCCTACTATGGGAAATTACATAGGGATTTTGTATTGAACATAACTCTGGATCACAATGACATAGAGACAAGGGGGTGGGCTCATTTTACTCAGGCAACCAATCAGTCTCTCAGGATCATTGTGAAGCTATCAAGGCACGCCCTAGCAACCATATAGAGCACCATAGCAACAAGATCCATAGACTTCCATTGAAAAAGATCAAAGGAATATCTTTGGATAAAAGTGTCGTACAAACAAGAGGGTGGGCTCATTTGACTCGAGGCAGCAAACCGCCAATCACAAATCACCTTAAAGACATCATAGCCACGCCTTAGCAACCATATAGAGCACCCTAGCAACCCAAAGCATAGGCAGATATCTTCAAATCTGAATATCATACAGGCATGGGGGTTGGTTTATATCATTCATACTGGCAAGCAGCCTTTGGTGTATCATCATTGGTAGCTGCCAAGCCACTCCTTAGCAACCAAACAGAGTACCCTAGCAACCATTTTGCAAGATCTATATCTCTGCATCAGAACATCGTACAGACATGGGGGTTGGTTTATATTGTCAAGCAGCCTTTGGAGTATCATCATTGGCAGCTGCCAAGCCACTCCCTAGCAACCAAACAGAGTACCCTAGCAACCGTTTTGCAACACCTATATCTCTGCATCAGAACATTATAGAGACATGGCGGTTGGCTCTTTTGACTCATGCTAGCAAACTGGACTTCCAACATGCTACACATGCTAGCAGTGAATAGCTACATGCTAATAGTGATTAGCTTAAGGTTTAAACATGACACAAACTAGTAAAAATGTGTTAGAATAATGCTAGTGGCATGTTAATTGTGTTAGCATTATGCTAGTAGCATGCTAATCATGTTAGCATCATGCTAGCAAACATGCTAATCATGTTAGCATCTTGTTAAAAACATGCTAACAACATGGTAATCATGCTAGCATCATGCTAGCATTATGCTAATGATGTTAGCATGTTGCTAGCATTATGCTAACATGATTAGCATCTTGTTAAAATCATGCTAGCAAAATGGTAATCATGCTAGCATCATGCTAGCATTATGCTAATCATGTTAGCATGTTTGCTAGCATTATGCTAACATGATTAGCATCTTGTTTAAAACATGCTAGCAGCATGCTAAGGGTGTTAGCATCATGCTAGCAAACATGCTAATCATGTTAGCATGTTGCTAACATAATGCTAACATGATTAGCATCTTGTTAAAATAATGCTAGCAACATGGTAATAATGCTAGCAACATGGTAATAATGCTAGCATCATGCTAGCATTATGCTAATCATGTTAGCATGTTGCTATCATTATGCTAACATGACTAGCATTTTGTTTAAAACATGCTAGCAGCATGCTTAGGGTGTTAGCATCATGCTAGCAACATGCTAATCATGTTAGCATCTTGCTAAAAACATCCTAGCAGGACGGTAATTATGTTAGCATCATGCTAATCAAGAGTGCCGAGTTTTGCCACTGCAAGCACCATTCACATTTTCTTCAGGAAATGTACATTCTAGTATTGTAATTACTATTCACCTGAACAAAACTTTGGCGCGTAACTCATCCCGCACCATTTGTCGTAGACCCACAAATGAGGTGTCAAATTGACCGGCTTATTGAGGAGAGGTGTGCTATGACTTTTCTAAGCGATCGGGTGTACGATGTTCGCACAGCGTACAAAAAAAACGGCCAAAAAAGTCCCATAGACTTACATTGAAAAATTCAAAATCACGAACATTCCGTCAGTCTCAACTGTCACTTTCTCACACACACGCACACCTGAACAAAACTTTGGTGTGTAACTCGTCACGCACCCTTTGTCGTAGACCCACAAATGAGGTGTCAAATCGACCAGCTTATTGAGGAGAGGTGTGCTATGACTTTTCTAAGTGATCGGGTGTACGATGTTCGCACAGCGTACGATAAAAACGGCTGAAAAACTCCCATAGACTTAACATTGGGTCAAAATCTGTGAGATTATATCTTTGGATCAGAAGGTCATAGAGACTTGGGGCTGGGCTCTTTTGATTCGGCCAGCCAATAAGTAGTGACACAGCAACTTCATAGCCACGCCATAGCAACCAATTACAGCACCCTAGCAACCGGTGCTGAATTTTGCCACTGCAAGCACCATTCACATTTTCTTCAGGAAATGTACATTCTAGTATTGTAATTACTATTCACCTGAACAAAATTTTGGCACGTAACTCGTCCCGCACCGTTTGTCGTAGACCCACAAATGAGGTGTCAAATCGACCGGCTTATTGAGGAGAGGTGTGCTATGACTTTTCTAAGCGATCGGGTGTACGATGTTCGCACAGCGTACGAAAAAACGGCTGAAAAAACTCCCATAGACTTAACATGGGGGCCAAATCTGTGAGATCATATCTTTGGTTTAGAAGGTCATAGAGACTTGGGGCTGGGCTCTTTTGACTCGGCCTATCAAGCCGCCAATAGGTAGTTCATAGCCACGCCCTAGCAACCAATTACAGCACCCTAGCAACCGGGGCCGAATTTTGCCACTGCAAGCACCATTCACATTTTCTTCAGGAAATGTACATTCTAGTATTGTAATTACTATTCACCTGAACAAAACTTTGGCGCGTAACTCGTCCTGCACCGTTTGTTGTAGACCCACGAATGAGGTGTCAAATCGACCGGCTTATTGAGGAGAGGTGTGCTATGACTTTTCTAAGCAATCGGGTGTACGATGTTCGCACAGCGTACGAAAAAATGGCTGAAAAAACTCCCATAGACTTAACATGGGGGCCAAATCTGTGAGATCATATCTTTGGTTTAGAAGGTCATAGAGACTTGGGGCTGGGCTCTTTTGACTCGGCTAGCCAATAAGTAGTGACATAGCAACTTTATAGTCACGCCCTAGCAACCAATTACAGCACCCTAGCAACCGAGTGGCGAATTTTGCCACTGCAAGCACCATTCACATTTTCTTCAGGAAATGTACATTCTAGTATTGTAATTACTATTCACCTGAACAAAACTTTGGCGCGTAACTCGTCCCGCACCGTTTGTCGTAGACCCACAAATGAGGTGTCAAATTGACCGGCTTATTGAGGAGAGGTGTGCTATGACTTTTCTAAGCGATCGGGTGTACGATGTTCGCACAGCGTACGAAAAAAACGGCTGAAAAAACTCCCATAGACTTAACATTGGGTCAAAATCTGTGAGATCATATCTTTGGATCAGAAGGTCGTAGAGACTTGGGGCTGGGCTCGTTTGACTCGGCCATCCAATGAGTAGTGACACAGCAGCTTCATAGCCACGCCCTAGCAACCAATTACAGCACCCTAGCAACCGAGTCCGGTGTTTTGCCACTGCAAGCACCATTCACATTTTCTTCAGGAAATGTACATTCTAGTTAATGGTGCTTGCCAAAGGCAAAGCTCCATTCTTATTATTGCTCATACTTATTATTCTTCTTCTTCTTCTTCTGGACACAATTTCTGCGCGCTACTCCTCCCGCAGTTTTTGTCCTAGACCCATGAATGAGGTGTCAAATCGACCGGCTCATTGAGGACAGGTGTGCTATGACTTTTATAAGCGATCGGACCAACGATGTTCGCACAGCGGACGAAAAAGCGGCCAAAAAAGTCCCATTGACTTACATTGAAAAATTCAAATTCACGAACATTCCGTCTCTCTCAACTGTCACTTTCTCACACACACTCACACACGCAGGCCCTTAGAAGCCTTTGTCTCTCAGACACAGACACTTATTTTCTTCCACTTTTATTTCTGCGCGCTATTTCTCCCGCAGCGTTTGTCCTAGACCCATGAATGAGGTGTCAAATCGACCGGCTTATTGAGGAGAGGTGTGCTATTTTTTTTTTAAGCGATCGGACCAACGATGTTCGCACAGGGGGCGAAAAAGCGGCCAAAAAAGTCCCATTGACTTTCAATGGCGGAATCTTCAGAAATTTGAATTTCAACTGTCACTTTCTCACACACACTCACACACGCAGGCCCTTAGAAGCCTTTCTCTCTCAGACACAGACACTCATTTTCTTCCACTTTTTTTTCTGCGCGCTACTCCTCCCGCAGTTTTTGTCCTAGACCCATGAATGAGGTGTCAAATCGACCGGCTCATTGAGGAGAGGTGTGCTATGACTTTTATAAGCGATCGGGTGTACGATGTTCGTCCGGCGGGCGAAAAAGTAGCGAAAAAAATCCCATAGACTTTGCATTGGGACAAACTTTGACGAGTAATAGCTCCTAACTAGAATTTCATAGAAACATGTGGGTTACCAGGTTTGAAGAGCCTGATAGGCTCTCTCAGACCATACCTCAAAATGGGGTGTAAGTTGTACCCCTGGGGCGCAAGAGCTGCCCAAAGTTGCCCCATAGACATACTATGGTGAAGCCGTGCCCATGAACCAGGAAGTACTGTGTTTTTCCTACTATGGGAAATTACATAGGGATTTTGTATTGAACATAACTCTGGATCACAATGTCATAGAGACAAGGGGGTGGGCTCATATTACTCAGGCAACCAATCAGTCTCTCAGGATCATTGTGAAGCTATCAAGCCACGCCCTAGCAACCATATAGAGCACCATAGCAACAAGTTCCATAGACTTCCATTGAAAAAGATCAAATTAATATCTTTGGATAGGAGTGTCATAGAAACATGAGGGTGTGCTCATTTGACTCGGGGCAGCAAACGGCCAATCACGAATCACCTTCAAGACATCATAGCCACGCCCTAGCAACCATTCAGAGCACCCTAGCAACCCAAAGCATAGAGGGGATATCTTCAAATCTGAACATCATAGAGGAATGGGGGTTGGTTTATAGCATTCATACTGGCAAGCAGCCTTTGGTTTATCATTACTGGCAGCTGCCAAGCCACTCCCTAGCAACCAAACAGAGTACCCTAGCAACCGTTTAGCAAGATCTATATCTCTGCATCAGAACATCGTAAAGACATGGGGGTTGGTTTATATTGACAAGCAGCCTTTGGAGTATCATCATTGGTAGCTACCAGGCCACTCCCTAGCAACCAACCAGATTACCCTAGCAACCGTTTTTCAAGATCCATATCTCTGCATCAGAACATCATAAAGACATGGGGGTTGGTTTATATTGTCCAGCAGCCTTTGGAGTATCATCATTGGCAACTGCCAAGCCACTCCCTAGCAACCAAACAGAGTACCCTAGCAACCATTTAGCGATGCCTATATCTCTGCATCAGAACATCGTAGAGACATGGGGGTTGGCTTTTTTGACTCATGCTAGCAAACTGTACTTGCAACATGCTACACATGCTAGCAGTTAATAGCTACATGCTAATAGTGATTAGCTAAGTGCTAAAGTGGGCTGAGAACATGCTAAGAACTCTATAGAAACTCCATAGTAACTATCTGTGCCAACTACCAACCACCTAGTAACACCATAGCAACCACCCTGGTTACCATAGCAACCGCCCAGAACACCCTAGCAACCGCCTAGCAACACAGTAGTGACCACTCCAGGTACCTTAACAACTGCCTAGCAACACCCTAGCAACCACCCTGGTTACCATAGCAACCGCATAGCAACCACCCAGAACACCATAGCAACCGCCTAGCAACGCCTTAGCAACCACCCCAAGTACCTTAGCAACTGCCTAGCAACACCCTAGCAACCACCCTGGTTACCATAGAAACCGCCTAGCAACCGCCTAGCAACACCTTAGCAACCACCCCAAGTACCTTAGCAACTGCCTAGCAACACCCTAGCAACCACCCTGGTTACCATAGAAACCGCCTAGCAACCGCCTAGCAACACCTTAGCAACCACCCCAAGTACCTTAGCAACTGCCTAGCAACACCCTAGCAACCACCCAGGTTACCATAGCAACCACCTAGCAACCACCCAGAACACCCTAGCAACCGCCTAGCAACACCTTAGCAACCACCCCAAGTACCTTAGCAACCGCCTAGCAACTGAGTGCCGATTTTGCCACTGCAAGCACCATTCACATTTTCTTCAGGAAATGTACATTCTAGTATTGTAATTACTATTCACCTGAACAAAACTTTGGCGCGTAACTTGTCCCGCACCGTTTGTCGTAGACCCACGAATGAGGTGTCAAATCGACCGGCTTATTTAGGAGAGGTGTGCTATGACTTTTCTAAGCGATCGGGTGTACGATGTTCGCACAGCGTACGAAAAAACGGCTGAAAAAACTCCCATAGACTTAACATGGGGGCCAAATCTGTGAGATCATATCTTTAATTTAGAAGGTCATAGAGACTTGGGGCTGGGCTCTTTTGACTCGGCCTATCAAGCCGGCAATAAGTAGTGACTTCATGGCCACGCCCTAGCAACCAATTACAGCACCCTAGCAACCGAGTGGCGAATTTTGCCACTGCACCCTAGCAACCGAGCGGCGAATTTTGCCACTGCAAGCACCATTCACATTTTCTTCAGGAAATGTACATTCTAGTTAATGGTGCTTGCCAAAGGCAAAGCTCCATTCTTATTCTCCCGCATACTTATTATTATTATTATTATTATTATTATTATTATTATTCCACACAAAAGTTTGGCGCGCTACTCCTCCCGCAGTTTTTGTCCTAGACCCATGAATGAGGTGTCAAATCGACCGGCCCATTGAGGAGAGGTGTGCTATGACTTTTATAAGCGATCGGGTGTACGATGTTCGTCCAGTGGGCGAAAAATCGGGCGAAAAATCCCATAGACTTAACATTGTGATGATATTTGACGAGTCATAGCTCCTAATGAGGATTTCATAGAAACATGTGGGTTACTACGTTTGAAGGGGCTGACAGGCTCTGTCAGACCATATCTCAAAATGGGGTGTAAGTTGTACCCCTGGGGCGCAAGAGCTGCCCAAAGTTGCCCCATAGACATACTATGGTGAAGCCGTGCCCATGAACCAGGAAGTACTGTGTTTTTCCTACTATGGGAAATTACATAGGGATTTTGTATTGAACATAACTCTGGATTACAATGTCATAGAGACAAGGGGGTGGGCTCATTTTACTCAAACAACCAATCAGTCTCTCAGGATCATTGTGAAACTATCAAGCCACGCCCTAGCAACCATATAGAGCACCTTAGTAACAAGCTCCATAGACTTCCATTGAAAAAGATCAAATGAATATCTTTGGATAGGAGTGTCATACAAACATGAGGGTGGGCTCATTTGACTCGAGGCAGCAAACCGCCAATCACAAATCACCTTAAAGACATCATAGCCACGCCTTAGCAACCATTTAGAGCACCCTAGCAACCCAAAGCATAGGCAGATATCTTCAAATCTGAATATCATAGAGGCATGGGGGTTGGTTTATATCATTCATACTGGCAAGCAGCCTTTGGTTTATCATTACTGGCAGCTGCCAAGCCACTCCCTAGCAACCAAACAGAGTACCCTAGCAACCGTTTTGCAAGATCTATATCTCTGCATCAGAACATCGTAAAGACATGGGTGTTGGTTTATATTGTCAAGCAGCCTTTGGAGTATCATCATTGGTAGCTGCCAAGCCACTCCCTAGCAACCAAACAGAGTACCCTAGCAACGATTTAGCAAGATCTATATCTCTGCATCAGAGCATCATAGAGACATGGCGGTTGGCTCTTTTGACTCATGCTAGCAAACTGGACTTCCAACATGCTACACATGCTAGCAGTGAATAGCTACATGCTAATAGTGATTAGCTTAGTGTTTAAACATGACACAAACTAGTAAAAATGTGTTAGCATCATGCTGGTAGCATGCTAATTGTGTTAGCATCATGGTAGTAGCATGCTAATCATGTTAGCATCATGCTAGCAAACATGCTAATCATGTTAGCATCTTGTTAAAAACATGCTAGCAACATGGTAATCATGCTAGCATCATGCTAGCATTATGCTAATCATGTTAGCATGTTGCTAGCATAATGCTAACATGATTAGCATCTTGTTAAAATCATGCTAGCAACATGGTAATCATGTTAGCATCATGCTAGCATTATGCTAATCATGTTAGCATGTTGCTAGCGTTATGCTAACATGATTAGCATCTTGTTAAAATCATGCTAGCAACATGGTAATCATGCTAGCATCATGCTAGCATTATGCTAATCATGTTAGCATTTTGCTAACATTATGCTAACATGATTAGCATCTTGTTAAAATAATGCTAGCAACATGGTAATCATGCTAGCATAATGCTAGCATTAGGCTAATCATGTTAGCATGTTGCTAGCATTATGCTAACATGATTAGCACTTTGTTTAAAACATGTTAGCAGCATGGTAAGGGTGTTAGCATCATGCTAACAACATGCTAATCATGTTAGCATGTTGCTAGCATTATGCTAACATGATTAGCATCTTGTTAAAAACATCCTAGCAGGATGCTACGGGTGTTAGCATCATGCTAGTAACATGCTAATCATGTAAGCATGTTGCTCGCATTATGCTAACATGATTAGCATCTTGCTGAAAACATCCTAGCAGTATGCTAATGGTGTTAGCATCATGCTAGCATCATGCTAATCAAGAGTGCCGAATTTTTCCACTGCAAGCACCATTCACATTTTCTTCAGGAAATGTACATTCTAGTATTGTAATTACTATTCACCTGAACAAAACTTTGGCGCGTAACTCGTCCCGCACCGTTTGTTGTAGACCCACGAATGAGGTGTCAAATCGACCGGCTTATTGAGGAGAGGTGTGCTATGACTTTTCTAAGCGATCGGGTGTACGATGTTCGCACAGCGTACGAAAAAAATGGCTGAATAAACTCCCATAGACTTAACATTGAGTCAAAATCTATGAGATCATATCTTTGGATCAGAAGGTCATAGAGACTTGGGGCTGGGCTCTTTTGATTCGGCCAGCCAATAAGTAGTGACACAGCAACTTCATAGCCACGCCCTAGCAACCAATTACAGCACCCTAGCAACCGGTGCCGAATTTTTCCACTGCAAGCACCATTCACATTTTCTTCAGGAAATGTACATTCTAGTATTGTAATTACTATTCACCTGAACAAAACTTTGGCGCGTAACTCGTCCCGCACCGTTTGTCGTAGACCCACAAATGAGGTGTCAAATCGACCGGCTTATTGAGGAGAGGTGTGCTATGACTTTTCTAAGCGATCGGGTGTACGATGTTCGCACAGCGTACGAAAAAAACGTCTGAAAAAACTCCCATAGACTTAACATTGGGTCAAAATCTGTGAGATCATATCTTTGGATCAGAAGGTCATAGAGACTTGGGGCTGGGCTCTTTTGACTCAGCCTATCAAGCCGCCAATAAGTAGTGACTTCATGGCCACGCCCTAGCAACCAATTACAGCACCCTAGCAACCGAGTGGCGAATTTTGCCACTGCAAGCACCATTCACATTTTCTTCAGGAAATGTACATTCTAGTATTGTAATTACTATTCACCTGAACAAAACTTTGGCGCGTAACTCGTCCCGCACCGTTTGTCGTAGACCCACAAATGAGGTGTCAAATTGACCGCCTTATTGAGGAGAGGTGTGCTATGACTTTTCTAAGCGATCGGGTGTACGATGTTCGCACAGCGTACGAAAAAACGGCTGAAAAAACTCCCATAGACTTAACATGGGGGCCAAATCTGTGAGATCATATCTTTGGTTTAGAAGGTCATAGAGACTTGGGGCTGGGCTCTTTTGACTCGGCCTATCAAGCCGCCAATAGGTAGTTCATAGCCACGCCCTAGCAACCAATTACAGCACCCTAGCAACCGGTGCCGAATTTTGCCACTGCAAGCACCATTCACATTTTCTTCAGGAAATGTACATTCTAGTATTGTAATTACTATTCACCTGAACAAAACTTTGGCGCGTAACTCGTCCCGCACCATTCTTCTTCTTCTTCTTCTTCTTCTTCTTCTTCCACTTTTTTTTCTGCGCGCTACTCCTCCCGCAGCTTTTGTCCTAGACCCATGAATGAGGTGTCAAATCGACCGGCTCATTGAGGAGAGGTGTGCTATGACTTTTATAAGCGATCGGACCAACGATGTTCGCACAGCGGACGAAAAAGCGGCCAAAAAAAACCCATTGACTTACATTGAAAAATTCAAATTCACGAACATTCCGTCTCTCTCAACTGTCACTTTCTCACACACACTCACACAGGCAGGCCCTTAGAAGCCTTTCTCTCTCAGACACAGACACTCATTTTCTTCCACTTTTATTTCTGCGCGCTACTCCTCCCGCAGCGTTTGTCCTAGACCCATGAATGAGGTGTCAAATCGACCGGCTCATTGAGGAGATGTGTGTTATGACTTTTATAAGCGATCGGACCAACGATGTTCGCACAGGGGGCGAAATAGCGGCCAAAAAAGTCCCATTGACTTTCAATGGCGGAATCTTCAGAAATTTGAATTTCAACTGTCACTTTCTCACACACACTCACACACGTAGGCCCTTAGAACCCTTTCTCTCACTCACTCACTATTGATCACAGTGTGATAGAGACAAGGGGGCGGGCTCATTTCACTCAGGCAACCAATCAGTGTCTCAGGATCATTGTGAAGCTATCAAGCCACGCCTTAGCAACCATATAGAGCACCATAGCAACAAGTTCCATAGACTTCCATTGAAAAAGATCAAAGGAATATCTTTGGATAGGAGTGTCATAGAAACATGAGGGTGGGCTCATTTGACTCGGGGCAGCAAACGGCCAATCACGAATCACCTTAAACACTTCATAGCCACGCCCTAGCAACCATTTAGAGCACCCTAGCAACCCAAAGCAAAGAGGGATATCTTCAAATCTGAATATCATAGAGGCATGGGGGTTGGTTTATATCATTCCTACTGGCAAGCATCCTTTGGTGTATCATCATTGGCAGCTGCCAGGCCACTCCCTATCAACCAAACAGAGTACCCTAGCAACCGTTTTGCAAGACCTATATCTCTGCATCAGAACATCATAGAGACATGTGGGTTGGCTTATATTGTCAAGCAGCCTTTGAAGTATCGTCATTGGCAGCTGCCAAGCCACTCCCTAGCAACCAAACAGAGTACCCTAGCAACCGTTTAGCGAGACCTATATCTCTGCATCAGAGCATCATAGAGACATGGCGGTTGGCTCTTTTGACTCATGCTAGCAAATTGGACTTCCAACATGCTACACATGCTAGCGGTGAATAGCTACATGCTAATAGTGATTAGCTAAGTGCTAAAGTGGGCTGAGAACACGCCAGGAACTCTATAGAAACTCCATAGTAACTATCTGTGACAACTACCAACCACCTAGTAACACCATAGCAACCACCCTGGTTACCATAGCAACCGCCTAGCAACCACCGAGAACACCCAAGCAACCGCCTAGCAACACCTTAGCAACCACTCCAAGTACCTTAGCAACTGCCTAGCAACACCTTAGCAACCACCCAGTTTACCATAGCAACCGCCTAGCAACCACCCAGAACACCCTAGCAACCGCCTAGCAACACCGTAGTGACCACCCCAGGTACCTTAGCAACTGCCTAGCAACACCCTAACAACCACCCGGGTTACCATAGCAACCGCCTAGCAACCACCCAGAACACCCTAGCAACCGCCTAGCAACACCATAGTGACCACCCAGGGTACCTTAGCAACTGCCTAGCAACACCCTAGCAACCACCCAGGTTACCATAGCAACCGCCTAGCAACCACCCAGAACACCCTAGCAACCGCCTAGCAACACCTTAGCAACCACCCCAAGTACCTTAGCAACCGCCTAGCAACCGAGTGCCGATTTTGCCACTGCAAGCACCATTCACATTTTCTTCAGGAAATGTACATTCTAGTATTGTAATTACTATTCACCTAGACAAAACTTTGGCGCGTAACTCGTCCCACACCATTTGTCGTAGACCCACGAATGAGGTGTCAAATCGACCGGCTTATTGAGGAGAGGTGTGCTATGACTTTTATAATCGAACGGGTGTACGATGTTCGCACAGCGGACGAAAAATTGTCTGAAAAATGTCCCATAGACTTAACATGGGGACCAAATCTGTGAGATCATATCTTTGGATCAGAAGGTCGTAGAGACTTGGGGCTGGGCTCTTTTGACTCGGCCTATCAAGCAACCAATAAGTAGTGACTTTATAGCCATGCCCTAGTAACCGATTACAGCACCCTAGCAACCGGGTTCCAAATTTTGCCACTGCAAGCACCATTCACATTTTCTTCAGGAAATGTACATTCTAGTATTGTAATTACTATTCACCTGAACAAAACTTTGGCGCGTAACTCGTCCCGCACCGTTTGTTGTAGACCCACGAATGAGGTGTCAAATCGACCGGCTTATTGAGGAGAGGTGTGCTATGACTTTTCTAAGCGATCGGGTGTACGATGTTCGCACAGCGTACGAAAAAAATGGCTGAATAAACTCCCATAGACTTAACATTGAGTCAAAATCTATGAGATCATATCTTTGGATCAGAAGGTCATAGAGACTTGGGGCTGGGCTCTTTTGATTCGGCCAGCCAATAAGTAGTGACACAGCAACTTCATAGCCACGCCCTAGCAACCAATTACAGCACCCTAGCAACCGGTGCCGAATTTTTCCACTGCAAGCACCATTCACATTTTCTTCAGGAAATGTACATTCTAGTATTGTAATTACTATTCACCTGAACAAAACTTTGGCGCGTAACTCGTCCTGCACCGTTTGTTGTAGACCCACGAATGAGGTGTCAAATCGACCGGCTTATTGAGGAGAGGTGTGCTATGACTTTTCTAAGCAATCGGGTGTACGATGTTCGCACAGCGTACGAAAAAATGGCTGAAAAAACTCCCATAGACTTAACATGGGGGCCAAATCTGTGAGATCATATCTTTGGTTTAGAAGGTCATAGAGACTTGGGGCTGGGCTCTTTTGACTCGGCTAGCCAATAAGTAGTGACATAGCAACTTTATAGTCACGCCCTAGCAACCAATTACAGCACCCTAGCAACCGAGTGGCGAATTTTGCCACTGCAAGCACCATTCACATTTTCTTCAGGAAATGTACATTCTAGTATTGTAATTACTATTCACCTGAACAAAACTTTGGCGCGTAACTCGTCCCGCACCGTTTGTCGTAGACCCACAAATGAGGTGTCAAATTGACCGGCTTATTGAGGAGAGGTGTGCTATGACTTTTCTAAGCGATCGGGTGTACGATGTTCGCACAGCGTACGAAAAAAACGGCTGAAAAAACTCCCATAGACTTAACATTGGGTCAAAATCTGTGAGATCATATCTTTGGATCAGAAGGTCGTAGAGACTTGGGGCTGGGCTCGTTTGACTCGGCCATCCAATGAGTAGTGACACAGCAGCTTCATAGCCACGCCCTAGCAACCAATTACAGCACCCTAGCAACCGAGTCCGGTGTTTTGCCACTGCAAGCACCATTCACATTTTCTTCAGGAAATGTACATTCTAGTTAATGGTGCTTGCCAAAGGCAAAGCTCCATTCTTATTCTCCCGCATACTTATTATTATTATTATTATTATTATTATTATTATTATTATTCCACACAAAAGTTTGGCGCGCTACTCCTCCCGCAGTTTTTGTCCTAGACCCATGAATGAGGTGTCAAATCGACCGGCCCATTGAGGAGAGGTGTGCTATGACTTTTATAAGCGATCGGGTGTACGATGTTCGTCCAGTGGGCGAAAAATCGGGCGAAAAATCCCATAGACTTAACATTGTGATGATATTTGACGAGTCATAGCTCCTAATGAGGATTTCATAGAAACATGTGGGTTACTACGTTTGAAGGGGCTGACAGGCTCTGTCAGACCATATCTCAAAATGGGGTGTAAGTTGTACCCCTGGGGCGCAAGAGCTGCCCAAAGTTGCCCCATAGACATACTATGGTGAAGCCGTGCCCATGAACCAGGAAGTACTGTGTTTTTCCTACTATGGGAAATTACATAGGGATTTTGTATTGAACATAACTCTGGATTACAATGTCATAGAGACAAGGGGGTGGGCTCATTTTACTCAAACAACCAATCAGTCTCTCAGGATCATTGTGAAACTATCAAGCCACGCCCTAGCAACCATATAGAGCACCTTAGTAACAAGCTCCATAGACTTCCATTGAAAAAGATCAAATGAATATCTTTGGATAGGAGTGTCATACAAACATGAGGGTGGGCTCATTTGACTCGAGGCAGCAAACCGCCAATCACAAATCACCTTAAAGACATCATAGCCACGCCTTAGCAACCATTTAGAGCACCCTAGCAACCCAAAGCATAGGCAGATATCTTCAAATCTGAATATCATAGAGGCATGGGGGTTGGTTTATATCATTCATACTGGCAAGCAGCCTTTGGTTTATCATTACTGGCAGCTGCCAAGCCACTCCCTAGCAACCAAACAGAGTACCCTAGCAACCGTTTTGCAAGATCTATATCTCTGCATCAGAACATCGTAAAGACATGGGTGTTGGTTTATATTGTCAAGCAGCCTTTGGAGTATCATCATTGGTAGCTGCCAAGCCACTCCCTAGCAACCAAACAGAGTACCCTAGCAACGATTTAGCAAGATCTATATCTCTGCATCAGAGCATCATAGAGACATGGCGGTTGGCTCTTTTGACTCATGCTAGCAAACTGGACTTCCAACATGCTACACATGCTAGCAGTGAATAGCTACATGCTAATAGTGATTAGCTTAGTGTTTAAACATGACACAAACTAGTAAAAATGTGTTAGCATCATGCTGGTAGCATGCTAATTGTGTTAGCATCATGGTAGTAGCATGCTAATCATGTTAGCATCATGCTAGCAAACATGCTAATCATGTTAGCATCTTGTTAAAAACATGCTAGCAACATGGTAATCATGCTAGCATCATGCTAGCATTATGCTAATCATGTTAGCATGTTGCTAGCATAATGCTAACATGATTAGCATCTTGTTAAAATCATGCTAGCAACATGGTAATCATGTTAGCATCATGCTAGCATTATGCTAATCATGTTAGCATGTTGCTAGCGTTATGCTAACATGATTAGCATCTTGTTAAAATCATGCTAGCAACATGGTAATCATGCTAGCATCATGCTAGCATTATGCTAATCATGTTAGCATTTTGCTAACATTATGCTAACATGATTAGCATCTTGTTAAAATAATGCTAGCAACATGGTAATCATGCTAGCATAATGCTAGCATTAGGCTAATCATGTTAGCATGTTGCTAGCATTATGCTAACATGATTAGCACTTTGTTTAAAACATGTTAGCAGCATGGTAAGGGTGTTAGCATCATGCTAACAACATGCTAATCATGTTAGCATGTTGCTAGCATTATGCTAACATGATTAGCATCTTGTTAAAAACATCCTAGCAGGATGCTACGGGTGTTAGCATCATGCTAGTAACATGCTAATCATGTAAGCATGTTGCTCGCATTATGCTAACATGATTAGCATCTTGCTGAAAACATCCTAGCAGTATGCTAATGGTGTTAGCATCATGCTAGCATCATGCTAATCAAGAGTGCCGAATTTTTCCACTGCAAGCACCATTCACATTTTCTTCAGGAAATGTACATTCTAGTATTGTAATTACTATTCACCTGAACAAAACTTTGGCGCGTAACTCGTCCCGCACCGTTTGTTGTAGACCCACGAATGAGGTGTCAAATCGACCGGCTTATTGAGGAGAGGTGTGCTATGACTTTTCTAAGCGATCGGGTGTACGATGTTCGCACAGCGTACGAAAAAAATGGCTGAATAAACTCCCATAGACTTAACATTGAGTCAAAATCTATGAGATCATATCTTTGGATCAGAAGGTCATAGAGACTTGGGGCTGGGCTCTTTTGATTCGGCCAGCCAATAAGTAGTGACACAGCAACTTCATAGCCACGCCCTAGCAACCAATTACAGCACCCTAGCAACCGGTGCCGAATTTTTCCACTGCAAGCACCATTCACATTTTCTTCAGGAAATGTACATTCTAGTTATTATTAATGGTGCTTGCCAAAGGCAAAGCTCCATTCTTAATCTTCTGCATACTTATTATTATTATTATTATTATTATTATTATTCCACACAAAAGTTTGGCGCGCTACTCCTCCCGCAGTTTTTGTCCTAGACCCATGAATGAGGTGTCAAATCGACCGGCTTATTGAGGAGAGGTGTGCTATGACTTTTATAAGCGATTGAGTGTACGATGTTCGTCCGGCGGGCGAAAAAGTAGCGAAAAAAATCCCATAGACTTTGCATTGTGACAAACTTTGACGAGTCATAGCTCCTAACGAGAATTTCGTAGAAACATGTGGGTCACCACGATTGAAGGGGCTGACAGGCTCTGTCAGACCATAGCTCAAAATGGGGTGTAAGTTGTACCCCTGGGGCACAAGAGCTGCCCAAAGTTGCCCCATAGACATACTATGGTGAAGCCGTGCCCATGAACCAGGAAGTACTGTGTTTTTCCTACTATGGGAAATTACATAGGGATTTTGTATTGAACATAACTCTGGATCACAATGACATAGAGACAAGGGGGTGGGCTCATTTTACTCAGGCAACCAATCAGTCTCTCAGGATCATTGTGAAGCTATCAAGGCACGCCCTAGCAACCATATAGAGCACCATAGCAACAAGATCCATAGACTTCCATTGAAAAAGATCAAAGGAATATCTTTGGATAAAAGTGTCGTACAAACAAGAGGGTGGGCTCATTTGACTCGAGGCAGCAAACCGCCAATCACAAATCACCTTAAAGACATCATAGCCACGCCTTAGCAACCATATAGAGCACCCTAGCAACCCAAAGCATAGGCAGATATCTTCAAATCTGAATATCATACAGGCATGGGGGTTGGTTTATATCATTCATACTGGCAAGCAGCCTTTGGTGTATCATCATTGGTAGCTGCCAAGCCACTCCTTAGCAACCAAACAGAGTACCCTAGCAACCATTTTGCAAGATCTATATCTCTGCATCAGAACATCGTACAGACATGGGGGTTGGTTTATATTGTCAAGCAGCCTTTGGAGTATCATCATTGGCAGCTGCCAAGCCACTCCCTAGCAACCAAACAGAGTACCCTAGCAACCGTTTTGCAACACCTATATCTCTGCATCAGAACATTATAGAGACATGGCGGTTGGCTCTTTTGACTCATGCTAGCAAACTGGACTTCCAACATGCTACACATGCTAGCAGTGAATAGCTACATGCTAATAGTGATTAGCTTAAGGTTTAAACATGACACAAACTAGTAAAAATGTGTTAGAATAATGCTAGTGGCATGTTAATTGTGTTAGCATTATGCTAGTAGCATGCTAATCATGTTAGCATCATGCTAGCAAACATGCTAATCATGTTAGCATCTTGTTAAAAACATGCTAACAACATGGTAATCATGCTAGCATCATGCTAGCATTATGCTAATGATGTTAGCATGTTGCTAGCATTATGCTAACATGATTAGCATCTTGTTAAAATCATGCTAGCAAAATGGTAATCATGCTAGCATCATGCTAGCATTATGCTAATCATGTTAGCATGTTTGCTAGCATTATGCTAACATGATTAGCATCTTGTTTAAAACATGCTAGCAGCATGCTAAGGGTGTTAGCATCATGCTAGCAAACATGCTAATCATGTTAGCATGTTGCTAACATAATGCTAACATGATTAGCATCTTGTTAAAATAATGCTAGCAACATGGTAATAATGCTAGCAACATGGTAATAATGCTAGCATCATGCTAGCATTATGCTAATCATGTTAGCATGTTGCTATCATTATGCTAACATGACTAGCATTTTGTTTAAAACATGCTAGCAGCATGCTTAGGGTGTTAGCATCATGCTAGCAACATGCTAATCATGTTAGCATCTTGCTAAAAACATCCTAGCAGGACGGTAATTATGTTAGCATCATGCTAATCAAGAGTGCCGAGTTTTGCCACTGCAAGCACCATTCACATTTTCTTCAGGAAATGTACATTCTAGTATTGTAATTACTATTCACCTGAACAAAACTTTGGCGCGTAACTCATCCCGCACCATTTGTCGTAGACCCACAAATGAGGTGTCAAATTGACCGGCTTATTGAGGAGAGGTGTGCTATGACTTTTCTAAGCGATCGGGTGTACGATGTTCGCACAGCGTACAAAAAAAACGGCCAAAAAAGTCCCATAGACTTACATTGAAAAATTCAAAATCACGAACATTCCGTCAGTCTCAACTGTCACTTTCTCACACACACGCACACCTGAACAAAACTTTGGTGTGTAACTCGTCACGCACCCTTTGTCGTAGACCCACAAATGAGGTGTCAAATCGACCAGCTTATTGAGGAGAGGTGTGCTATGACTTTTCTAAGTGATCGGGTGTACGATGTTCGCACAGCGTACGATAAAAACGGCTGAAAAACTCCCATAGACTTAACATTGGGTCAAAATCTGTGAGATTATATCTTTGGATCAGAAGGTCATAGAGACTTGGGGCTGGGCTCTTTTGATTCGGCCAGCCAATAAGTAGTGACACAGCAACTTCATAGCCACGCCATAGCAACCAATTACAGCACCCTAGCAACCGGTGCTGAATTTTGCCACTGCAAGCACCATTCACATTTTCTTCAGGAAATGTACATTCTAGTTAATGGTGCTTGCCAAAGGCAAAGCTCCATTCTTAATCTTCTGCATACTTATTATTATTATTATTATTATTATTATTATTCCACACAAAAGTTTGGCGCGCTACTCCTCCCGCAGTTTTTGTCCTAGACTCATGAATGAGGTGTCAAATCGACCGGCTCATTGAGGAGAGGTGTGCTATGACTTTTATAAGCGATCGGACCAACGATGTTCGCACAGCGGACGAAAAAGCGGCCAAAAAAGTCCCATTGACTTACATTGAAAAATTCAAATTCACGAACATTCCGTCTCTCTCAACTGTCACTTTCTCACACACACTCACACACGCAGGCCCTTAGAAGCCTTTGTCTCTCAGACACAGACACTCATTTTCTTCCACTTTTATTTCTGCGCGCTATTTCTCCCGCAGCGTTTGTCCTAGACCCATGAATGAGGTGTCAAATCGACCGGCTTATTGAGGAGAGGTGTGCTATTTTTTTTTTAAGCGATCGGACCAACGATGTTCGCACAGGGGGTGAAAAAGCGGCCAAAAAAGTCCCATTGACTTTCAATGGCGGAATCTTCAGAAATTTGAATTTCAACTGTCACTTTCTCACACACACTCACACACGCAGGCCCTTAGAAGCCTTTCTCTCTCAGACACAGACACTCATTTTCTTCCACTTTTTTTTCTGCGCGCTACTCCTCCCGCAGTTTTTGTCCTAGACCCATGAATGAGGTGTCAAATCGACCGGCTCATTGAGGAGAGGTGTGCTATGACTTTTAGAAGCGATCGGGTGTACGATGTTCGTCCGGCGGGCGAAAAAGTAGCGAAAAAAATCCCATAGACTTTGCATTGGGACAAACTTTGACGAGTAATAGCTCCTAACGAGAATTTCATAGAAACATGTGGGTTACCAGGTTTGAAGAGCCTGATAGGCTCTCTCAGACCATACCTCAAAATGGGGTGTAAGTTGTACCCCTGGGGCGCAAGAGCTGCCCAAAGTTGCCCCATAGACATACTATGGTGAAGCCGTGCCCATGAACCAGGAAGTACTGTGTTTTTCCTACTATGGGAAATTACATAGGGATTTTGTATTGAACATAACTCTGGATCACAATGTCATAGAGACAAGGGGGTGGGCTCATATTACTCAGGCAACCAATCGGTCTCTCAGGATCATTGTGAAGCTATCAAGCCACGCCCTAGCAACCATATAGAGCACCATAGCAACAAGTTCCATAGACTTCCATTGAAAAAGATCAAATGAATATCTTTGGATAGGAGTGTCATAGAAACATGAGGGTGGGCTCATTTGACTCGGGGCAGCAAACGGCCAATCACGAATCACCTTCAAGACATCATAGCCACGCCCTAGCAACCATTCAGAGCACCCTAGCAACCCAAAGCATAGAGGGGATATCTTCAAATCTGAACATCATAGAGGAATGGGGGTTGGTTTATAGCATTCATACTGGCAAGCAGCCTTTGGTTTATCATTACTGGCAGCTGCCAAGCCACTCCCTAGCAACCAAACAGAGTACCCTAGCAACCGTTTAGCAAGATCTATATCTCTGCATCAGAACATTGTAAAGACATGGGGGTTGGTTTATATTGTCAAGCAGCCTTTGGAGTATCATCATTGGTAGCTACCAGGCCACTCCCTAGCAACCAACCAGATTACCCTAGCAACCGTTTTTCAAGATCCATATCTCTGCATCAGAACATCATAAAGACATGGGGGTTGGTTTATATTGTCAAGCAGCCTTTGGAGTATCATCATTGGCAACTGCCAAGCCACTCCCTAGCAACCAAACAGAGTACCCTAGCAACCATTTAGCGATGCCTATATCTCTGCATCAGAACATCGTAGAGACATGGGGATTGGTTTTTTTGACTCATGCTAGCAAACTGTACTTGCAACATGCTACACATGCTAGCAGTTAATAGCTACATGCTAATAGTGATTAGCTAAGTGCTAAAGTGGGCTGAGAACATGCTAAGAACTCTATAGAAACTCCATAGTAACTATCTGTGCCAACTACCAACCACCTAGTAACACCATAGCAACCACCCTGGTTGCCATAGCAACCGCCCAGAACACCCTAGCAACCGCCTAGCAACACAGTAGTGACCACTCCAGGTACCTTAACAACTGCCTAGCAACACCTTAGCAACCACCCCAAGTACCTTAGCAACCGCCTAGCAACACCTTAGCAACCACCCCAAGTACCTTAGCAACCGCCTAGCAACCGAGTGGCGATTTTGCCACTGCAAGCACCATTCACATTTTCTTCAGGAAATGTACATTCTAGTATTGTAATTACTATTCACCTGAACAAAACTTTGGCGCGTAACTCGTCCCGCACCGTTTGTCGTAGACCCACAAATGAGGTGTCAAATCGACCGGCTTATTGAGGAGAGGTGTGCTATGACTTTTCTAAGCGATCGGGTGTACGATGTTCGCACAGCGTACGAAAAAACGGCTAAAAAAACTCCCATAGACTTAACATGGGGGCCAAATCTGTGAGATCATATCTTTGGATCAGAAGGTCATAAAGACTTGGGGCTGGGCTCTTTTGATTCGGCCAGCCAATATGTAGTGACACAGCAACTTCATAGCCACGCCCTAGCAACCAATTACTGCACCCTAGCAACCGGTGCCGAATTTTGCCACTGCAAGCACCATTCACATTTTCTTCAGGAAATGTACATTCTAGTTATTCTTCTTCTTCTTCTTCTTCTTCCACTTTTTTTTCTGCGCGCTACTCCTCCTGCAGCGTTTGTCCTAGACCCATGAATGAGGTGTCAAATCGACCGGCTCATTGAGGACAGGTGTGCTATGACTTTTATAAGCGATCGGACCAACGATGTTCGCACAGCGGATGAAAAAGCGGCCAAAAAGTCCCATTGACTTACATTGAAAAATTCAAATTCACGAACATTCCGTCTCTCTCAACTGTCACTTTCTCACACACACTCACACACGCAGGCCCTTAGAAGCCTTTCTCTCTCAGACACAGACACTCATTTTCTTCCACTTTTATTTCTGCGCGCTATTTCTCCCGCAGCGTTTGTCCTAGACCCATGAATGAGGTGTCAAATCGACCGGCTCATTGAGGAGAGGTGTGCTATTTTTTTTATAAGCGATCGGACCAACGATGTTCGCACAGGGGGCGAAAAAGCGGCCAAAAAAGTCCCATTGACTTTCAATGGCGGAATCTTCAGAAATTTGAATTTCAACTGTCACTTTCTCACACACACTCACACACGCAGGCCCTTAGAAGCCTTTCTCTCTCAGACACAGACACTCATTTTCTTCCACTTTTTTTTCTGCGCGCTACTCCTCCCGCAGTTTTTGTCCTAGACCCATGAATGAGGTGTCAAATCGACCGGCTCATTGAGGAGAGGTGTGCTATGACTTTTTTAAGCGATCGGGTGTACGATGTTCGTCCGGCGGGCGAAAAAGTAGCGAAAAAAATCCCATAGACTTTGCATTGGGACAAACTTTGACGAGTAATAGCTCCTAACGAGAATTTCATAGAAACATGTGGGTTACCACGTTTGAAGAGCCTGATAGGCTCTCTCAGACCATACCTCAAAATGGGGTGTAAGTTGTACCCCTGGGGCGCAAGAGCTGCCCAAAGTTGCCCCATAGACATACTATGGTGAAGCCGTGCCCATGAACCAGGAAGTACTGTGTTTTTCCTACTATGGGAAATTACATAGGGATTTTGTATTGAACATAACTCTGGATCACAATGTCATAGAGACAAGGGGGTGGGCTCATTTTACTCAGGCAACCAATCAGTCTCTCAGGATCATTGTAAAGCTATCAAGCCACGCCCTAGCAACCATATAGAGCACCATAGCAACAAGTTCCATAGACTTCCATTGAAAAAGATCAAAGGAATATCTTTGGATAGGAGTGTCATAGAAACATGAGGGTGGGCTCATTTGACTCGAGGCAGCAAACCGCCAATCACAAATCACCTTAAAGACATCATAGCCACGCCTTAGCAACCATATAGAGCACCCTAGCAACCCAAAGCATAGGCAGATATCTTCAAATCTGAATATCATAGAGGCATGGGGGTTGGTTTATATCATTCATACTGGCAAGCAGCCTTTGGTGTATCATCATTGGTAGCTGCCAAGCCACTCCTTAGCAACCAAACAGAGTACCCTAGCAACCATTTTGCAAGATCTATATCTCTGCGTCAGAACATCGTACAGACATGGGGGTTGGTTTATATTGTCAAGCAGCCTTTGGAGTATCATCATTGGCAGCTGCCAAGCCACTCCCTAGCAACCAAACAGAGTACCCTAGCAACCGTTTTGCAACACCTATATCTCTGCATCAGAACATTATCGAGACATGGCGGTTGGCTCTTTTGACTCATGCTAGCAAACTGGACTTCCACCATGCTACACATGCTAGCAGTGAATAGCTACATGCTAATAGTGATTAGCTTAAGGTTTAAACATGACACAAACTAGTAAAAATGTGTTAGAATAATGCTAGTGGCATGTTAATTGTGTTAGCATGATGCTAGTAGCATGCTAATCATGTTAGCATCATGCTAGCAAACATGCTAATCATGTTAGCATCTTGTTAAAAACATGTTAACAACATGGTAATCATGCTAGCATCATGCTAGCATTATGCTAATGATGTTAGCATGTTGCTAGCATTATGTTAACATGATTAGCATCTTGTTAAAATCATGCTAGCAACATGGTAATCATGCTAGCATCATGCTAACATTATGCTAATCATGTTAGCATGTTTGCTAGCATTATGCTAACATGATTAGCATCTTGTTTAAAACATGCTAGCAGCATGCTAAGGGTGTTAGCATCATGCTAGCAACATGCTAATCATGTTAGCATCTTGTTAAAAACATCCTAGCAAGACGGTAATTATGTTAGCATCATGCTAATCAAGAGTGCCGAGTTTTGCCACTGCAAGCACCATTCACATTTTCTTCAGGAAATTACTATTCACCTGAACAAAACTTTGGCGCGTAACTCGTCCCGCACCGTTTGTCGTAGACCCACGAATGAGGTGTCAAATCGACCGGCTTATTGAGGAGAGGTGTGCTATGACTTTTCTAAGTGATCGGCTGTACGATCTTCGCACAGCGTACGAAAAAACGGCTGAAAAAACTCCCATAGACTTAACATGGGGGCCAAATCTGTGAGATCATTTCTTTGGTTTAGAAGGTCATAGAGACTTGGGGCTGGGCTCTTTTGACTCGGTCAGCCAATAAATAGTGACACAGCAACTTCATAGCCACGCCCTAGCAACCAATTACAGCACCCTAGCAACCGGTGCCGAATTTTGCCACTGCAAGCACCATTCACATTTTCTTCAGGAAATGTACATTCTAGTTAATGGTGCTTGCCAAAGGCAAAGCTCCATTCTTATTCTCCTGCATACTTATTATTATTATTATTATTATTAATGGTGCTTGCCAAAGGCAAAGCTCCATTCTTATTATTGCTCATACTTATTATTCTTCTTCTTCTTCTTCTGGACACAATTTCTGCGCGCTACTCCTCCCGCAGTTTTTGTCCTAGACCCATGAATGAGGTGTCAAATCGACCGGCTCATTGAGGACAGGTGTGCTATGACTTTTATAAGCGATCGGACCAACGATGTTCGCACAGCGGACGAAAAAGCGGCCAAAAAAGTCCCATTGACTTACATTGAAAAATTCAAATTCACGAACATTCCGTCTCTCTCAACTGTCACTTTCTCACACACACTCACACACGCAGGCCCTTAGAAGCCTTTGTCTCTCAGACACAGACACTTATTTTCTTCCACTTTTATTTCTGCGCGCTATTTCTCCCGCAGCGTTTGTCCTAGACCCATGAATGAGGTGTCAAATCGACCGGCTTATTGAGGAGAGGTGTGCTATGACTTTTATAAGCGATCGGGTGTACGATGTTCGTCCGGCGGGCGAAAAAGTAGCGAAAAAAATCCCATAGACTTTGCATTGGGACAAACTTTGACGAGTAATAGCTCCTAACGAGAATTTCATAGAAACATGTGGGTTACCAGGTTTGAAGAGCCTGATAGGCTCTCTCAGACCATACCTCAAAATGGGGTGTAAGTTGTACCCCTGGGGCGCAAGAGCTGCCCAAAGTTGCCCCATAGACATACTATGGTGAAGCCGTGCCCATGAACCAGGAAGTACTGTGTTTTTCCTACTATGGGAAATTACATAGGGATTTTGTATTGAACATAACTCTGGATCACAATGTCATAGAGACAAGGGGGTGGGCTCATATTACTCAGGCAACCAATCAGTCTCTCAGGATCATTGTGAAGCTATCAAGCCACCCCCTAGCAACCATATAGAGCACCATAGCAACAAGTTCCATAGACTTCCATTGAAAAAGATCAAATGAATATCTTTGGATAGGAGTGTCATAGAAACATGAGGGTGGGCTCATTTGACTTGGGGCAGCAAACGGCCAATCACGAATCACCTTCAAGACATCATAGCCACGCCCTAGCAACCATTCAGAGCACCCTAGCAACCCAAAGCATAGAGGGGATATCTTCAAATCTGAACATCATAGAGGAATGGGGGTTGGTTTATAGCATTCATACTGGCAAGCAGCCTTTGGTTTATCATTACTGGCAGCTGCCAAGCCACTCCCTAGCAACCAAACAGAGTACCCTAGCAACCGTTTAGCAAGATCTATATCTCTGCATCAGAACATCGTAAAGACATGGGGGTTGGTTTATATTGTCAAGCAGCCTTTGGAGTATCATCATTGGTAGCTACCAGGCCACTCCCTAGCAACCAACCAGATTACCCTAGCAACCGTTTTTCAAGCTCCATATCTCTGCATCAGAACATCATAAAGACATGGGGGTTGGTTTATATTGTCAAGCAGCCTTTGGAGTATCATCATTGGCAACTGCCAAGCCACTCCCTAGCAACCAAACAGAGTACCCTAGCAACCATTTAGCGATGCCTATATCTCTGCATCAGAACATCGTAGAGACATGGGGGTTGGCTTTTTTGACTCATGCTAGCAAACTGTACTTGCAACATGCTACACATGCTAGCAGTTAATAGCTACATGCTAATAGTGATTAGCTAAGTGCTAAAGTGGGCTGAGAACATGCTAAGAACTCTATAGAAACTCCATAGTAACTATCTGTGCCAACTACCAACCACCTAGTAACACCATAGCAACCACCCTGGTTACCATAGCAACCGCCCAGAACACCCTAGCAACCGCCTAGCAACACAGTAGTGACCACTCCAGGTACCTTAACAACTGCCTAGCAACACCTTAGCAACCACCCCAAGTACCTTAGCAACCGCCTAGCAACACCTTAGCAACCACCCCAAGTACCTTAGCAACCGCCTAGCAACCGAGTGGCGATTTTGCCACTGCATGCACCATTCACATTTTCTTCAGGAAATGTACATTCTAGTTATTATTATTATTCCACACAAAAGTTTGGCGCGCTACTCCTCCCGCAGTTTTTGTCCTAGACTCATGAATGAGGTGTCAAATCGACCGGCTCATTGAGGAGAGGTGTGCTATGACTTTTATAAGCGATCGGACCAACGATGTTCGCACAGCGGACGAAAAAGCGGCCAAAAAAGTCCCATTGACTTACATTGAAAAATTCAAATTCACGAACATTCCGTCTCTCTCAACTGTCACTTTCTCACACACACTCACACACGCAGGCCCTTAGAAGCCTTTGTCTCTCAGACACAGACACTCATTTTCTTCCACTTTTATTTCTGCGCGCTATTTCTCCCGCAGCGTTTGTCCTAGACCCATGAATGAGGTGTCAAATCGACCGGCTTATTGAGGAGAGGTGTGCTATTTTTTTTTTAAGCGATCGGACCAACGATGTTCGCACAGGGGGCGAAAAAGCGGCCAAAAAAGTCCCATTGACTTTCAATGGCGGAATCTTCAGAAATTTGAATTTCAACTGTCACTTTCTCACACACACTCACACACGCAGGCCCTTAGAAGCCTTTCTCTCTCAGACACAGACACTCATTTTCTTCCACTTTTTTTTCTGCGCGCTACTCCTCCCGCAGTTTTTGTCCTAGACCCATGAATGAGGTGTCAAATCGACCGGCTCATTGAGGAGAGGTGTGCTATGACTTTTATAAGCGATCGGGTGTACGATGTTCGTCCGGCGGGCGAAAAAGTAGCGAAAAAAATCCCATAGACTTTGCATTGGGACAAACTTTGACGAGTAATAGCTCCTAACGAGAATTTCATAGAAACATGTGGGTTACCAGGTTTGAAGAGCCTGATAGGCTCTCTCAGACCATACCTCAAAATGGGGTGTAAGTTGTACCCCTGGGGCGCAAGAGCTGCCCAAAGTTGCCCCATAGACATACTATGGTGAAGCCGTGCCCATGAACCAGGAAGTACTGTGTTTTTCCTACTATGGGAAATTACATAGGGATTTTGTATTGAACATAACTCTGGATCACAATGTCATAGAGACAAGGGGGTGGGCTCATATTACTCAGGCAACCAATCAGTCTCTCAGGATCATTGTGAAGCTATCAAGCCACGCCCTAGCAACCATATAGAGCACCATAGCAACAAGTTCCATAGACTTCCATTGAAAAAGATCAAATGAATATCTTTGGATAGGAGTGTCATAGAAACATGAGGGTGGGCTCATTTGACTCGGGGCAGCAAACGGCCAATCACGAATCACCTTCAAGACATCATAGCCACGCCCTAGCAACCATTCAGAGCACCCTAGCAACCCAAAGCATAGAGGGGATATCTTCAAATCTGAACATCATAGAGGAATGGGGGTTGGTTTATAGCATTCATACTGGCAAGCAGCCTTTGGTTTATCATTACTGGCAGCTGCCAAGCCACTCCCTAGCAACCAAACAGAGTACCCTAGCAACCGTTTAGCAAGATCTATATCTCTGCATCAGAACATCGTAAAGACATGGGGGTTGGTTTATATTGTCAAGCAGCCTTTGGAGTATCATCATTGGTAGCTACCAGGCCACTCCCTAGCAACCAACCAGATTACCCTAGCAACCGTTTTTCAAGATCCATATCTCTGCATCAGAACATCATAAAGACATGGGGGTTGGTTTATATTGTCAAGCAGCCTTTGGAGTATCATCATTGGCAAGCCACTGCCAAGCCACTCCCTAGCAACCAAACAGAGTACCCTAGCAACCATTTAGCGATGCCTATATCTCTGCATCAGAACATCGTAGAGACATGGGGGTTGGCTTTTTTGACTCATGCTAGCAAACTGTACTTGCAACCTGCTACACATGCTAGCAGTTAATAGCTACATGCTAATAGTGATTAGCTAAGTGCTAAAGTGGGCTGAGAACATGCTAAGAACTCTATAGAAACTCCATAGTAACTATCTGTGCCAACTACCAACCACCTAGTGACACCATAGCAACCACCCTGGTTACCATAGCAACCGCCCAGAACACCCTAGCAACCGCCTAGCAACACAGTAGTGACCACTCCAGGTACCTTAACAACTGCCTAGCAACACCTTAGCAACCACCCCAAGTACCTTAGCAACCGCCTAGCAACACCTTAGCAACCACCCCAAGTTCCTTAGCAACCGCCTAGCAACAGAGTGGCGATTTTGCCACTGCAAGCACCATTCACATTTTCTTCAGGAAATGTACATTCTAGTATTGTAATTACTATTCACCTGAACAAAACTTTGGCGCCTAACTCGTCCCGCACCGTTTGTCGTAGACCCACGAATGAGGTGTCAAATCGACCGGCTTATTGAGGAGAGGTGTGCTATGACTTTTCTAAGCGATCGGGTGTACAATGTTCGCACAGCGTACGAAAAAACGGCTGAAAAAACTCCCATAGACTTAACATGGGGGCCAAATCTGTGAGATCATATCTTTGGTTTAGAAGGTCATAGAGACTTGGGGCTGGGCTCTTTTGACTCGGCCTATCAAGCTGCCAATAAGTAGTGACTTTATGGCCACACCCTAGCAACCAATTACAGCACCCTAGCAACCGGGTGCCGAATTTTGCCACTGCAAGCACCATTCACATTTTCTTCAGGAAATGTACATTCTAGTATTGTAATTACTATTCACCTGAACAAAACTTTGGCGCGTAACTCGTCCTGCACCGTTTGTCGTAGACCCACGAATGAGGTGTCAAATCGACCGGCTTATTGAGGAGAGGTGTGCTATGACTTTTCTAAGCGATCGGGTATACGATGTTCGCAGAGCATACGAAAAAACGGCTGAAAAAACTCCCATAGACTTAACATGGGGACCAAATCTGTGAGATCATATCTTTGGTTTAGAAGGTCATAGAGACTTGCGGCTGGGCTCTTTTGACTCGGCCTATCAAGCCGCCAATAAGTAGTGACTTCATGGCCACGCCCTAGCAACCGATTACAGCACCCTAGCAACCGAAGGGGCGAATTTTGCCACTGCAAGCACCATTCACATTTTCTTCAGGAAATGTACATTCTAGTATTGTAATTACTATTCACCTGAACAAAACTTTGGCGCGTAACTCGTCCCGCACTGTTTGCCGTAGACCCACGAATTAGGTGCCAAATCGACCGGGTTATTGAGGAGAGGTGTGCTATGACTTTTCTAAGCGATCGGGTGTACGATGTTCGCACAGCGTGCGAAAAAAACAGCTGAAAATCTCCCATAGACTTAACATTGGGTCAAAATCTGTGAGATCATATCTTTGGATCAGAAGGTCATAGAGACTTGGGGCTGGGCTCTTTTGATTCGGCCAGCCAATAAGTAGTGACACAGCAACTTCATAGCCACGCCCTAGCAACCAATTACAGCACCCTAGCAACCGGGTGCCGAATTTTGCCACTGCAAGCACCATTCACATTTTCTTCAGGAAATGTACATTCTAGTATTGTAATTACTATTCACCTGAACAAAACTTTGGTGCGTAACTCGTTCTGCACTGTTTGTCGTAGACCCACGAATGAGGTGTCAAATCGACCGGCTTATTGAGGAGAGGTGTGCTATGACTTTTATAAGCGATCAGGTGTACGATGTTCGCACAGCGTATGAAAAAACGGCTGAAAAAACTCCCATAGACTTAACATGGGGGCCAAATCTGTGAGATCATATCTTTGGTTTAGAAGGTCATAGAGACTCGGGGCTGGGCTCTTTTGATTCGGCCAGCCAATAAGTAGTGACACAGCAACTTCATAGCCACGCCCTAGCAACCAATTACAGCACCTTAGCAACCGAGTCCGGTGTTTTGCCACTGCAAGCACCATTCACATTTTCTTCAGGAAATGTACATTCTAGTTAATGGTGCTTGCCAAAGGCAAAGCTCCATTCTTAATCTTCTGCATACTTATTATTATTATTATTATTATTATTATTATTCCACACAAAAGTTTGGCGCGCTACTCCTCCCGCAGTTTTTGTCCTAGACTCATGAATGAGGTGTCAAATCGACCGGCTCATTGAGGAGAGGTGTGCTATGACTTTTCTAAGCGATCGGGTGTACGATGTTCGCACAGCGTACGAAAAAACGGCTAAAAAAACTCCCATAGACTTAACATGGGGGCCAAATCTGTGAGATCATATCTTTGGATCAGAAGGTCATAAAGACTTGGGGCTGGGCTCTTTTGATTCGGCCAGCCAATATGTAGTGACACAGCAACTTCATAGCCACGCCCTAGCAACCAATTACTGCACCCTAGCAACCGGTGCCGAATTTTGCCACTGCAAGCACCATTCACATTTTCTTCAGGAAATGTACATTCTAGTTATTCTTCTTCTTCTTCTTCTTCTTCCACTTTTTTTTCTGCGCGCTACTCCTCCTGCAGCGTTTGTCCTAGACCCATGAATGAGGTGTCAAATCGACCGGCTCATTGAGGACAGGTGTGCTATGACTTTTATAAGCGATCGGACCAACGATGTTCGCACAGCGGATGAAAAAGCGGCCAAAAAAGTCCCATTGACTTACATTGAAAAATTCAAATTCACGAACATTCCGTCTCTCTCAACTGTCACTTTCTCACACACACTCACACACGCAGGCCCTTAGAAGCCTTTCTCTCTCAGACACAGACACTCATTTTCTTCCACTTTTATTTCTGCGCGCTATTTCTCCCGCAGCGTTTGTCCTAGACCCATGAATGAGGTGTCAAATCGACCGGCTCATTGAGGAGAGGTGTGCTATTTTTTTTATAAGCGATCGGACCAACGATGTTCGCACAGGGGGCGAAAAAGCGGCCAAAAAGTCCCATTGACTTTCAATGGCGGAATCTTCAGAAATTTGAATTTCAACTGTCACTTTCTCACACACACTCACACACGCAGGCCCTTAGAAGCCTTTCTCTCTCAGACACAGACACTCATTTTCTTCCACTTTTTTTTCTGCGCGCTACTCCTCCCGCAGTTTTTGTCCTAGACCCATGAATGAGGTGTCAAATCGACCGGCTCATTGAGGAGAGGTGTGCTATGACTTTTTTAAGCGATCGGGTGTACGATGTTCGTCCGGCGGGCGAAAAAGTAGCGAAAAAAATCCCATAGACTTTGCATTGGGACAAACTTTGACGAGTAATAGCTCCTAACGAGAATTTCATAGAAACATGTGGGTTACCACGTTTGAAGAGCCTGATAGGCTCTCTCAGACCATACCTCAAAATGGGGTGTAAGTTGTACCCCTGGGGCGCAAGAGCTGCCCAAAGTTGCCCCATAGACATACTATGGTGAAGCCGTGCCCATGAACCAGGAAGTACTGTGTTTTTCCTACTATGGGAAATTACATAGGGATTTTGTATTGAACATAACTCTGGATCACAATGTCATAGAGACAAGGGGGTGGGCTCATTTTACTCAGGCAACCAATCAGTCTCTCAGGATCATTGTAAAGCTATCAAGCCACGCCCTAGCAACCATATAGAGCACCATAGCAACAAGTTCCATAGACTTCCATTGAAAAAGATCAAAGGAATATCTTTGGATAGGAGTGTCATAGAAACATGAGGGTGGGCTCATTTGACTCGAGGCAGCAAACCGCCAATCACAAATCACCTTAAAGACATCATAGCCACGCCTTAGCAACCATATAGAGCACCCTAGCAACCCAAAGCATAGGCAGATATCTTCAAATCTGAATATCATAGAGGCATGGGGGTTGGTTTATATCATTCATACTGGCAAGCAGCCTTTGGTGTATCATCATTGGTAGCTGCCAAGCCACTCCTTAGCAACCAAACAGAGTACCCTAGCAACCATTTTGCAAGATCTATATCTCTGCGTCAGAACATCGTACAGACATGGGGGTTGGTTTATATTGTCAAGCAGCCTTTGGAGTATCATCATTGGCAGCTGCCAAGCCACTCCCTAGCAACCAAACAGAGTACCCTAGCAACCGTTTTGCAACACCTATATCTCTGCATCAGAACATTATCGAGACATGGCGGTTGGCTCTTTTGACTCATGCTAGCAAACTGGACTTCCACCATGCTACACATGCTAGCAGTGAATAGCTACATGCTAATAGTGATTAGCTTAAGGTTTAAACATGACACAAACTAGTAAAAATGTGTTAGAATAATGCTAGTGGCATGTTAATTGTGTTAGCATGATGCTAGTAGCATGCTAATCATGTTAGCATCATGCTAGCAAACATGCTAATCATGTTAGCATCTTGTTAAAAACATGTTAACAACATGGTAATCATGCTAGCATCATGCTAGCATTATGCTAATGATGTTAGCATGTTGCTAGCATTATGTTAACATGATTAGCATCTTGTTAAAATCATGCTAGCAACATGGTAATCATGCTAGCATCATGCTAACATTATGCTAATCATGTTAGCATGTTTGCTAGCATTATGCTAACATGATTAGCATCTTGTTTAAAACATGCTAGCAGCATGCTAAGGGTGTTAGCATCATGCTAGCAACATGCTAATCATGTTAGCATCTTGTTAAAAACATCCTAGCAAGACGGTAATTATGTTAGCATCATGCTAATCAAGAGTGCCGAGTTTTGCCACTGCAAGCACCATTCACATTTTCTTCAGGAAATTACTATTCACCTGAACAAAACTTTGGCGCGTAACTCGTCCCGCACCGTTTGTCGTAGACCCACGAATGAGGTGTCAAATCGACCGGCTTATTGAGGAGAGGTGTGCTATGACTTTTCTAAGTGATCGGCTGTACGATCTTCGCACAGCGTACGAAAAAACGGCTGAAAAAACTCCCATAGACTTAACATGGGGGCCAAATCTGTGAGATCATTTCTTTGGTTTAGAAGGTCATAGAGACTTGGGGCTGGGCTCTTTTGACTCGGTCAGCCAATAAATAGTGACACAGCAACTTCATAGCCACGCCCTAGCAACCAATTACAGCACCCTAGCAACCGGTGCCGAATTTTGCCACTGCAAGCACCATTCACATTTTCTTCAGGAAATGTACATTCTAGTTAATGGTGCTTGCCAAAGGCAAAGCTCCATTCTTATTCTCCTGCATACTTATTATTATTATTATTATTATTAATGGTGCTTGCCAAAGGCAAAGCTCCATTCTTATTATTGCTCATACTTATTATTCTTCTTCTTCTTCTTCTGGACACAATTTCTGCGCGCTACTCCTCCCGCAGTTTTTGTCCTAGACCCATGAATGAGGTGTCAAATCGACCGGCTCATTGAGGACAGGTGTGCTATGACTTTTATAAGCGATCGGACCAACGATGTTCGCACAGCGGACGAAAAAGCGGCCAAAAAAGTCCCATTGACTTACATTGAAAAATTCAAATTCACGAACATTCCGTCTCTCTCAACTGTCACTTTCTCACACACACTCACACACGCAGGCCCTTAGAAGCCTTTGTCTCTCAGACACAGACACTTATTTTCTTCCACTTTTATTTCTGCGCGCTATTTCTCCCGCAGCGTTTGTCCTAGACCCATGAATGAGGTGTCAAATCGACCGGCTTATTGAGGAGAGGTGTGCTATGACTTTTATAAGCGATCGGGTGTACGATGTTCGTCCGGCGGGCGAAAAAGTAGCGAAAAAAATCCCATAGACTTTGCATTGGGACAAACTTTGACGAGTAATAGCTCCTAACGAGAATTTCATAGAAACATGTGGGTTACCAGGTTTGAAGAGCCTGATAGGCTCTCTCAGACCATACCTCAAAATGGGGTGTAAGTTGTACCCCTGGGGCGCAAGAGCTGCCCAAAGTTGCCCCATAGACATACTATGGTGAAGCCGTGCCCATGAACCAGGAAGTACTGTGTTTTTCCTACTATGGGAAATTACATAGGGATTTTGTATTGAACATAACTCTGGATCACAATGTCATAGAGACAAGGGGGTGGGCTCATATTACTCAGGCAACCAATCAGTCTCTCAGGATCATTGTGAAGCTATCAAGCCACCCCCTAGCAACCATATAGAGCACCATAGCAACAAGTTCCATAGACTTCCATTGAAAAAGATCAAATGAATATCTTTGGATAGGAGTGTCATAGAAACATGAGGGTGGGCTCATTTGACTTGGGGCAGCAAACGGCCAATCACGAATCACCTTCAAGACATCATAGCCACGCCCTAGCAACCATTCAGAGCACCCTAGCAACCCAAAGCATAGAGGGGATATCTTCAAATCTGAACATCATAGAGGAATGGGGGTTGGTTTATAGCATTCATACTGGCAAGCAGCCTTTGGTTTATCATTACTGGCAGCTGCCAAGCCACTCCCTAGCAACCAAACAGAGTACCCTAGCAACCGTTTAGCAAGATCTATATCTCTGCATCAGAACATCGTAAAGACATGGGGGTTGGTTTATATTGTCAAGCAGCCTTTGGAGTATCATCATTGGTAGCTACCAGGCCACTCCCTAGCAACCAACCAGATTACCCTAGCAACCGTTTTTCAAGCTCCATATCTCTGCATCAGAACATCATAAAGACATGGGGGTTGGTTTATATTGTCAAGCAGCCTTTGGAGTATCATCATTGGCAACTGCCAAGCCACTCCCTAGCAACCAAACAGAGTACCCTAGCAACCATTTAGCGATGCCTATATCTCTGCATCAGAACATCGTAGAGACATGGGGGTTGGCTTTTTTGACTCATGCTAGCAAACTGTACTTGCAACATGCTACACATGCTAGCAGTTAATAGCTACATGCTAATAGTGATTAGCTAAGTGCTAAAGTGGGCTGAGAACATGCTAAGAACTCTATAGAAACTCCATAGTAACTATCTGTGCCAACTACCAACCACCTAGTAACACCATAGCAACCACCCTGGTTACCATAGCAACCGCCCAGAACACCCTAGCAACCGCCTAGCAACACAGTAGTGACCACTCCAGGTACCTTAACAACTGCCTAGCAACACCTTAGCAACCACCCCAAGTACCTTAGCAACCGCCTAGCAACACCTTAGCAACCACCCCAAGTACCTTAGCAACCGCCTAGCAACCGAGTGGCGATTTTGCCACTGCATGCACCATTCACATTTTCTTCAGGAAATGTACATTCTAGTTATTATTATTATTCCACACAAAAGTTTGGCGCGCTACTCCTCCCGCAGTTTTTGTCCTAGACTCATGAATGAGGTGTCAAATCGACCGGCTCATTGAGGAGAGGTGTGCTATGACTTTTATAAGCGATCGGACCAACGATGTTCGCACAGCGGACGAAAAAGCGGCCAAAAAAGTCCCATTGACTTACATTGAAAAATTCAAATTCACGAACATTCCGTCTCTCTCAACTGTCACTTTCTCACACACACTCACACACGCAGGCCCTTAGAAGCCTTTGTCTCTCAGACACAGACACTCATTTTCTTCCACTTTTATTTCTGCGCGCTATTTCTCCCGCAGCGTTTGTCCTAGACCCATGAATGAGGTGTCAAATCGACCGGCTTATTGAGGAGAGGTGTGCTATTTTTTTTTTAAGCGATCGGACCAACGATGTTCGCACAGGGGGCGAAAAAGCGGCCAAAAAAGTCCCATTGACTTTCAATGGCGGAATCTTCAGAAATTTGAATTTCAACTGTCACTTTCTCACACACACTCACACACGCAGGCCCTTAGAAGCCTTTCTCTCTCAGACACAGACACTCATTTTCTTCCACTTTTTTTTCTGCGCGCTACTCCTCCCGCAGTTTTTGTCCTAGACCCATGAATGAGGTGTCAAATCGACCGGCTCATTGAGGAGAGGTGTGCTATGACTTTTATAAGCGATCGGGTGTACGATGTTCGTCCGGCGGGCGAAAAAGTAGCGAAAAAAATCCCATAGACTTTGCATTGGGACAAACTTTGACGAGTAATAGCTCCTAACGAGAATTTCATAGAAACATGTGGGTTACCAGGTTTGAAGAGCCTGATAGGCTCTCTCAGACCATACCTCAAAATGGGGTGTAAGTTGTACCCCTGGGGCGCAAGAGCTGCCCAAAGTTGCCCCATAGACATACTATGGTGAAGCCGTGCCCATGAACCAGGAAGTACTGTGTTTTTCCTACTATGGGAAATTACATAGGGATTTTGTATTGAACATAACTCTGGATCACAATGTCATAGAGACAAGGGGGTGGGCTCATATTACTCAGGCAACCAATCAGTCTCTCAGGATCATTGTGAAGCTATCAAGCCACGCCCTAGCAACCATATAGAGCACCATAGCAACAAGTTCCATAGACTTCCATTGAAAAAGATCAAATGAATATCTTTGGATAGGAGTGTCATAGAAACATGAGGGTGGGCTCATTTGACTCGGGGCAGCAAACGGCCAATCACGAATCACCTTCAAGACATCATAGCCACGCCCTAGCAACCATTCAGAGCACCCTAGCAACCCAAAGCATAGAGGGGATATCTTCAAATCTGAACATCATAGAGGAATGGGGGTTGGTTTATAGCATTCATACTGGCAAGCAGCCTTTGGTTTATCATTACTGGCAGCTGCCAAGCCACTCCCTAGCAACCAAACAGAGTACCCTAGCAACCGTTTAGCAAGATCTATATCTCTGCATCAGAACATCGTAAAGACATGGGGGTTGGTTTATATTGTCAAGCAGCCTTTGGAGTATCATCATTGGTAGCTACCAGGCCACTCCCTAGCAACCAACCAGATTACCCTAGCAACCGTTTTTCAAGATCCATATCTCTGCATCAGAACATCATAAAGACATGGGGGTTGGTTTATATTGTCAAGCAGCCTTTGGAGTATCATCATTGGCAAGCCACTGCCAAGCCACTCCCTAGCAACCAAACAGAGTACCCTAGCAACCATTTAGCGATGCCTATATCTCTGCATCAGAACATCGTAGAGACATGGGGGTTGGCTTTTTTGACTCATGCTAGCAAACTGTACTTGCAACATGCTACACATGCTAGCAGTTAATAGCTACATGCTAATAGTGATTAGCTAAGTGCTAAAGTGGGCTGAGAACATGCTAAGAACTCTATAGAAACTCCATAGTAACTATCTGTGCCAACTACCAACCACCTAGTGACACCATAGCAACCACCCTGGTTACCATAGCAACCGCCCAGAACACCCTAGCAACCGCCTAGCAACACAGTAGTGACCACTCCAGGTACCTTAACAACTGCCTAGCAACACCTTAGCAACCACCCCAAGTACCTTAGCAACCGCCTAGCAACACCTTAGCAACCACCCCAAGTTCCTTAGCAACCGCCTAGCAACAGAGTGGCGATTTTGCCACTGCAAGCACCATTCACATTTTCTTCAGGAAATGTACATTCTAGTATTGTAATTACTATTCACCTGAACAAAACTTTGGCGCCTAACTCGTCCCGCACCGTTTGTCGTAGACCCACGAATGAGGTGTCAAATCGACCGGCTTATTGAGGAGAGGTGTGCTATGACTTTTCTAAGCGATCGGGTGTACAATGTTCGCACAGCGTACGAAAAAACGGCTGAAAAAACTCCCATAGACTTAACATGGGGGCCAAATCTGTGAGATCATATCTTTGGTTTAGAAGGTCATAGAGACTTGGGGCTGGGCTCTTTTGACTCGGCCTATCAAGCTGCCAATAAGTAGTGACTTTATGGCCACACCCTAGCAACCAATTACAGCACCCTAGCAACCGGGTGCCGAATTTTGCCACTGCAAGCACCATTCACATTTTCTTCAGGAAATGTACATTCTAGTATTGTAATTACTATTCACCTGAACAAAACTTTGGCGCGTAACTCGTCCTGCACCGTTTGTCGTAGACCCACGAATGAGGTGTCAAATCGACCGGCTTATTGAGGAGAGGTGTGCTATGACTTTTCTAAGCGATCGGGTATACGATGTTCGCAGAGCATACGAAAAAACGGCTGAAAAAACTCCCATAGACTTAACATGGGGACCAAATCTGTGAGATCATATCTTTGGTTTAGAAGGTCATAGAGACTTGCGGCTGGGCTCTTTTGACTCGGCCTATCAAGCCGCCAATAAGTAGTGACTTCATGGCCACGCCCTAGCAACCGATTACAGCACCCTAGCAACCGAAGGGGCGAATTTTGCCACTGCAAGCACCATTCACATTTTCTTCAGGAAATGTACATTCTAGTATTGTAATTACTATTCACCTGAACAAAACTTTGGCGCGTAACTCGTCCCGCACTGTTTGCCGTAGACCCACGAATTAGGTGCCAAATCGACCGGGTTATTGAGGAGAGGTGTGCTATGACTTTTCTAAGCGATCGGGTGTACGATGTTCGCACAGCGTGCGAAAAAAACAGCTGAAAATCTCCCATAGACTTAACATTGGGTCAAAATCTGTGAGATCATATCTTTGGATCAGAAGGTCATAGAGACTTGGGGCTGGGCTCTTTTGATTCGGCCAGCCAATAAGTAGTGACACAGCAACTTCATAGCCACGCCCTAGCAACCAATTACAGCACCCTAGCAACCGGGTGCCGAATTTTGCCACTGCAAGCACCATTCACATTTTCTTCAGGAAATGTACATTCTAGTATTGTAATTACTATTCACCTGAACAAAACTTTGGTGCGTAACTCGTTCTGCACTGTTTGTCGTAGACCCACGAATGAGGTGTCAAATCGACCGGCTTATTGAGGAGAGGTGTGCTATGACTTTTATAAGCGATCAGGTGTACGATGTTCGCACAGCGTATGAAAAAACGGCTGAAAAAACTCCCATAGACTTAACATGGGGGCCAAATCTGTGAGATCATATCTTTGGTTTAGAAGGTCATAGAGACTCGGGGCTGGGCTCTTTTGATTCGGCCAGCCAATAAGTAGTGACACAGCAACTTCATAGCCACGCCCTAGCAACCAATTACAGCACCTTAGCAACCGAGTCCGGTGTTTTGCCACTGCAAGCACCATTCACATTTTCTTCAGGAAATGTACATTCTAGTTAATGGTGCTTGCCAAAGGCAAAGCTCCATTCTTAATCTTCTGCATACTTATTATTATTATTATTATTATTATTATTATTCCACACAAAAGTTTGGCGCGCTACTCCTCCCGCAGTTTTTGTCCTAGACTCATGAATGAGGTGTCAAATCGACCGGCTCATTGAGGAGAGGTGTGCTATGACTTTTATAAGCGATCGGACCAACGATGTTCGCACAGCGGACGAAAAAGCGGCCAAAAAAGTCCCATTGACTTACATTGAAAAATTCAAATTCACGAACATTCCGTCTCTCTCAACTGTCACTTTCTCACACACACTCACACACGCAGGCCCTTAGAAGCCTTTGTCTCTCAGACACAGACACTCATTTTCTTCCACTTTTATTTCTGCGCGCTATTTCTCCCGCAGCGTTTGTCCTAGACCCATGAATGAGGTGTCAAATCGACCGGCTTATTGAGGAGAGGTGTGCTATTTTTTTTTTAAGCGATCGGACCAACGATGTTCGCACAGGGGGCGAAAAAGCGGCCAAAAAAGTCCCATTGACTTTCAATGGCGGAATCTTCAGAAATTTGAATTTCAACTGTCACTTTCTCACACACACTCACACACGCAGGCCCTTAGAAGCCTTTCTCTCTCAGACACAGACACTCATTTTCTTCCACTTTTTTTTCTGCGCGCTACTCCTCCCGCAGTTTTTGTCCTAGACCCATGAATGAGGTGTCAAATCGACCGGCTCATTGAGGAGAGGTGTGCTATGACTTTTATAAGCGATCGGGTGTACGGTGTTCGTCCGGCGGGCGAAAAAGTAGCGAAAAAAATCCCATAGACTTTGCATTGGGACAAACTTTGACGAGTAATAGCTCCTAACGAGAATTTCATAGAAACATGTGGGTTACCAGGTTTGAAGAGCCTGATAGGCTCTCTCAGAGCATACCTCAAAATGGGGTGTAAGTTGTACCCCTGGGGCGCAAGAGCTGCCCAAAGTTGCCCCATAGACATACTATGGTGAAGCCGTGCCCATGAACCAGGAAGTACTGTGTTTTTCCTACTATGGGAAATTACATAGGGATTTTGTATTGAACATAACTCTGGATCACAATGTCATAGAGACAAGGGGGTGGGCTCATATTACTCAGGCAACCAATCAGTCTCTCAGGATCATTGTGAAGCTATCAAGCCACGCCCTAGCAACCATATAGAGCACCATAGCAACAAGTTCCATAGACTTCCATTGAAAAAGATCAAATGAATATCTTTGGATAGGAGTGTCATAGAAACATGAGGGTGGGCTCATTTGACTCGGGGCAGCAAACGGCCAATCACGAATCACCTTCAAGACATCATAGCCACGCCCTAGCAACCATTCAGAGCACCCTAGCAACCCAAAGCATAGAGGGGATATCTTCAAATCTGAACATCATAGAGGAATGGGGGTTGGTTTATAGCATTCATACTGGCAAGCAGCCTTTGGTTTATCATTACTGGCAGCTGCCAAGCCACTCCCTAGCAACCAAACAGAGTACCCTAGCAACCGTTTAGCAAGATCTATATCTCTGCATCAGAACATCGTAAAGACATGGGGGTTGGTTTATATTGTCAAGCAGCCTTTGGAGTATCATCATTGGTAGCTACCAGGCCACTCCCTAGCAACCAACCAGATTACCCTAGCAACCGTTTTTCAAGATCCATATCTCTGCATCAGAACATCATAAAGACATGGGGGTTGGTTTATATTGTCAAGCAGCCTTTGGAGTATCATCATTGGCAAGCCACTGCCAAGCCACTCCCTAGCAACCAAACAGAGTACCCTAGCAACCATTTAGCGATGCCTATATCTCTGCATCAGAACATCGTAGAGACATGGGGGTTGGCTTTTTTGACTCATGCTAGCAAACTGTACTTGCAACATGCTACACATGCTAGCAGTTAATAGCTACATGCTAATAGTGATTAGCTAAGTGCTAAAGTGGGCTGAGAACATGCTAAGAACTCTATAGAAACTCCATAGTAACTATCTGTGCCAACTACCAACCACCTAGTGACACCATAGCAACCACCCTGGTTACCATAGCAACCGCCCAGAACACCCTAGCAACCGCCTAGCAACACAGTAGTGACCACTCCAGGTACCTTAACAACTGCCTAGCAACACCTTAGCAACCACCCCAAGTACCTTAGCAACCGCCTAGCAACACCTTAGCAACCACCCCAAGTTCCTTAGCAACAGAGTGGCGATTTTGCCACTGCAAGCACCATTCACATTTTCTTCAGGAAATGTACATTCTAGTATTGTAATTACTATTCACCTGAACAAAACTTTGGCGCGTAACTCGCCCCGCACCGTTTGTCGTAGACCCACGAATGAGGTGTCAAATCGACCGGCTTATTGAGGAGAGGTGTGCTATGACTTTTCTAAGCGATCGGGTGTACGATGTTCGCACAGCGTACGAAAAAACGGCTGAAAAAACTCCCATAGACTTAACATTGAGTCAAAATCTGTGAGATCATATCTTTGGATCAGAAGGTCATAGAGACTTGGGGCTGGGCTCTTTTGATTCGGCCAGCCAATAAGTAGTGACACAGCAACTTCATAGCCACGCCCTAGCAACCAATTACAGCACCCTAGCAACCGGTGCCGAATTTTGCCACTGCAAGCACCATTCACATTTTCTTCAGGAAATGTACATTCTAGTATTGTAATTACTATTCACCTGAACAAAACTTTGGCGCGTAACTCGTCCCGCACCTTTTGTCGTAGACCCACAAATGAGGTGTCAAATCGACCGGCTTATTGAGGAGAAGTGTGCTATGACTTTTCTCAGCGATCGGGTGTACGATGTTCAGACAGTGTACGAAAAAAATGGCTGAAAAAACTCCCATAGACTTAACATTGGGACAAAATCTAAGATATCATATCTTTGGATCAGAAGAATTTAGAGACTTGGGGCTGGGCTCTTTTTACTCGACCTATCAAGCAGCCAATAAGTAGTTCATAGCCACGCCCTAGCAACCAATTACAGCACCCTAGCAACCGGTGCCGAATTTTGCCACTGCAAGCACCATTCACATTTTCTTCAGGAAATGTACATTCTAGTATTGTAATTACTATTCACCTGAACAAAACTTTGGCGCGTAACTCGTCCCGCACCGTTTGTTGTAGACCCACGAATGAGGTGTCAAATCGACCGGCTTATTGAGGAGAGGTGTGCTATGACTTTTCTAAGCGATCGGGTGTACGATGTTCGCACAGCGTACGAAAAAAATGGCTGAATAAACTCCCATAGACTTAACATTGAGTCAAAATCTATGAGATCATATCTTTGGATCAGAAGGTCATAGAGACTTGGGGCTGGGCTCTTTTGATTCGGCCAGCCAATAAGTAGTGACACAGCAACTTCATAGCCACGCCCTAGCAACCAATTACAGCACCCTAGCAACCGGTGCCGAATTTTTCCACTGCAAGCACCATTCACATTTTCTTCAGGAAATGTACATTCTAGTTATTATTATTAATGGTGCTTGCCAAAGGCAAAGCTCCATTCTTATTCTCCTGCATACTTATTATTCTTCTTCTTCTTCTTCTTCTTCTTCCACTTTTTTTTCTGCGCGCTACTCCTCCCGCAGCTTTTGTCCTAGACCCATGAATGAGGTGTCAAATCGACCGGCTCATTGAGGAGAGGTGTGCTATGACTTTTATAAGCGATCGGACCAACGATGTTCGCACAGCGGACGAAAAAGCGGCCAAAAAAAACCCATTGACTTACATTGAAAAATTCAAATTCACGAACATTCCGTCTCTCTCAACTGTCACTTTCTCACACACACTCACACACACGCAGGCCCTTAGAAGCCTTTCTCTCTCAGACACAGACACTCATTTTCTTCCACTTTTATTTCTGCGCGCTACTCCTCCCGCAGCGTTTGTCCTAGACCCATGAATGAGGTGTCAAATCGACCGGCTCATTGAGGAGATGTGTGTTATGACTTTTATAAGCGATCGGACCAACGATGTTCGCACAGGGGGCGAAATAGCGGCCAAAAAAGTCCCATTGACTTTCAATGGCGGAATCTTCAGAAATTTGAATTTCAACTGTCACTTTCTCACACACACTCACACACGTAGGCCCTTAGAACCCTTTCTCTCACTCACTCACTATTGATCACAGTGTGATAGAGACAAGGGGGCGGGCTCATTTCACTCAGGCAACCAATCAGTGTCTCAGGATCATTGTGAAGCTATCAAGCCACGCCTTAGCAACCATATAGAGCACCATAGCAACAAGTTCCATAGACTTCCATTGAAAAAGATCAAAGGAATATCTTTGGATAGGAGTGTCATAGAAACATGAGGGTGGGCTCATTTGACTCGGGGCAGCAAACGGCCAATCACGAATCACCTTAAACATCATAGCCACGCCTTAGCAACCATTAGAGCACCCTAGCAACCCAAAGCAAGGATATATTCAATCTGAATATCATAGAGCATGGGGGTTGGTTTATATCATTCTACTGGCAAGCAGCCTTTGGTGTATCATCATTGGTAGCTGCCAAGCCACTCCTTCAACCAAACAGAGTACCCTAGCAACCATTTTGCAGATCTATATCTCTGCATCAGAACATCATAGAGACATGGGGTTGGTTATATTGTCAAGCAGCCTTTGGAGTATCTCATTGGCAGCTGCCAAGCCACTCCCTAGCAACCAACAGGTACCCTAGCAACCGTTTTGCAACACCTATATCTCTGCATCAGACATTATAGAGACATGGCGGTTGGCTCTTTTGACTCATGCTAGCAAACTGGACTTCCAACATGCTACACATGCTAGCGTGAATAGCTACATGCTAATAGTGA
>VTFQ01000001.1:66188366-66279351 GCA_036281575.1 Ancherythroculter nigrocauda | reverse complement strand
CGATATGATATCTCATTGTTTACTACTACAAACTGATAACGGTCAGATAAGTATGATTTGAACCATGCCAATGCAATTCCACGAATGCAACATAATTTTCAAGTCTATTTAAGAGAATATTGTGATCGATAGTGTCAAAGCAGCACTAAGATCCAGTAACACTAATAGAGAGATACAACCACGATCTGATGATAAGAGCAAATCATTAGTAACTCTAATGAGAGCAGTCTCAGTACTATGGTACAGTCTAAATCCTGACTGGAAATCCTCACAGATATTATTTCTTTCTAAAAAGGAACATAGTTGCGATGAAACTGCCTTTAAATGTGGTCACCCTAGGGCACTACACTGTGTTAATCCGGGCCTGTCCGTGAATACTGTAATAAACGATGGTAACTTTAACCACATTTAACAGTACATTAGCAACATGCTAACGAAACATTTAGAAAGACAATTTACAAATCACTAAAAATATCATGATATCATGGATCATGTCAGTTATTATTGCTCCATCTGCCATTTTTTGCTATTGTCCTTGCTTGCTTACCTGCATAAAGTCTTTTGATTTGGCTGTGCTGCTCCAGACGTTATACTACTGCTTGTCTAATGCCTTGAACATGGGCTGGCATATGCAAAAGTTGAGGGGTACATATTAATGATCCCGACTGTTGAGTCACAGTTGGTGTTATGTTGAGATTCGCCTGTTCTTTGGAGGTCTTTTGCACAAATCAAATTTACATAAGGAGAAGGAAACAATGGGTGTTTGAGACTCACTGTATGTCATTTCCATGTACAGAACTCTAATTATTTTACTCTGCTGAGGTAAATTCAATTTTCAATTCTAGGGCACCTTTAATAATCAGTGTTAAATTATATTTTATCCATTTAGCATCAAGACAGAATTTGGAACAAAGGAGCCTCCAAATGTGATATTGTTCAGTTCTGGCATTGCAGCCTCATATGAAGTTTTGTCTCTGACCACGGCCTGTAAGATGGATCTACAGGTTTCCTTTCGACACACAAAGCTGCAATATAACACTTCAGTCTACGTCATATTCAAGTACATCAGAAACATCAGTTTTGACAAACAAACACAAGATATTATGGTTTATTCTTCTAAACTATTTGAATTTAATATGAAAAAATACAATTTTAATGTCTGTTACCACAGATCATGACATTACATTGGAAATACTAACTAATCAACTGAACATCACCTCTGAGTCGAAGAAGACATTTCAGGCCCAGGGAGAGTGGGAGCTCCTCGATATAAGACACTAAAGCTACCATGACTAAGTGGATTGAAGTGGATCAGCTGATATATCAGGTATACAGAGCAGTGTATGGAGTGTAAGCCAATATGTCAATAAAATGATAAGAACATATTAACATAACATGAATATTATATATATATATATATATTATATATTAATATATAATAATTATATATTATATATATATTATATATATATATATATATCTATATATATTATATATATATATATATTATATATATATATATTATTATATATATATATTATATATATTATATATATATATTAATATATATAATATATATATTATATAATATATATATATAATATATATATATATTATATATATATATATATATATAATATATATATATACACAATTTAATTGTTATAATTCCACACTTTGGTGGATAACAGTATAGTTTAGTTTTTTCTATTTAATTTTCAATGTCAACATGTAAATTCTATGTAGTTGTTGCTCTAGAAAGTATATATACATTAATATATGGTTCTCACACCAGAAGGTGCACAGATGAATATTTATTCAGCATTCAGTTAAATTTGTTTGAAAAACCATTCATATTGATTAAATTATTCTAAGGATCCAAATATTGACTTTTTATGGTGGCTGAGAAGAGTAAAACAAATTGCAATACTGAAAACAAAATTAATCCAAAAACAAAATAACAAATTGTAAACAATGGCGAGTCTAATAACAAGCCAGAAAAACACAATGACAAGTCATACAAAACGAAAAATGTTGGTCTATTTTGCGAATGGAATACTAACAGCATTAAGCCCCATGAAGCTGTAAACCACAGCTCCACGGGGCTTATTGCTTAAAACGGTTACCACACAATACAAATATTAAAGCTAAAAAATATGCATCAATGCAACGGTGTAACTTTCATGAAGTAAAATCGTTAAAAATACTTCCTTCCGCACTGGAAAAATAGTCCCTGACCATGAACAGCAACAGAACTGACATTTATTATGCCATTAGATGGTGGCAAAGACTGTCTTTATGAGGGAGTCACTAAGTCATAAAGACTTTAAAATTGAAACTTGTTGTGAACATGGAACAAGACACAAATGACAAATGCTTTGATGTCAGTGTCAGCAGTGCATGGGAAAACCCATTAAATGTTAAAAGGACAAGATTGCAGCAGATATTCAAACAGATTTTTTATTTTGATAGGACTGACCTGAAGGAAAATGCTGATGGTGAGATGAAGCATTCACAAATGGGTTCATTTCTCAAGGCTTCATTTGCTCACAATAAACCTGGTGGTCAAAGAGTGTAAAACAAGCAGATACAATTACAGATGACCTGATGTGATATGATACACAAACACCAAGGTGTAGGAAACAGAAACAACCAACTTAATAACGACGAGGACAGACAAATGAGTGCAGGAGGAGTGAGTCTCTTTAAAGGGAGTGCTGATGAGGATGTGCAGGTGTAGGGAATCCATGATGAGTGAGATGACGAGCTGACTGGGTGCAGGTGTAGATCAGCAGGGATTATGGGAAGTGGAGTCCTGGGAAGGTGAGACGGACGGTGACTGTGACAGTAGTAAGCTTCAATTAACAAAATCGATAGAGAACAAACATATGTTTACGAGTGGTTCTAAGACAGATGCAGCAACATACACATTTCAGTGGCGCAGCGATACTTATACTTAATGCGGTCAGCTGGATGTTTTTGAGAATTTTACAACAGCTTTGAACGCGGCTCAACCAATCAGAATCAAGGCCGGAACTATCTGATTAATAAACAGCCATATCGTATGGCTACTCATGTGATATTGCTCACATACAAGTGTGTAAATAAATAAGAAATAACAACGGATTATCTTTAAAAACCCTCTTTTTGTGCGGAGCTACTTCCTTCCTCCACAGATTCAAATCTCAAGTTGACAGTTTAACAGTTGAGCCCAAGCCTCTGTTTCTATTTCTAAAACATCACTTTAGACTAGTAACGAAGGAATGTTGAGTTACTTCAATGAAACTCATTGTAATATGTTATAAAGTGGTTAGTTCCTGTCCTTGATTCTGATCAATAGCTGTGTTTTATTCTCAATAAAATGGTTCATCCAACGGTTCTGTGTATCACTACACAACACTCTAAGCAATCACTCTTAGAAACGTAAACTGTATGTTCTCAATTGATATTATTCATTGTTGAAGCTTACTGTATTATATAGAAGAGTACTGTAAGAAAAAGATCGATTGAGTGAGTTTATTACCTGCATTCAGATTTAGAATTTTCTTTCAGGTCAGTCCTATGTTCAAAATAAAAATCTGTTTAAATGTCAATTTCTTGTCCTTTTTAACAGTTAAGGGGTTTTCCCGTGACTGACAGCACTAGTCAAAGCATTTGTAAGTTGCGTCTTGTTCTGTATTCACAACAATTCAGTCTTTTCAGTGTAAAAGTCTTCGCTTCTGAGTGACACACTTATAAAACAGTCTTTGCCGCCATTTAATGGCGTAATAATGTAACTTCTGTTGCTGTTCACGGTCAGGGACTATTTTTTTCCGGCGGAAGGAAGGCTTTTAGAAAAAGTTTACTTCATGAAAGTTGCATTGATACATATTTTTGGCTTTAATATTTGTATTGTGTGGTAACTATTTTTAAAAGCAATAAGGTACTCGAGGCTGGTGCTGTATCGTGAATAAACTCTCATACCTTATTGCTTACTTATGAGAGAGATCGCCTGAGCGAGTTTATTACTGCATCTAGCTGATATTCTTCAGGTCAATCTTAAGACATGCCCATGACAGCGCTAGTCAATGCATTTGTCAGTTGCATCTCATAAGCTGTATAAAGTAGCCTACAAACAATCATTGTTTCCTTGTTTCAGTCCATTTCAAAATAAAAGTCTTAAAGACTGACTGACTCATAAAGACAGTCTTTGCCACCATCTCATGGCGTATTAAAGGGTTAGTTCACCCAAAAATGAAAATAATGTCATTTATTACTCACCCTCATGTTGTTCCACGCCCGTAAGACCTTCATTCATCTTCCGAACACAAATTAAGATATTTTTGTTGAAATCTGATGGCTCAGTGAGGCCTGCATAGCCAGCAATGACATTTCCTCTCTCAAGATCCATTAATGTACTAAAAACATATTTAAATCAGTTCATGTGAGTACAGTGGTTCAATATAATATTATTAAGCGACAGGAATATTTTTGGTGTGCCAAAAAAAAAAAAAAAAACGACTTATATCGTGATGGTCGATTTCAAACACTAACTAAACACGTAAATGAACGGCAAGAATGCATTAAAGGTATTCGGTTTTCAGTAGGAAAGGTGTCCTTTATGCGGCCCCTAAAGTAATAATTAACTTTTTTTTCAATGGAAGAGATTCAATCAAAAAACAACTTTAGCTTGATAAGAATATTCGTATTGTCACTGTGAAGCTGCTTTGAAACAATATGTATTGTGAAAAGTACTATATAAGTGAAGATGACTTGACTTGTGTCGAATCATGATTTGGATCGTGTGTCAAACCACCAAACTGCTGAAATCATGTGACTTTGGTGCTCCGAACAGCTGATTCGACATGCTGATTCATGACGCTCCAAAGCTTCAAGAAGCAGTGTTTTGAAATCGGCCATCACTATATAAGTCGTTATTTAGTTTTTTTGGCGCACCAAAAATATTCTTGTCGCTTTATAATATTAATATCCACTGTACTCACATGAACTGATTTAAATATGTTTTTAGTGCATTAATGGATCTTGAGAGAGGAAATGTCATTGCTAGCTATGGGGGCCTTACTGAGCCATAGGATTTCAACAAAAATATCTTAATGTGTGTTCTGAAGATGAACGAAGGTCTTACGGGTGTAGAACGGCATGAGGGTGAGTAATAAATGATTATGAATTTTTGGGTGAACTAACCTTTTAATATAACTTTCACTGAAGTCAAAATCACTAAATGACTCTTTCACAATACCAAAAAACATGGCATGTTATTTATATTAAATATTATTTATTGAACAGTAATATATAAATGAACAACAATAGCCATTATAACAGTATTAGAAGTAAAATAGGAAATAAACACAAGCAAACAGTTCAGTCAAACGAACAAAAGCAGTGCTCTAGTTAGTACAGGATTTTATTTCAATGTAAAATAAAGTTATGAAACTTAATATAGCCATTAAGCCAAATCTATTAGCTCTGAAACAAGTAATAAATTAATAAGACCAAAGATTGCCCGTTGCCCTTTGATATATTTAAAACGAAAGCATAAGAGCCAGCTGCAAATTCCCGAAGCACTGGCTGAGATGAAGCTGTTCTCTGCAGGTACATGAGTGTTGAACGGTCACTGACGACCTGGAGCTCACACTTCTCTGAAAGCGTCTAGACAAATTTTCAAATAGGCACTATGTTTACATATAAATTGCATATCTGAGGTTTAAACAACTATATTCTCACCTAAAAGAAACTCTTAAAACTACATTCCATTACAAAATTCAATTCAATATGACTAGAGAGCTCTCTAATTCAGTTATTACTACTGGTAATTTTTCTTTTAATGGCCATCTCTATGTTATTTATGCATTCTCTTAGTGTTCTCAATGTTCTCTCTCTCTCTCTCTCTCTTCTACATGACAGATCACCATAAAAAGAAGACCTAAACTGTATGTCATAAACATTATAGTACCTGTATTTTTCTTCCTTTTACTGGATGTGGCCTCCTTCTTCATTGACACAAATGAAGAAGACAAGCTGAACTTTAAAGTGACTTTACTCCTGTCTATTTCTGTGATGCTACTGATTCTTAATGACACGCTGCCCTCTACAGCTGAACACATCCCTCTGATTGGTAAATCTAACATAGACTTGATCATTTAATATTACTTATTTTTTAAGAACGCAATCCTATAATTGAATCTCAAATGAAGTCACAACAATCGGTAACACTTTACAATAAGGTTAACTTCATTAGTTAACATGAACTAATAATGAATTGCACTTATACAGCATTTATCTTTGTTAACAATCTTTGTTAATGTTAATTTCAACATTATATATATATGTCAATCATGGTGTTAGGGCTGCTTGATAATTACAGACAGGTGTGTTGGAGCAGGAACTGAAATCTGCAGCAGGGTTGGACACCCCTGATCTAGAGCATTATTTAGACACACACAGACATCAAGAATCAGTGTATGAATCTCTACAATGGTCATAGTTTGCTGTTTTTCACAGGGGTTTACTGCTGTGCAATTTTTTGTCTCATTGGCATCAGCATAGTGGAGACCATCTTTGTGAATTTTCTGATGGCTAAAGCAGCTAAGAAGAGATCAGTGGAAACAACAGCTGCTGTTACTGTTACTGGCCGAGATGGTAAGGGTTGACACGGCATCTGATTATAAGGAACATTTTCCAGTATTTTATACTTTTACTTCACAAAGTAAGGTTTATGAGTGAAATTAAAGGGTTAGTTCACCCATGGTTTTTCCAAACCAGTATAAATTTCTTTGTTATGTTGAAAACAAAGGAGGATATTTGAAGAAAGTTTGTAACTAGGCCATTGACTTGACACCATTGACTTGCATAGTATTTTTTTTTTTTTTCCTACTATGGAAGTCAATGGTGGCCCAAAGCAGCCTAACAGCCAAACTGTCTTCCTTTGCATACAGTAGTACAAATACATTTATACAGATTTGGATCAACCTGAGGGTGAGTAAATGATGACAGAATTTTCATTTTTGGGCGAACTATCCCTTTAAACTTAAGATTTCTTTGCTTTGTCACATAGGCAAATAAAAGCAAATAAAAATATAGCTGCAAGCATCAATTACGGGGCCAAGCACAAAAGAGGCACAAGAAGCCGGCTGTGAGCATCAGACCAACTGCAACAGTGAGCAATTAAAGACCTATTAAGATCATTTTAGGCAAAAGAGCTGTGAAAGTATATATACTGTCAATAGTAAAGATTTACTGGTTTATCACTTTCGACCAATAGGTGGCACTGTGACCAAATTAATGTGGTATGGTCAGAGTGAGGTGACAATGACACTCGCAAAGTTTTGTGTCAATATGTCAAAGCATTGCAGAGATACAGACTCAACAGTCATTTTGGCATCATGCCTCTGATTCGTTGCTGCGGTATAGGATAATGGTTTTGTCTATCAACATGAAATCCATAAGTTTTTGCCAGTGTGGTCTGAAGATGATACAGTTCGATTTGGTGAAAATTGGCCCAATGGTCTAGGAGGAGATTGAAAAAGTGTGATTTTAAAGAAAATCCAAGTAGTGGAGACTTAGTTATGCTGACTATGGCAAAATTGGCATCAATGTTCTCAGCATGAACCACGGAATCTAATAAGACCAGTCTCATTACAATAGGACACATTTATATAAAGCTTTTTTTCTTTTTTTTTTTTTTTCTTTTTTAAAAGCTATAAGCATTAAAAAAAAAAAAAAAGAAAAAAAATCATTATAAAATTTGACCGAAAGGAGGCATTTTATATCATTTTATATTGTAGTTAATGTAAATTTCATGTTTTGTTCAATTTTAGCACAAACCAAGAGGCACAATCCCACCAATTTATTTTTTATGTGTCCTCAGGGTGACCCCATACATGTGTGTGTCAAATTTGGTGAAAATATCTCATTTCGTTTTGGAGTTATAGACATTTATATGTATAGATCATAACGAACATTTATATGTATGAGATCATGGATGACTTTGTTTTGATTTTTTTTTTTTTTTTTTTTTTTTTGCTAATTCATATCACAATTTGTACATTTGGGCTGTGATATTTAATTAACCAGCTTATGTTCCGTGTTTCCTATGCTAGTTTCTTCTCGATTGGAAGATATTCGCAATCGTTTTTTAAGTGCTAAATTACCACGCCGCACAAACCGCAAGTCGAAACCATGCATGTTTGGTATCGAAACCAAGCATGTTTGGTATCGTTGGACTCAGCAAGGATTCAGTAATCTAAGGATATGACCTGTGAAAATAAGTCAACCAGATCAAAAGTTATATGCATATGGGAAAAAAAATCTCCACTAGGTGGCGCTGGTCTTAAACTTTTCAGGCTCCTTCAGGGCATTGTGCTGGTGTCCCATACCGAGTTTCGTAATGATACGCTAATGCGTTCATAAAATACAGCATTTTAGCACAAAATTTAAAATGGCCGATATGGGAAAATTGGATATCATTAGACTCGGCATGATGCCCCGAATCTAACAAGAAATTTATGATTTTTGGACAACCCCATCAGAAGTTATAAGCAAAAATAGCCACGTTTCGTATCTCCAGACCAGTAGGTGGCACTGCACCAAAATGCTGCATATTGCCTCAGGTCATGCTTGTGATAACATGTACCAAGTTTGGTCTGAATACGATAAAGCAGTGCAGAGATAGAGCATTATGTCCATTTTCACAAGCGCTTTGTAAAATTTGTTCACAAGTTTTTCGAAAACGGTTTGAGAAATCAACTTGAATTCCATAACTTTTTGTCGGCATGATCTGAAGATGATCTGGTTAAATTTTCGTGAAAATTGCCTAACGGCCTATGAGGATTTCGAAAAGGTATGTTTTTCAGAAAATTCAAAAATTGTAAAATTGACTGATCAATTGATCAATCAAAAGTGCAATCGATTGTCTTGACTCAAGGAATCAGTGGAAAAAAGAATTTTGTTTCTAACCCTTATAGTTCAAAAGTTACTAACATAAACATGAGTGCAACTTTGGACAGCTGGTGGCGCTAGAGGGATTGAGTTAGAGACTCCAAATTTGCTATGGACACAGTTGACTGTCCTCTAACTGTGTGCCAAATTTCACAACTTTCCCGCAAGCGGTTCTATAGGCTGCCATAGACTTCCAGAGCGGAAGAAGAAGAAGAATAAAGAAAAAGAATGCCAACGATTACAACAGGTGCCTTTGCACCTTTGGTGCTTGCCCCTTAATTAATCTTTAAGTAAATTAGACTCCATGAAATAAATAAACATGTTCCAGCATCCTTGTGCCCCTAAAATAGTTCAAATGATTTGGATGGATGGATGGCATTTGTCTGAAATTCGAACATGTAAAACCACGTAATTGCGTATGAAACAAACCACTCTAAAGCCACATATGAAATTTATTTGTTTTCCTATTACGGAGTATCAAAAATATATAATATATATATATATATATATATATATATATATATTATATATATATGATATATGATTATGCAGACAAAACAGTATTTATCCAGAGCCATGCTTTGCTTTTTTCCTCTTACAGACAGTGTAAGAGACCTGGCGAGTACTCCAGACTCAGTTAAAGATCAGAATGATAAGCATTCTTGTACCATCGACCTTCTGAAGCAGATCCTCACTGAGGTTCAGGCTGCAACTCAACGAAACCAACGAAAGAAGACATTTCTGTGCTGGACCACAGTGGCAAGAATCATAAATTGGACCTTCTTTGTTCTTTACATAATCACCATTATTGTGTTTCTGTCTGTGCTTGGGAAGCTTTGGCTTCCATAGGGAAGTCTTATACATGAGACACACAATACTAACTTTTATTCAGAGTTTATAGTTTACATAGAGTTTAACACACAAAATACACGGCAAAACACAAAGATGCAGATGCAGACAGAAGACACACATGTGTGTGTGTTTGTGTATGTATTTTTTTTTTTTCACTTGAGCACCTGCCCCTCAAAATAGCTATATGCAGGAGCTAATTAAACAAATGATATAATTGTTTGTAAAAAAGTAAAATTGTAAAAGTAAATACTGTTGATCATCTTGTAAATAATTACACTGTTTAACACTACAACTGTTATACCACACAGCAAAATCCCCAGTGTTAAATTAACTTCCCTCAGTGTACATATGTGTCCACACTGAAGCAAAAAATAACTGAAGCAGAGTTGAAGTTAATGAAATATTTAAAGGGAAAGTTCACCAAAAAACAAAATTGTCCCATGATTTACTCACCCTCAAGCCATCCTAAGTCTATATGGCTATCTTCTTTCAGACCTACACAATCTGAGTTATATATTAAAATATCCTGGCTCTTCCAAGCTTAATAATAGTAGTGAATGGCACTTCTGATTTTCCTGAGAATACTCTTTTGGCGTAAGTTGATTTGCGTAGGCTGTCTGCTGGAAGCTAGTTATTTTAGTTTATAAATATTTAAATATTGATATGTTTCTTACAAATACCCATCGCTTCGCTTCAGAAGGACTTTATTAATGATGATGACATCATCATCATGTAGTGACCTGATTCACTGGTCTCATCCAGCATTATTAACTAGTCATATAAATAATGTTTTATTCATTTTTCATTAAAGTATCTGTGATGTGACAGCATTGACCTATTATTTTCATTACTTGTTCCTGTTTGCTTGTATTTTGCTGTTGTTTTGTTGTGACATTAGTATTTTGTTTTGTGATGTTCAGAGTTTATCTGTTTTGTCATTTTGTTTGATTGTCACCATTCTTGAGATTCATTTGCTGATTCTTGATTTATATGTCTAAACATAGAAGCTTCTGTGCACAAAATGTTGTTTTTTAAAGGGTACCTATTATGCTCATTTTTACAAGATGTAATTTAAGTCTCATGTGTCACAGAATGTGTCTGTGAAGTTTCAGCTTAAAATACCTCACAGATCATTTATAAAAGCATTTTTAGTCAAAGCCCAAAACAATTATATGTGTTGTATTCTATTCTATGAGACCTTTCAAATGACATATAACACTTGGAAAACAAATCATAAATTATTATTTTTATTTTATTATTTTTCAACAGTATTAGTTAATCAAATTGGCGATGATCAAATTTGTGATGATCTAGACATAAGTTTTGAAAAATATGATTATTTTCTTATAGGTAGGTGGCGCCCACGGGCAGTACACTCTGTTTTAGAGTGATGACTCATTAAGAGCTGAACAAAATGGTTGGATGGATTAAATAGGAATTTCTAAGCTTTACAATGATATCTATTTTTTGTTTTTTTAAAAAATGTGTTAATTTAACACCAGGATTTTTACTGTCCAGTTAAATGACATCAGTACCACCAAAATCCATTTTACCAATTATCAAAATCCATTTACAGTGCAATTGTTAAATAATGTAATGAGATTACTGTTCTAAATATAACATTTTGAATAAAGAACTATGAAATGTTGATATAAATGAAATGATTATACTATTATATATTAAACTAAAACTGCCAGTAAGGGACTGCAAGCCTAATAAGTGAATCATAGAACCATTCGTTCAACCAATAATGAATTAAAAGTGACGTGATGTGTAGCCAAGTACTGTGTCCCATTCTTGGAATTTGTGCTATGCATTTCACCATGTCAACTTTTTTTCTTTCTTTTTTATCTATAGTTATTATGAAAAATAGCAACATACACATTTAGAAACTATAGCAACATATCACAGTTGTAATATAAATCTTTAGTAAAAAATCCATTCCCCTAACAGATTATTATAAATTCTACAACAAGTTAGTCAAAATTTATGACAATAAATACAATAAGTAACCATGCCTGCTTAATGAGCTCTCAGGTATAACATGTAGAATGAACTAGCAGTCAAGATTATTTTGATAACAATGCTTTTACACAGCAGTTTATTTAGAACACCAAAATACTCTTCAGCATGAACACATGGAAACAACGAAACAGTTGAAAGTGGCACTTCATTAGATTAGATTATATTATACTAATGATTTTAAATGTTTTAAAGTTTATTTTCCTATAGCCTTATTTACATATTCTTTATATTTTGTACAATTAATGTAATACAATATATATTTTTTTAAAGTCACTTGTATTTCAGCTCTACATTTTCTGTTTTTGTTTTGTTGTTTTGTTTTGTTATATTGAAAATGAAACCACATTCATAGCTGAATATTGAATTATTTCCTGCTGCATATATAAATATATACATTAGTACAATTTTATTATATTCTGGGAATTTTGTCTGGCTGAAAAAAACAAAAAAACAAACAAAAAAATGTTTAACCAAAAATAGTACTTTAGTGCATTGGAATGTGTCATTCTTTGCGTCACACAAATTGTGTTGCAGAAGTCGATTTGCAGAAGAAAAAAGTTGAATGACTAATTTTGTCAAGACATATTTTTAATAACATTTTTAAAACACTCCACTAACCATGTAAATTTTTTTTATGCTAACATTTTTAGAATGTGCCAAAATGTTCTACTAAGTTACTGCAACTTTTTTTTTTTTTTTGAGAACATTGAGAGACCTTTATGGAACGTTATAATGCTTGGTGTGAAGGTTTTCACATAGTAGGTAAATGCTGTGGTGAATTAAGTATTTGTATGAAGTATTATTTTTTTTTTTTCACTCCACTTGTGGTGACCTGAGCTGAGTGAAGTGTGGATGTGCTGAATGACCTTCGTTCGGAGAGCTGTGAGAACATAAGTGCGATCTGTGGGGCAGTTCATAGGAGGTGGTTCAGTATGATGAGCGTCTGAGATTTTGGTCATGATGTCCCATTGAACGGGTGCGAGGATGATCGTGGGTAGTAGAATGGGTTCGTTTGTTGGTGGCACTAAAGAGGATTCATACTGGCATGAGAGAGCGTCAGCCTTGTTCTTTGATCCTGGTCTGTAGGTCACGGTAAACTGGAATCTGCTGAAGAATAGGGCCCATCTGGCTTGTCAGGGATTGAGACGTTTCGCTGAGCGTAAGTATTCCAGGTTTTTGTGGTTAACACAATGAACGGGTGCTTACTTACCTCTAGCCAATGCCGCCATTGTTCCAAGGCTGCCTTCATGGCCAGTAGCTCACGATCTCCCACATCGTAATTTTGTTCGGCGGGAGTGAGTTTGCGGGAGTAATACGTACAAGGGAACAGTTTGGAGGGGTTGCCCTGACATTGGGATAGGAATGCCAGATGCTGGAGGCATCCACCTCGACCAGGAACTCATGTTCGGGATCTGGATCATGTAAGATGGGAGCCGCTGTAAACAATTCCTTTAGCTTATGGAAAGCTTCCTTGGACGTGAGTGACCAGACCAGCTTGGTATTTCCCTTTTTGAGCATGGAGGTGAGTGGTGAAACAATCATGCTGCAATTTCTAATAAATCGCCGGTAGAAGTTGGCGAACCCTAAGAAGCATTGTAGTTCTTTGATGGTGGTGGGTAATGGCCAGTTTAAAACAGATTGCTGGTGGTGTTAATTGGGCTGCCTTGTTTTTACTGAAAGCCTTGGAGACATCTTGGTATTCGGCAGGTAGTGTATTATCGGGTGGAGATTGTTTGGGAGATTTTTGTAACTGGGGAGACTGGAGACATTCTCGACGACAGCGGTCTGACCGCTGGATGATCTGATTGTCTGCCCATGAGATTTGTGGGTCATGGAGGCATAACCATGGTAACCCGAGGATGACGGGGTTCTGCGGTGACTTGATGATGAAGAAACAGATTATTTCGGTGTGCAATGCCCCATTCTGAAGAGAAACGTCGTTGGTGGTGTATTGAATATGTCCAGTCCACAGAGGGTGTCCGTCTAGTGCTGCCACTGACAATACAGAATTGCAGGGGATTAATGCAATGTCATGAAATTACCGGCTGCTCCTGAGTTTATCATGGCTAGGGCATTCACTGAATTGTCTCTGATCATGAGTTTGGCTGGAATTTCAATATTGAGAGAGGTTGAAGGGAAACTCACCACAGTGGCATTACGACTGGTGGGTTGAGTGGGACACGATGCTCTCAGATGACCGGGTTGACCACAATAGAGGCAAAGGTATGGAAACTCTATGGCTGCACACACTTGCTCCATCTTGATAATGACATATATTCTTATTAAATATCCAAATAAAATTTACAATGAACAATCCCAATGAACAAAACATCTGAATGACACAGTTGGTGTAGAAATTTTTATTGACCACCAGATGGCGAAGTAGAGCACTGTGTCAGAAGCTTCGAAGCACCAATACAGTTTGTTGTAAAAGCCTCATTGCTTCAGAAGCCTCGTTCAGCACATCCCTAGAAAATGCTCAGTAGTGTCAGCCGGGGCAAAACAAGACTTCGCATTGGGTGAATGTGTGCGTCTGCTTAAATAGTCCGAGTTATGGGGATCAGGTGTGTGTGTATCAGCCCAGGCACGGGGTCATGGGAAATGCAGTCTAAGAAAATTAATACTCCGGTGAGGGAGCCCTCTGGTGGCGATCGGAGGGAACATCAGTGTATTGCCTGGGTTGCGTTTTAATTTGTTCTTTTGCTTGTTCTTTTGAGGATATCTTGCTTTAAATAGCATTTAAAATAATTAACACATTTACATTAATGAGATACTTCAATGAATTTAATCAAATCCAATTAAAATCAGTTCTGTTTTCCAATGGGCTTAAAAGTCACAAGATACTTCATTTATTCTCAAACTGCTTTTATAACATTTGCAAGGAGAATACAGAATGCAATGTGTATACAGTATTTGATTAATTTATTGACTTAATTCCCCACATCCAAATTAATGAATTATTTATTTATTTATTTTATTTTGTTTAACATGAAAAGATGGGCATGGTTTTGGAGTGCAGATGTCAGTCAAACATAGCGAGAAAGACAGTTACTGGAGGCAAAATGAGACTTCCTGAACCACTAAGACTTCAACTGTGGCTCCTCGGGATGTTGTACTTAAAGGCTACATACATCATCAAGGCGGTCTCATTTAAGAAAAATAGCTGTTAGATTGTGAAGTAAGAAACAAATAACAGTATTTTACACCTCAGAAGGAATAAAAGTCCATTTTAATATGGTTACTTTTCTTAAATAAGACATCATTGTTGACATATGTAGCCTTCAAATGTGACCTTAGATTTAAAATGCATTAAAACAGTCAGAAATAAAAAGAGGATGCATAAAGATTGATATAAAATACATTAAAAATTAAATAAAAACAAGAAAAAAAACAAGCAAAAGATGATACATATAAAATAAAGTTCAATCAGCTCGGACAGCACAGAGCTCAATCAGTAAATGCACAGCTAAACAGAAATGTTTTGCGTCTGGATTTGAATGACTACTGTTGGAGCACATCTGATCTCTTCTGGAAGCTGGAGACAAAGCATCTAATTCTTGCAATATTTTTGAGATAATATTATGCTGATTTAGTTATTGCTTTTACATGACTACTGAAACTCAGGTCTGACTCCAAAATCTCACCAAGATTCCTGACTTTTTAGTTGTTTGACCCCTAGAGTGAAGGTATGTGTTCACTTTGAGAACTTCATCTTTGTTTCCAAATGCAATGACTTCAGTTTTGTCTTTGTTTAAATGAAGGAAGTTTAGGCACATCCAATTTTTAATTTCATCAATGCAGTGGCACAGGGAGTCAATGGGGCTGTAGTCGTTGGGTGATAGGGCTAGGTAAATTTGGGTGTCACCTGCATAGCTGTGATATGCAATTTGGTTCTTTCTCATTATTTGGCTCAGTGTCAGCACATATGGATTGAGCAGGAGTGGTGCAAGTATTGAACCTTGAGGGACTCCGCATGTCATGGATGTCCCTTCTAAGTATGACCTGAACCATTTAAGGACCATCCCAGAAAGCTTGACACAGTCTTCCAGCTTGTCAAGAAGTATGTTGTGATCCACAGTGTCAAACGCAGCACTGAGATTAAGTAGTACCAGCACTGATATTTTACCTGTATCGGTATTTAGGCGAATATCATTTATTATCTTTATGAGCGCTGTCTCTGTGCTGTGATGCAATCGGAAACTAGATTAAAAATGTTGTCAAAGTATCCATTCAAGCTTAAGGATTTGTTTACCTGATTGAAAACAACTTTTTCAATGATCTTGGTACTTAGGGAAACGTTGTCATATTGGCAACGCTGTACCACAAAGCAGCTGTTATTTATATTTATGTTATATGAATTGTAATGTATAATTCACATAATATATTCATATAATAATTATATTAATTTACAATTAATATTAAACTTTGCGATATAGTCATATTTTCTTTCAGCTGCCTTCTAAAACTTTTGCTTTAACAGCAGTGTTTATTCCTGCCTTGTAAATGCATTTAATTTCATGATATTTATAACAATCTCTTATATTCAGCAGCTGGCTCTCGCAAGAAGTGAATCAAACTGACGCCATGTGATTGGATGTTTGCCACACGTCACACGTTCAGGTGCACGCGCTTCAGAGTTAATCGCAAACTCTGGAGTTGACAGGGAACACTTTTATACCGAGCTTTGTGAGCCCATTGAACCTGATCTAAACCAGGATGAAATTATATGGATTTTTCAACTCCAAACCTACTCTGAAACTCAGAGTATGTTCAACTAGCTTCATGCAACCAGTGTTAATTTCGTTGACGAATAATTTTCGTCATAATTTTCGTCAACGACATTTTTTCACGGACGAAAACGAGACGATGACTAAATAAAAATGCGTTTTGAATGACTAAAACTATGACTAAAATCTACTCTAATTTTCGTCAACGAATAAAAACGAGACGAAAATGAAAGAGAGGGACGATTTGGGAAGATATCCAGTCAGGACTGCTGTCCTGTGTGGAAGATGCCCACATTTGAATTGTAATGTGCTGATCTAACCGCGGGAAACGCGGCGCTGTTGCGCGCTCTACAGGCTCGTGCAGCAGCACATCTGACTGCTGCGCAATTAATGAATAGCGCACATTTATGCCATCCGATTGCTTATAAGCTAATGTTGATGAATTATGACAATGTTTACTACACGATGTTTATATGGTAGCATGTTTTAGACGGTTGAAAGAATGCATATTTATCTCCCTCATGAGCAGCCTGCTACAGTGCAGACTGCAGACATTTCAGAATAAGAGTCACGGTGTTCGGGATGGTTTATAATTATTATTTTTTTCCTGGTCATTATTGTTATTTTGTTTAAACAATAAACTGTATTTAATTTATTTTCTGTTTAATTCATAGTAAACTACTGTATCTTCTGTCACAGGAAGGAAAGACTAAGAACATTATTTGACACATTATTCAATATATTTTACAAGTATTATAGTTATTAAAGTAGTTATTATAGTTAACTAAACCTAAAACCAAAGAAATCTTCATTACTTTAAATAAACATTAACTGAAATAAAAGATAAATATATAAAAATGTAAACTTATAAAAATGTAAACTTAATAGTTTCTAAGCTTTAGCTTAACCTGAGGTATTAAAAAATAAATAAAAAATAAAAAGTTATAGACATTTAAAAGCAAAAACTAAAAGACATAAACAAAAAATTACTAAAACTTTTAACTAAAATTACAATGAAAGCAGGAAAAACTAAAAATCAAATCTAATAATTTTTTTTAAATGAAATCTATAATAGTAGCCTACCTCAATGATAAGTGTGTCAATCCCTGAAAAGTACTGAATTTTGCTCTTTCACGTGTTTTTGCACTTGAACGGTCAAAAACCGTCCGCTTTGGTGAGCAAAGTACAGTTGGGTGAACATAAACAGTTTGGGGAATATCAGATGTACCTATATCAGTGTATTGGATCTGTGGAAGCATTTTTATTGGAAATGCTTAATGCTTACAATTTAACTAAATTAGATTTTAGTCGACTTATTTCTGCTGTAGATTTAGTCGACTAAAATCTTATGATATTTAGTCGACTAAAACTAGACTAAAACTAAAACAATTTCCAATGACTAAAATATGACTAAAACTAAATGGCATTTTAGTCAAAAGACTATGACTAAAACTAAATCAAAATTTGCTGTCAAAATTAACACTGCATGCAACAAGCCTCTGGCACTTTCCCAGAGAGGTGAAGTTTTCTGAAAAGCAGCTCTGTGATCTCACAATGCAGGGGAGCCAGATGTGTCTCCAAAATGTCTTTGAAAATACAGTGAAAAGGTCACAACCAACCCCCCGGAGGCAAGAGAGTTTCCAGAAAGAGACACCGACACAATTGATTGTGAACATCAGCTGATAAAATGCAAAAATGAATGAAATATGTGCTGATACTGATATACATGTCATATTTTACCCCAAAGTCAAAAGAAACAAGGTTATATTTTGCTAAAAATACAAAATCATTCTTAATGGTCCTAGACTTTTGCTTTGTGAAATTTGTGACGAGTAAAGGACAAAGATAAATAAGATTCCATATGCTCTCTTTCCAAAACCCTTCCATCCAAAGGCATTTATAAATACTCTTATAAACATTTATAAAGGTAATCATGAACATGCTATATTGATTTACACACACACACACACAAAAAAAGATTTCTGATTGGCTAGTTTATTTGACAAGAAAACAAGAAAAAAACTGTTAAATTATCTTTGTTGTTCGCAGAATCTAGATCTCTTACAGAGTACCTCAATGAAATGTCAGATAGTAGGCACAATTTCATTCTTAAAGCTTCTTAAATTTATATAGAAAATACAGAAAAAAGCAAAAATACAAAAAAAGTTTAGTATAATAAGAAAAGGAAATTGCACATATGAAATAAAATAATTTCTTTTTAATCTATTTTAACAATCAATAAAATGAGTTTGTTGAAACAGAAAAAAAAAAATAGAAAAAAATATAATTAAATTTAATTACTATAACTGGCCAGAAACACCTTCACATTTTCATTATTTTATGTCACACATCTATTGGTGAAATATGAATGGGACAGTTTTTGTGTCTTCACTATTAGAGGAAACAATAACACTTTACTGTATAAAACTGCTTTTCAGGGGTATTCGCTTTAGAAAGAACAGTCCTTACACTTTTTACACAGAACCTTTTTGAAGGCTTTACGGAAGTCCCTGTTAAAGATGGTGTAGATGAGCGGGTTCAGGGCGCTGTTGCAGTAGCCGATCCAGAAGAAGAACTTAAAAAGTGCTTCCGGCGGTTTACAAATTGGACAAATGGCCTGCAAGCAGTAGGTGAAGAAGAACGGGAACCAGCAGACAACAAAAACCCCAATGATGACTGCGATGACGAAGGTGAAACGCTTCTCGCGGGCGATCATGGCTTTCCTCCTGGTGTTTGGATTTCTTGCTGGTTTCACTTTAGAAGAGGCCAGTTGGCTGCCCTGAGAAGTAACGATGACGTAAGTTTGAGTCGGTGAGGAAGTCTGGTGGCCAGGCTCCAGTGCCCCTACATTTGAAGATGTCCCACTGTCATTATGTCCTTCTTCTACCTCAACATCTGAGCTGGAGCTTGAACTGTACTTGTTGTTGTCTTTCCACCTCCATGAGCATTTCTGCTGCTGACTTTCTATTGGAGGCTGAGGCTGGGTTATGGCTTCAGATCTGGAAGCAACCAGATTAGGAACATTTGCAGGGTCAACACCTCCCTGGTCTTTGCTGCCCTGCCCTGCAGTGTCTTTTCTTGGCTCTCCTGGAGGACATCGAGTGTGCTTCTTGGCAATCTGATAGATGCGAACGTACACCAGGATCATTATGAGGCACGGGACAAAGAATGACCAAGTGGAAGAGTACAGGATGTACCATAAATCCTTGTTGATTTTGCACTGTGGACAGCCCTCACCCTGGGTCTTATTTATGGCAACCAGTGGGGGGAATGAGATGATGGCAGAAATGAGCCACACCACCACAATGGCGCCCTTGATCTTGCGAGGGGTGCGCTGGGTGACATACTGCACTGGCTGGGAAATAGACAGGTAGCGGTCCAGGCTGATGGCACACAGGTGCATGATGGAACTTGTGCAGAAGAGCACATCCAGTGCCACTACAATCTCACACCAAAACAATTCGAAGTACCAGTAGCCCATCAGCTCATTGGCCAGGGAAAACGGGATGACCAAGGTGGCCAGCAGGATGTCTGCCACAGCCAGGGACACCAGGAAAAAGTTCTGAGGTCCTTGCAAAGAGCGGCACGTCAGGACAGCGACGATCTCCAGGATGTTCCCAAAGATGGTTAAGAGCATGATGAGCGTCATTGCAGTGGCAAAAGCAGCTGTGGCTTCAGGGGAATAAGAAGAACTGGAATTACATGCACTGAGATTTTTCAAGGTGTCTACTACTCCCAACATACTAGTAGCTGATTGCCTACTGGTACTTTCAATCACAATATTTGGAGATGTCATATTTAAGTTCCAGGCTAGACAGAGAAGTATTTGATGTAAATTTGTATCCTAGTGTAATTCTTCCAAAAACTTTTTCTTTTAGAAAATTGTTGAAAGTGAAATGTGTCTTTACAGCAAAGAATGGCATCCTCCAGGTACTTCCTTTGGCAAATCAAGAGAGAGAGAGAAAGTAATCAAAATACTGCATTTGTATTAAAATTAATTAGCAAAATTAATTACAAAAATACCACAGCATAATCCAAACAGCTTTTAGACACAGTTAAGTCACCCAATCTACAAAAAGGTCTCCTTTACTGATCTGATTATAGTCCAAAAATGAGGCACCATGCACTTAACTAATGCTCAACAATTATCTCACTGCAACACTATTGGTTTTACCTTTACACTTTGTAGTGTGGACACTGCAGGATTTTGATGTAGGATTAAAAGGGTTAAAGGTATAAGTTAAAAAGACACCCAGAAAATGTACATGTGAATATGTAAGTGATTGTTGAGCATAAGTGACTAACACCTGCTGTTAACAAGCAAAATAGACAAAATGAGCAGCACATGAACAACAACCGACTTCCAGCCATTAGACATTATTACACTTATTTCCAGTGGTGTACGAAGTACAAAAATCAGGTACTTGAGAAAAGTACAGATATTTATCTGTACTTTTACTCAAGTAATAAAATTTTACTCCAGTAGTCCTTTTCAATTTTATTTGAGTGAAAGTACAAAAATACTTTATTTTTAATGTACTTAGTATTTAAAAAGTAAAAAGTACTGATTGATGAATGTTTATTTTGTAATTTTATATAGGCTATTTTTAATCATTTAAAATATATTATATATTTTATATAATATGGCAAAAAAAAGATGATCAGGGAATGCTGATTGTTATGTATTAATGATGACATAATCGTCATGTAATGTCTTGATTTACTGATCTCATCCAGTGTTCTTCTGTCTTCAATCTTCTATCAAATGTATTACATTATTAACACACATAAATTTTACATTACCACCACTGTAAAACTACAAGAAGTGTTCCAACAGCTACAGCATAATTTAGGCACACACAGACATCAAAAATCAGCATATGTATCTTGACAAAAAAAAAAAAAAAAAAAAAACCTCTGAATACCACAAAACAGGCTACAAACTCAAAACAAAAATTCTAACAAAAATAGAGGCAAAAAAAAAGAAAATAGTAAGACCATTCAGCTGCATAATTTAATGCTGCAGTGCATGCTGGGAGTTTTGTATTTGTATCTGGTACTCAGCATGCATTGCAACATGAACCTTTGATTGTCACCATTGTTGAGATTCATATTCTGATTGTTGATGTTTGTGTGTGTCTAAGTGATGCAGGGGTTCAAAATGTTTTATGCAGCGTACGTTTTTAATTTCCTTAGATCTAGAAGATCTAGAAAAAATTAGAAAACATAATTTAATCAAGGATTAAAGGATCAGTGTAACAGATGGATCCATTTCTTCTTGCTATAATAAATGTGTTTTATTAACACTTATTTACAGAAGCCAGAGACAAAATAATGTTCAAGTATCAAGAGCCTAACTAAAGCAAATACTGATCACCATAATGATGAAACCAACTTTAATATCAAGTTTGTCCCCCTAAAAATGTCATTAAAACCACACTGTGTATTGTAAATAATATAATGATATATACTTAAGTAATAAATAATAAAACAATACAAAACCAAACGGGGCAAAAAAAAAAAATGCATTTTAAGTTTAGAAACATTTTCAGTCCCCCTTCCTCACAGTGGTTTGGTTCACCACATACCTCACCTACACACACAAGTCCGGTGGGAGAGACCAAGCGAACTCCAGTAAGTAGGCTGTTAAGGCTATTTTATTCACTTTAAATTTGGGATGACGTGATCCTTTTCTCTTTAACACAGATGATGCTAAGTCATTAATAAATAAGTCATGACAAAAAAAAAAAAAAATGATGATAACCAATTTATTTTTCTATGAGTCTATGAGAATTAATATCTTGTGGCCACGACAAAGCTAAGTGAACTGAACATGTCCCCTCCCAGTCACCGTAGGATTTACTTTAAAAAACTGGATATTCATTTAAATTAATTTAAGAAGCGGGACAAGATTTGACAGGAGTATGTTGCACAGCATAACAGAACATGTAGTCACATCAGTCTTTGTGACAACACCACAACATGCCTTTCATTGAAATCACACATTTCATTAAAATCTGTCAGGTATTTGTGATATTTTTATGCTATAAAAATTTTAAAAAACATTAAAAAAATTAACATTCTCATTTCATGCTACAGTAAGGAAACATTAACAACTGAATATGCCAAAGTAGATGGTGTGCATATGTTGTCCTCCCTTTTTTTTGTGCTATTAATGTTTATATATTGCTTAATTTATTGTTATTCTTAATGGCAACTGATTATGAAAATTCCTGAAAATAGTTTTACAAAAAAATTGTAGATATAAATTCTGCTCACCTGGAATTTGTAACAGCTGCTGGGTTGAAACAAAAATACAGAAGTATATGTACACATCTGGAGTCTGTGAAGAGTGTCTGGCTGAATAATCGTCAGCTGAAATTTAATAATGAATTAAGCCCATCCCAACCAAATCTAATATGTAAGTATGCAACACATCTTCATACTGTATGTGCGTGCTTTAGGTATCTTAGGGCCCATCTTGAAAAGTAGTGTTTAAATGTATTAATTTAGCAGACACTTTTATCCAAAGCAACTTACAAATGAGGAAAACAACAAGCATTCATCTTATGGAGGCAATAACAAAGTATAACAAAATAATGCTAGAATATTGAGGGATAAAAGAAATAGCGAAAGAATAAAAGATTTGCATATAAGCAGGATGCAGTGCTCACTGAAGAGATGAATTTCCAGTAACACTTCTAAACATGCCTGAACATCTGATTTGTTTAACAAACAAGTATGTGTGTCACATGCATGCAAAAACCGCTACCTCTTCTTCTTTGATACACCTTTGAGAAAAGTTAAGAATTCATTTTAGACCGAATCTGCTCGAAAAAGGTAAACTAGTTCAGGAAAAAAACAGGTCAAGGTTTGGCTGTGCTCTACTAATGACTTAAAATGCTGTGTTAAACAAATATTAAAATATTTCCTTTAACATAGTGATTTCATGGTGAGCACCTAATGCCATTATCTACTTCGGAAGAGAAAGAACCCTGGTAGGCCCATTGTTTCTCTGACTGAAAGACAGAGACTGTTTGAAATCACAACCTATATGCCTATAGGCCGTGATATTTAAATGATGTTTGTTTTCAGCCGCTACATTTATCAATGTAAGGTCATTTGTACGATAGGATTGGCAGCATACAAATGTTTTTAATAAAATCACACGTGAAGCCTGTCATCAGATATCTATGCTCGGATTTGCGCTTGTTTCTGCGCTCATTTTTAGATTGATAAATCTCTGAAGATCTCAGTGGAAGAGGATTAAACAACTCCACAAACAGCATTACCAGCTTCACTGGTATCAAGAATCAACAGAGGTTTAAATGTTGATGACTTATTGAAAATGTTTGGTCCGAAGTCATCATGGTAGAGATCAGTGTTTGCTTTTGTTGGGCTCTTGAGCCTTATTTTTATTTATTTATTTAGTTTTGCTGTTCACCAGCTGCTGTAACTGTGTGTTTATAAAACACACTAATAGCAAAAAATAAATAACTCAATTAAAAAAAAAATGTGAATACATAATCAAGTGATCGATGCTGTGTGCTGATGATGCAATCATCAACTCACTGATCTCATCTCATTAATTCCTTATTAAACATGTGTTATGTAATTAATACACTTAAATTTTGCATTACTACCACTGTGAAACTACAATAACAGTTCCAGCAGCAATCAGTCATTATGAAAGTTTTAAACACATTCACAGAAAAGTTTTGAACTACAGCGACATTTAGACACACAGAGACATCAAAATTCAGCATATGAATCTCAATAATGGTGGCATTCAAATAAAAGGGGATAAACTCTGAAACAGGCTACAAATAACTCACAACAAAAACAACAGCAAAAATAAGCAAAATAGTAAGAGAGAGAGACAGAATGTGTCTCTCAACAGTGTTCGGCAGCAGCGTCTTTACTAATAGCGAAATTGTACGTTTATCTGCTTCAAGAACAGGGCCGTAATTGTATCACTAGTGTGAAATGTCATGTACCTTTTAAGTTGCTAAACTATTTTACTGATAAACCCATCAGAGCAGCGCAAATTTCTGTGCGAGTGTATGTTCGTACTGTATGTGTGTGTGTTTGAGTGGGAGAGAGAGTGGGAGAAAGTGAGTATGTGCTTTCCGTAATACATAATAAAGTCATAATTTGACTTGGAAATAATTTGTTTGTTTTTTTTCCTATTGTATGCTATATTTATTTGCTTGGTCAGTGTGTTTATTAAAAACATCACATAATGTAAATAAGTTGTCACAGAATAAGAATATGTGAACAACTACATTTTGACAAAAAAAAAAAATAAATAAATAAATAAAAATAAAGTCCTTCTAAAACCTTGTAATTCCAAGGTGACATTATGGCAGACTTTTCTGGGGGCTGATCATGTATTAGACCACTTTTTTTCCCAGTATTAAAAGTTGATGTACAATTGTGTTTTGTTTTGGTTGATTTTGTTGATTTGGGATTTTCCTTAGTTGTCAGTCATAATCATCAAAATTAAAAGAAATAAACATTTGAAATATATCAGTTTGTGTGTAATAAATGAATATAATATACAAGTTTCACTTTTTGAATGGAATTAGTGAAATAAATCAACTTTTTGATGATATTCTAATTATATGACCAGCACCTGTACATATGGTCCCATGCTACAAAGTGTTAAAGTAACACTGAAACAGAGTTAAAGTCAATGGGAAAATTACACAAAAATTATTCTAGTTGTTTCATAACAATAAGGTTGAACCACTCTAGTCACATGAACTGTTTTAAATATGTTTTTAGTAGCTTTCTGGGCATCTGAAAGTGTTAATTATCTTGCTGGCAATAAAGGGCTCACTGAGCCTTTGGTTTTTATCAAAAATATCTTAATTTGTGAAGATGAACAAAGGTCTTATGGGTGTGGAACGACATGAGGGTGAGTAACAAATTTTTGGGTGAACTAACCCTTTGAAAGCCCCTTGAAAGTAAAGTTGCTGGCAAGTGTTTGTCTCATCAGAAGAAGAATGAGCGAGGATAAGCAAAGATGAGTGACAATGACCTCTGGTGTAATTCTCTTCTTAAAGACAAACCAGTCCACACCTATCTTTTTTTTTAAACTGATCAATACAGAGTCTAAATTTTGTTGGGAGAAAGTTTCCTTTGTCTCCATTTACAGCCATTTGCATGTTTATTGCTGGTCTAAAGAACTGGTGCAGTTTTACCACAAAGTATAGTAAAATTAATATAATGTGTTTTATCATAACATACTATACATCATTAATTCAGAGATCATTAATAAAGAGATGATCATTTGTAATATGATAGGGTTGACAGACATTAAAATAGTGAAACATTCTCACATATGAACATAAGCATTTAAAATTACATAACATAACTAAAGTATCATAAATGGGCTAATATAACATGGGGACATGCATACACACAGGAATACATCATATACATTCTGGGATGACTTAATTAGTTGAATGTCTGTATTTTGGATATTGTGTGTGTTTTTCCCAATGTGTCCTTCGTGCATAGCATGGGGTCAATCTAGGAGAAGTCACTTAGGAACCTGAAGATGTGTCTGCTTAGCATCTGTAATGGCATCTAAAGTGACAATGGACCCATAAAAGACAGATTGGTCGGAGTCCGGGCCATGATTTAAATGACCAGTTCAGGGGGGTAAAAGCTTTTCCTAAATCTAAAAGCTGAATCGATCATCGTGAGTTTTGAGACATTCATGAGACATTACAGTATATAAGTAGTAGTTTGAAAGTAATAGTAGTTTGAGAGCATAGGGAGATTGACTCATGGAAGTGGGCTTTTGGTGTGATTTGCTTGTTGCAATTTTCTGATTCTCTAAAAATCATTTATGTGTACACTGTAAAACATTGTCCTGAAAATTAAAGGTAACATACTGACAGAAAAGTTGCCAGTAATCTACTCTTAATCGTACAGTTCTTTACTGTAATCTATTTCACAGTATGTTACTGTAAATATACCATGCACTCAATTAAATCTCGAGTTAACTCATTTCATTTGCAGAAAACTGACGGCCAACTGCCATTTAAGTTTATAAACTGTTATTTATAATTTGCTAGTAATGTGAACCTATGATTACTGTAAACATATTTCATTTGAGTCTAGTAAGAATAACTAAGTTAAACCAAATCATTAAAACATCAAGTTAACTTAAATCTCTTGTAGATAACTGCTAGCTAACAACAGCACACATACATGTTCAACTGGATTTAGCTAAGAGATTTTCACTGCATCAGCAACTACACAGTTACTGCCTTTAAATAAAACAACATGCAGCATCAATGTTTCTTGGTCTTCTCCTGGAATGAAGCAGAGGCTCTACACTAAAAAAAATTGTTCACTCAATTTTTTTGTGTTATCTTTTTGCACAGACTCAGTTAAGTTGTATTTACTTACACTCTAAAAACTGCTGGGTTAAATATGGACAAAACCAGGGATTGGGTTGTTTTCACCCAGCCATTTTTTTCAACCAATTTTGGATTTATTTTTTTAGCCAACAATATAGTAATATAGTAAAAGGCATGTTTTTGCTCACCCCCAAATAGGGGCAAATTTGTGGGGTATTTTAAGCTGAAACTTGACCAGACCAGAGACTTATATTACATCATATGAAAGAGGGCATAATAGGTGCCTTTTAACCCAACCTGCTGGGTTTGTCCATATTTTACCCATTTTTTAGAGTGTAGAAAGTGTTTATGGGTTTTACCTGATCTCTGATTAGTTTTAGACATTTGCAGATGTTTTAATTAGACATTAAGGAATATTAATAAGGCATAGTATGTGAATAGTCAGATTACTAGATTTTTTCAAATTAAATCTTTGGTGGTATGGGTAGGTTTAAGGGTAGGGGTAAGGGTTAAGGGATGGGTCAACAGTGTAATTATAAATGTAATTACAGAAATTAATTACAGATGTAATTACATGAAGGTGTTTTAAAATATAAGTACAATGAAAAAACATGTATGTACACAATAAGTACATTGTATCAAATTATTAATTTAAATGTAAATACATAATAGTTAAGGCCACTTAATATAAAGTGTGACCAAATTTTTTTTCCCTTCAAAAATAAAACTACAGGAATGGGGGAAACTTCTTTGCATTCAAAATATTCTTTGCTCACTGAAACCAGAATGATTTCACCTCTTTCAATAATAAGGAACTACAAAGGACAGTTCCTGAAATCCATGTGGTCTAAACTGTCACAAAGCTTCTTTCACTTTTTAAAATTAGAGTTGCTGGAAATAAAAAGTGGATATTTGTTATCTCAGCAACTCAGTTCCTGTTTGAGCAAAATGTTTCTTTAAACTTCAAAGTAAAGTGACTGATGTGATATTACAATATATGTGACTGAATTTGGGATTAGGGAAATAACTCTGATGATATATGTGAAACACTTAACAGCATGACTTGATTTAAAGCAGTATCCAGGAAGCCAAAGTTACCTATTTTCGTATTTTTGTAAAACATCATGAGACATCTGTTGGGTAGATTATAAGCTTATTTTTTGAGGTTATGTTAGGTTTTTATACACTAAACTGAAAGATATATTTTTTAAATATATTAATTTTATGTAAAACCTTCATTATTAATGGTCAGAATATAATTGGCCATGTGTAATAGATTTTGTAGACTAATCTAGATCTTCCTTTTAATTATAGGCTATAACTCCAAAAAAAATGGCAGCATATCTTAGCTTGTGCATTAATCTAGCTTATACTTAAAACTTGCCATTGCTTATTATGAATATTATTGGCTCTTACAACAGATTGCCTGTAATGTTCCTCATTAATTGTTTTAAATAAAAGTGCACACAAAATTAATAAATCTAAATGTAACAGAATAACAAATGTCAAGTCTTCTTGGATGTCTTTTTATGAACCAACCACTTATTAATTAATGTAATTTGGGATATTATGTTTTTAAAAACTTTTGAAATAGTTCATATTAAGATGACATGCTGAGATTTGAGGAGCATGTGTAATGGAGGACAGCTAGTATGAGCTGTAAGGTAAAGCTCACTCCCCTGGCCTCAAGAGGCTTAATCACATTCAAATCCAGACTCAAAACACATCTTTTTATCTATGCATTTGCTGATTGAGCACTGTGCTATGTCCGAACTGTTTGCATTCTATTTTATACGTATTATCTTTTTATTCTTTTAAATCCTTTTCCTGTTTTTATTTCATTTTTAATGCATTTTATATCTTTTATGTATCATCTTGTCATTTCTGACTTTTAATGCATAATAAATATTGCTGTCTGGTTGAAAGAGCTGGGAGAATTAGGAAGAAAGCATTTGTGATTAGGTTAAAATTTGGTAAATTTGGATAAGGGGACAAACCATGGGGAAATTTGAGCTGTGGTGTATGGTTAAGATATCTCTGGATTACAGTCAGGACACTTTCCAAAGAGGGAAATTTCCAAAGGGGAAATTTGAACTGCGTTGCATAGATAAGATATCTCCGGAAGGGGGATTAGGGCTGTGTGGCGCAGTTTGAGGTGTCTTGGCAAAAGGGGAGATTGAAACTTTGTTTATCAGTTTGAAGTGCCTTAACAGGTAGAGCTAGACAGCGGTCCTGTCGTGTTAGGAAGATATATTTAGAGCCGTTCTTATGGATAGATCCATTTAGATCCACTCTGACAGACGACAACAACAACAACAACAAAAAACTCCCTGAAACTTCCTATAGCTTTTCCATCCAGATAGCAAATTTCTCTGTTTTTACTGTTATTTCTGTTCCTTATGTTCTATTTTTCTTCTTCTTCTTTATGTAAAGCACTTTGAATTACCATTGTGTATGAAATGTGCTATACAAATAAAATTGCCTTGCCTTGCCTTAATCGGAGAAAACTGGAATGCCGTGGTGCAGTGACCCGGATGGAGGTGAGGTTTAGGAGGTTAGTGTGATGCAATTGAATGTGCGAGCTGTGCAGATAAACCTGACTTTTCTGGGTTCAAGAGGCACATCGATTTCAGTTAGATTTTTGGGCCTTTTGACTTTATTTAGTTAGGACAGTAGGAGGACAGACAGGAAATCATGGGAGTGAAGACAGGAATTTATCAGCATAAATCCTTATTTTTTGGTGCAAATACATTAAAGTAACTTGACATTATCATTGAAGACCAGCAATAATAATTTTCATTTTGATTACATAATAATGGCAATATATACATGTCAAAGTCAGACATGCCACTTTGCCAGCTGTGATGCCTGGTTACTGGTTTAAACTTGGCCCAGGTTTGTAAAAGATTTTTGGGTCAGCACACCTTAATAGCTTCAACAATTGATTGCCAATTAAGTTTAGAATACAATGAACCAATTAGAACCCAGTTTAGGTCAGATAGCTGCTAATGGTGGATATTTTGATGAATCGAAAATTTATTTTTTTTCTATGTATAAACTGTTTATGTAATAAAATATGTCTTCGCAGTTTGTGTTGTCCCTTTTTAGTGCAAAATTATCAAAAAATTAAAAAGGACTCATGCCAATATTGTCCAAAACCCCACCTTTCTAGGGCGTTTCCAAACTTTTGGAGGGCAGCATACTATAGATGGATCAGGTTTGTTTATTAGGATTGAAGCTAAACTCTGCAGGGCAATGGCCCTCCAGGAAGTTTTGCACCCTGGCTTTACTCACCCAAACTTGTCAACAAGGCTGCTTTACGTGAACGTGAGTACATTAGCGTGTAGTTGTCATTGCAGGTGTTTCATATGTGAGATGAGGATGTGGCTGCATCAGGTGATGAGGCTGAAACCAGCACATCTAACTCAATTCTATTTGTTGAATTTATTTAATAATCTTGCTTGTAATCTGTTGCCAAAATGTTATGGAGTAGATATAGCGTATTACTTTTTACAGTGTAATAACATTTGTAGGCATTTAAATTTACATTAAATAATGATCTGCTAATCATTATGTAACATTTGATAAGTTAATTAGTAAACATTAACAAGCACATTATAATGTATTACATATATTATGTAATGTTTGTTAATGATTTATTAATCAAAGTTATTATAAAGTGTTACTGATTAATCAATGTTTTCTGAAGGCAAACAAAATGTGTGTATAAGAAAAATACTAGACGTCCCCCACGTGATCACTCATACGACTGTAGATTGGAAGCAAGGGTTTATAGTTAAAAGGGGTTAAAATATTAGTATTTTTCTTACGCACAGTTTAGTCTGTTGTTGTTTCATCTCTTCTGTTTCATTTCAGCCTGGACCAACCAATTAGCACCAAAAGTAGCAAACTATGCGCAGTAAGAAAAATCAGTACCACGTACACCTTCATATCTTATGCTTTGTTCACACTTAGCATCAAAAAGTTAATTTACTGTTAATGATACAACTTCTCATACCAAAACTGATTTACCAGTATTTTCTCAAAAAGTCCTGTCCACACATGAACAGTGATTTATTGATCATTTTCCAGAAAGGGTCATATGTGTGAGAGCCCCAAGTAAAAGGGAAAGCAAAACCGTTTCAGAAATGAAATTCCTTCTCTGTCTCTCGAGGAGCTCTAGTGAATCTGGGTGTGTTTTGCCAGTAAAATCCAACCCCCTTTGAGGCTTTAAGTAGCAACCTGGTTGAATGGATATCACTGTCACCACACAAGCTTTTTTGAGAAGAATTTCTTCACTGATCCAAGTAAGTGTATTTCTCGTGAATCACATTTCATTGTAATACTTTACATGTGGTTATTACAGAACTCTGTAATAGAGTAACAGTATTATAATAGTAACAATGATAGGAGAGATCATATGTAACATTATTTTTGTCATTAAATATTTGGCTGCTTCTGACAATCTGTCATCCAAATTTCAGATCTAATAGCTTCAAAGATGTCAACAATGCTGAAATTAATTGGTTGTAATGAAGGAGATTGGTTTTCGCTTACTGGCAAGAAAAATGGTGCCAGTTTGATGAGGATATGGGTATGGTTGGGGCCATCGCAGGTGAAGGCTGTCAGGGTCTGGCTTTCAGATGGGCAAAATAAAACCTATGGAAGCCCAGCGGGAGATCACACGGAGTACATGTTCCAGCCTGGTGAGAGAATCACCTCACTGTCCCTGTGGGGCAACGGTAATGGGACACGACTCGGAGGCATCAAATTCAAGACCGACCAGGATAAAGAATTTTTTGTGAAAATGACATGCTGGGGTTTAAAAACCGAATACCCCATAGATGTCGGCTCTGGGTTTTGTCTGGGTGTTGAAGGAAGGTCTGGATGTGACATTAACTGCATGGGATTTGTGTTTCTCAATAAGATTCAATCCGTAGTTCTCACCAATGTCAGCTATCCCACTATTGAGGAAGTGATTCCACAGATGGCATGGGAAGAACTCAAATCCGTCACATTTAGAAATGACACCTCTGTCAGTCAACAGCAAACAGTTGAAACTTCAAAAAAAATAATCCAAACAACCTCGTGGTCTATGAGCGAAAACATTACAGCAACATTCACTGTGGAGGTGAAGGCCGGGATTCCAGGCATTGGAGAAGCTTCCACAGGACTCAGTACTACCGTGGGAAAAGAAAACACTTACAGTCTTGTGTACACAACTGAAAAAACTGAAAATCTTTCCACCATTATAAAAGTTCCACCGAGGAAGAAGGTGGATGTAAAGATGACTATTGGCAGATGCTCTTTTGATCTGTCTTACAGTGGCACAGTGAGGATGACTTGCACTAACGGCAGATTGTTTTCTTTTCAAACCAAGGGTCAATACAAAGGTGTCACTTACACTAAAGTAAACATGGACACTAAAGAATTTGATCTTTCATATCAAGATTTAACACATGCTGCGTATTGTTGATGTTATTGATATATGATATGGTTGTCATTGTTTCATTCTGTTGTCAAAGTTACTGCTTGTTTTGTTGATTCCTTTCACTTGCACCTAGTTTAGTTCGCATTACCCCATGTGTATATATAGCCCTCAGTTTGTTCAGTTCTTTGTCCACCGTTGTTTGTGTATAGCACACACTGTTTGTTTGTTTTGCCTTCTTTGGATTAATCGCTCATTGCATTTTTGTTTTGATTTGTATATTAAAATTAAAAGTGCTGCATATTAGATCTGTTTTGCCTTTTCCAGCCTGACTAAACTTTACATTCATTTTAAAGGGCTGTCTGCTCCATTATTTCATGGGAAATTTTTATTTAACATGTAATTCTAATACTTCACACACAATTGTAATAATTTTGTCTCATATTATTTACTTCAAATACATCAGTTAATTTTATCTAGTTTCATTAGAAATGCTTAGATACCTGTCTTAGAAGCCTGTCCAGAAATTTTGAAGAAGTTTTAAAAGCTTGATGTTTGAAGGTTTTCAGTTTGAAGTTTAGAGTAGTTTTAAAGCTTAAAGTCATCAGAAAAATGATAGATAGATAGACACAATTGGAGATATATTAAAAATATCCTGGCTCTAAGCTTTATAATGGGAGTGAATGGTACCTGAGATTTTGAAGTCCAAAAAAGCGCATCCATCCATCATAAAAATAATCCACACAGCTCCAGTGGGTTAATAAATGCTTGCTGAAGTGAAGCAATGGGTTTATGTAAGAAAAAATGTCCATATTTATAAATTTATAAACTACAATCACTGGCTTCCGGTAACGTCCGTTTGCAAGTCTAGTGGAAGAGTGACCTCTGATCTTGGACTCCGAATTGAACATATGAGTTCACTCTTCAGGGCACTGGACATGTACACTGCACATGTGAATAAATGAAAAAGACTGAAATAGCATATTGTCTAGGAAAACTTTACTGTGCAAGTTATATTGGTTGCACTTTATTTTACAATATGTGCACTTATTTACTTACAGTTCAAGAAAATACTAGGTAATTTAAGGTAACTACATGGGTTAAGGTTAGGTTTAGGGTTAATACAATAAAACTGGGTAATAAGTATAAATAACTTATATAGTACTTATATTTTTGGTAGTAAAACCTAGTGTTAGACATTTTATTGGTACAGAGATGAGTATGTATTTTGCTAAAATGTTTGCAACTGCTTAATTAGAAGCACCACAATGTCATCTGTTACACAGAGACTACTAAACATTTGGATTTCTTTAAAGTGCAAAGTATTAAAAATAGGCTATCAAAAGTTCTACACACACTTGTGATCTTCAGATCCACTTGAACACTTGGAAATACAGGAAATACATCATGTAAGTAGAAAAAATTGGTCAAGTGCAAAGACCGTGAGTGTGGCCCAAAATTCAGTTCTGATTGAATGGAATTCAATGGAGGCAATGGCAATTGTTTATTCAAACATAACACTGAGGACAATTTTGAGGTCAGCTGAAGACAAGCCTGGTTTGCTATAGTGATGTGTCGTTCATTTTGAACGAATCTTTAATATGACTCGAGAACAACGAATTGTCTTAGAGAGTGATTCGTTCATTTTGTGCTGACCGTGCATGCGCAACATCCCATAGGTTCTGTACAGGAAACAGAAATGATTAGTTCACTTCTCGAGTCTTTCGGGTTTGAGCCGTTCGTTCATCAAGTCCCAGCCCCATAGACCGTACCAGAAACAGAAATGATTAGATCGCCTCTCGAGTCTTCGGGTCTGAGTCCTTCATTCTTTTTTCACGTGATTTGACAGTGATGCAAAAACTTGGGAAAATGAGATCCAGGCAGTAGATAATGTTGATGAGAAATTATTTATTCATTACAATTAAATTTAGCCTCACACGCAAACTTTAATCGATAATGAAAATACTTAATAAAACCAGAAGGTAAAATAACAACCATAAAGAAGCAGTCAATAGTTAATAATAAAATTTAGAGTATTGTATCTAATAGGTGAAGATCAAAAAGAGCAATAATTAAGACATTTGCAGATAAGAGACAAGAAGTAGAAGCCAAGGAGAGCAAAGGAGGGAAAAAAGCGGAATTATCAATGACTCGGTCAGCTTGAGCATATAGGGAAATTTACATCCCACTCAAATTGATATTTTTGTTCTAAAAGAAAAGGTTAAGTGGTTTTACCCATTAGTCATAGACTAGTCCAGTGTCAAAAAAAGATATAAGAGTTGTTTTGACCCCCTTTGGGAATTTTGCAAATCTTACCCTTTTAAATGTCATCAGGAATTATAACAGCCATATTTTGATCAGATTCAAATTCAAATGGTTAATTCTGAAAAACATCACTTCTACAGTACTTGGCAGGCGTCCAATGTCTAACCACAAACGTGTCGGCATGACCTGGCTGTCACACTGGAACACTTTGAAGAACAATTGAACATAACAAGCATACTCTTAAAGATAAAATAAAAATAACCATAAGGGTACAATAACAAGTAAATACTTGAAAATATGATAAGAATTAATATATATAAAGTATGAGTACATAAATATAGGAAATCAAAAGTGAAATTGATAAATCATAAGCCATAAATGATTAAAATAAATATTAATAAAAATGCATTAATATGAATATTGACCATTTCGGATCCACCAACAGCCATTCACAACCTTCCTTACAAACAAGTGCATAGTTATTTTTTTTAGTTTAGTTTAGTTTTTTTTTTAGCTAGTATAATTGATTTTTCTATATCCTCCTGGGACCCAGGAATAGACAACAACAACTCCTTGGTCTTTAAATACGACTGACCTTAATTTAATTATCAAAATTAGCACTCTTATGGAAATATGATCATATTTTATAATTATTTTATATCATAATCCGATTGTTTAAATTGGATTATTTTTCAAATTATTTGTTATAAATCAACATCTCAGGAAAATGTTATGGGGTTTCTAATCAAAATATGTTTATACAAAACAGGGCATTCATTTTATGCATGTCCACTGTAGAGGACACCAGGACTTAAACGGTTAGTTCACCCAAAAATGAAAATTCTGTCATTTATTACTCACCCTCATGCCGTTCCACACCCATAAGACCTTCATTCATCTTCAGAACACAAATTAAGATATTTTAGTTGAAATCTGATGGCTCCGTGAGGCCTTCATAGGGAGCAATGACAGGTACTAAAAATATATTTAAATCGGTTCATGTGAGTACAGTGGTTATAAAGCGACGACAATATTTTTGGTGCGCCACAAAAAACAAAATAATGACTTATTTAGTGATGGCCGATTTCAAAACATTGCTTCATGAAGCATCAGAGCACAAATGAATCAGCGTATCAAATCATGATTCAGATTGCGTGTCAAACGGCTGAAATCACGTGACTTTGGCGCTCCGAACAGCAGATTCGACAGACTGATTCATAACGCTCCGATGCTTCCTGAAGCAGTGTTTTGAAATCGGCCATTACTAAATAAGTCGTTATTTTGTTTTTTTTGGTGCACCAAAAATATTCTCGTCGCTTTATAATATTAATATTGAACCACTGTACTCACATGAACTGATTTAAATATGTTTTTAGTACATTAATGGATCTTGAGAGAGGAAATGTCATTGCTCCCTATGAAGGCCTCACGGAGCCATCGGATTTCAACTAAAATATCTTAATTTGTGTTCTGAAGATGAAGGAAGGTCTTACGGGTGTGGAACGGCATGGGGTTAAGTAATAAATTACAGAATTTTCATTTTTGGGTGAACTAACCCTTTAAATCATGTTTATCAGACAATTTGGGAGACACAACAAGAGAATAGCAAAAGAAATTATATATCAATATTCTTATTAATTATTAGATATTATTATGAAAATTTTGCCAATTAATACTCCCATTATTACACTTCTTTTTTCATTATATGTTGCCCCAAGAACACATTAATATGCAAATTAGAAACAGTGTATAGATGCATTGTATTGAATGGGAAAACTCATGTATAGCTATTTTACCCACATATTGCAAAAAATTAAAATGGTATATTAATTAATCCCATTATAACTTTCATAACATAGCTGAGAATCATCTCTGAACAAGGCTTGGTTAAAAAAAAAATCTTGAAGCCTAAAAATTGATTGGTGAATTAAAAAAAAAATTAAAAATCCATTTATTTTTTAAACAACTTAGTCCTGGTGTCCACTATAGAGGACATAGCAAAACATACAAATACAATGTAATTTTAAAAAAATTCATTTCATTTGTTTCTTATACTCTAAACAATGTAATGATGTGGGGAGAAAAAAAATACTAAATTAAAATAAATAATCTGGGTCCCAGGAGGATATGAAGACTGGACATATTGGTCTAATATTTGTATTAAAAATATTGGTCAGAAGGGACATAGTGGCATAACAAATGTTTATTGCACATATCTTTTGATAATTATGATAATTCCTAAATATAATAAAACATACAGTCAATAGTAATAAGAATGTAATGTTGTATTTGTTGCGGACACTGAGCCAGGAAGCGGTCACGTGACAAAAGAACAAAGGACTCGGACCCGAACTTGAAGACTCGAGAGGCGAACTAATCATTTTTGTTTCCGGTACTGCAGTTAAATATGGGGCTGTCATCATAATGTCTATGGCTGTCACAGCCCAGATGACAACGGAACTAACAACTCAAACCCGAAGACATGAGAGGTGAAGTAATCTTTTTGGGGAACAGACGTGATAAATGTAAGATGACAAAAGAAAGAACGACTTGGATAGGGAGGTGAGGTGAACTAACACACTGCATAGCCTGAAGACCCTGCTAAGCAATTAATTAATCATTTCTTACCCATAATTTGGCCTTCATGGCTGTATTAGCCTATAACTAACTTCTGAGCAGTATAGAGATAAAGATAGAAAATACTTTAATTAAATGTAACAGTACATATATATATCAACTACAAATTTCATTCAGGCTAGTCCAGATAGGCTTTGCTAAATACAGTATGATCAAACATGGTTTAATAAATCCACACAGTGCATGGTTTACAGTGTGTATCAAGAGAAACTAATGCTTAGAGTTGGTCCAAACCAGCCAAAAAAGGCAAAACGCACAATATTGACAACTGAGCACAGTATAGGTTATAAAAATGCTGGATAACCAGTTTATGAGAACAACTTAAAGCATTTTTGGTGTAAGCATCTGCAGTTCTTGGAGTGGTTTCATCCTTACTGTAAGCTGGATCATGATGATCAGGTTCAGTTTTTCTTGTGTTTGGGGTTGGTGCTGTTAAAGAGGTTGAGGCCGGTCCTGACCCCGACCCCTGTTGTCGTGACACCTGGCTGCTGAAGCACCTTGTCCAAAGTAGTCTTCTTTATGGCGGCTGGAGAAATCTTCTCCTGGTCTGCCAAGTACTGAAGCTCCCTGTCAGAAAAGAGTGAGCTTGAAATGTCCTTCAGGAGACACAACTGTTTAAAAAGCCCAAAGGAGTCTGTGTCTGCAGATAAACATTTGAAAATCAATAACATAAATGGACCAACTTAACTATAAGTATCTTTAATGACTATACACTATAATCTAAATTAAACATTAGATTCAGTGCACTAACTGCATAGATACTCGTTTTTACTAGGGCTGTCAAAATTAAGAGAGGCTACTCACTGCAGAGCCATAGGTGGAGTATAACCTCCAACCACACCCTAACTCTACCCATAACCCTATCTCTCCATGCATTAAACACGTAGGGCTGGGTAAAAAAATATCTAAATATAATATAAAATAATATAAATATAATATTTATATAATATAAAAAAATTCTCATTTTTACGAACCGATATCGATTCTTAAATCCCAAGAATCGCTTAGTCTAGTCTGTTTTCAGTTGATGAATGAATAGAACATTGTAGTGCTCTTCCCATTAAATAAATGGCAATAAGCTTTGTGCTTTGTTACTTTTGATATGAAACAAAGTCTCAGATTTCAAACTCTGTCCATTTTATTACGAAATTCAAAAAAATAACCATTTTGGCACTGTTTAATGTCATGTGACAGATCGCTGTAACGTCACATTTACCTCAGAAAAACCATATTCAGTGACCATAACTTATTAGTCAGCTATAAAACTTTAGCATTTTGCTAAATATATGCACCATATTACACATTCGTTATAATTTATAATGTTCTTCAATATTTAATGCTTTGAATAAATCCGTCAAGTTTTTATAACAGCCACCATTTAAATAATGTATTTCAAAAAACAAATTGGAGTAGAAATATAATTACATAATTGTAAAGTTAGTATTTTAACTTTATTATTATAAAAACTTCCTTAACTTCCACTAATTTAAGTGTTTGAATACAAATCAGTTAATTTTAACCTTCAATATTATAATGCAGAACTGATTCCCTTACTGATTTATAGTTTATAGCATTAGTTGAGAGATTTTTTTCCTTATGAAAATTTGCCATGTACTGTTCCTTATATATACAGTACAGTCCAAAAGTTTGGAACCACTAAGATTTTTAATGTTTTTAAAAGACGTTTCGTCTGAAATATTATTACAATTTAAAATAACTGTTTTCTATTTGAATATATTTCACAAAGTAATTTATTCCTGTGATGCAAAGCTGAATTTTCAGCATCATTACTCCAGTCTTCAGTGTCACATGATCCTTCAGAAATCATTCTAATATGATGATTTGCTGCTCAAGAAACATTTAATGTGTACAATTGTACAAAATATTTGTGTACAATATTTTTTTTTCAGGATTATTTGATGAATAGAAAGTTCAAAAGAACAGTGTTTATCTGAAATCTAATCTTTTGTAACATTATAAATGTCTTTACTTTTGATTGATTTAATGCATCCTTGCTGAATAAAATTTTGATTGATTTAATGCATCCTTGCTGAATAAAAGTATTCATTTCTTTAATTTCTTTTCAAAAAAATAAAAATAAAAATTCTTACTGACCCCAAACTTTTGAACGGTAGTGTATAATGCTACAGAAGCTTTGTATTTCAGATAAATGCTGTTCTTTTGAACTTTCTATTCATCAAGGAATCCTGAAAAAAAAAGTACACAACTGTTTTCAACATTGAAAATAATCATAAATGTTTCTTGAGCAGCAAATCAGCATATTAGAATGATTTCTGAAGGATCATGTGACACTGAAGACTGGAGTAACGATGCTGAAAATTCAGCTTTGCATCACAGGAATAAATTACTTTGTCAAATATATTTAAATAGTACACAGTTATTTTAAATTGTAATAATATTTCACAATATTACTGTTTTTTAATTAAATAAATGTAGCCTTGGTGAGCAGACGAAACTTCTTTTAAAAACATTAAAAATCTTAGTGGTTCCAAACTTTTGGACTGACTGTATATATATAAAATAAATATAAAATAATCTATATTGAATCGAATCTAATTTAATCGAAATCGAATCGAATTGCAAGCTTGTGAATCGAAATCGAATCGAATTTTGAAATTTGTGTCAATACCCAGCCCTATTAAACAGGTTAAGCTCCACCCTTTGTTTGTTCCATGGATGGCTCAGCTCAAATCACGTGACTTTGGCAGGTTGATACACGCTCCGAACCACTGATTCGAAACAAAAGATTCATAAAGCTTTGAAGCTTAATGGAGCAGTGTTTTGAAATCGCCCATCGACCCGATTATAGCACTTTTAAAAAGTCCGATTTTCATGATATGCCCCCTTTAAAAAATATCTGCATGTAATTAAAGCGGCTGACCCTTTCTAGCTGAAAATCACTCATCAGAAATGAAGTTGGTGTACCTGGTTCTAATGCATGATGCCTCCACAGCGTTGATCAGGAGGCTGCGGAAGCCGCCACTTTCCATGACATGCAAAGCGTGAATCGTAGCACCTCCAGGTGAAGCCACGTTGTCTTTTAACTCTCCGGGGTGTTGCTCAGACTCCAGGAGCATTTTTGCCGCCCCCTTTGAAAAAGCATCATAGTACTGTAAATCTTATACACAGAAATATTTTTTAAGATTATCAATATCAGAAATGTTTCAGAGATTGTCAAGCACTTACAAGCAGAGCCTGAGCTCCTAGTCGCACAGCCAATCTTCTGGGCAGTCCCATCTTTACCCCTCCATCAGCAAGAGCGTCAACAGCTAGGAATGCCTATGATAAAAAGATATATAAATATTCCCAGTCAGAGGTGGATGCTTTTGGGCAAAGGAAGCCACAAGGAGCCCAACGGTTGGTTTAAACCTCTCGAATATTCCTAGGTTGATGCTTACATAGGCTGGGCCGCTGCCACTAAGACCAGTGACGGCATCAATCAGGTCCTCCTCCACCTCCGTGCAGTAGCCCACACTGGCCATTAGCTGCTCCAGGAGCTTCCCATCCTCCACCTCTGCATGGGTGCCGGTGGCGTACACCGTGGCCCCTTCACGCACCACCACTGGGGTATTTGTCATGCAGCGAATTACTTTAGGTGCCGGACGATACTGCAGCAGTTTCTGCAATATAGGAAGATTTGAATCGATATAGAATTTAATTGATGTATGATCACAGGTTTGTGTATATTGTGTGGCTCATCCATGCAGCATTAAGAGTGTAGAATCTGCATTCATAATATTGGTTTTACTGTTTTGAGTCTTTCGCTTTTAAATGAAGGGTTACATAATGTGAAGCTGTTTTTGCACTGAAGCAAGACTGATTCATTTGTTATGAATAACCTGGTTTGTGTCCATCAAGTTCAAATAAAAAGAGAAAGTAATCAAATGAAGAACCTTTCATATTAACTTCAAAAATAGACATTTTTAACACTGCACAGATTCTTAATATATAAATAATTTGATGAATTTGCATTAAAAAAAACCCTGATATACAGAAAATTGGCTGCCCACAAACATGAATTAAAAAAAAGTGAATTCATGATAAATACAATATGTATACTAAACAAAATAAATGATAAACATATACTACCTGTCAAAAGTTTGGAATAATTAAGATTTTTCGAAAGGAGTCTCATAATATTGTGAAATGTAATTACAATTTTCTTTTTTCTATTTGAATATGTTAAATTAATTTATTCCTGTGATCAAAGCTGAATTTTCAGCATCATTACTCCAGTCTTCAGTCACGTGATCCTTCAGAAATGCTGATTTGCTGCTCAATTATTAACAATTATTATTATTTATATGAGACTTTTTCAAAAACATAAAAAATTAAAAAAATTAAAAAATGCTATTATTCCAAACTTTTGACCAGTAGTGTAAATAAACATGCATTTACCAAAACTGAAAAAAAAGAGAAAAAGTTTATTTTTCCTAATTTATTATTTATTTTGTTTAGTATATATTTTCATTTATTCAGCATTCACATAAAATCTCTGTATATAATGCATTATAAAATTATCTGTCTTAATGAATTGATTATGCCCATTAAAACACATGACAAACATCCAATTTCAGATGTAACAAGGAATCTGCAAATATTATAATGCATTTTAACTTTGGTTACAATTATTTATAAACAGACATAATGCATTATAATAATAAATACCTTTATAATGCATTACACATAAAAGCTTAAAGTGTAATCATTATTTTTCATAAATGAAATGCTTTGCTTCACCAAACAGGCAGGACGTGTTAAATCATCATTACTATGGATCGTGGAAAAAGCGCATTCTGACCTTTTCTATGGAGCTGATCGTGACTCCTGCTGCACAAGAGACAATGAGATGGCGGTCTTCGATGTCTGGCCCAATCTCATCCAAAACGAAGGGAATGATATGTGGCTTGACCGCAAGGAAGAGAACATCACTCTTGTTCACAGTCTCTTTATTACTGGTAGTGAAGTATGCTCCCATTTTCTGAAGAACAGAGAAAGTGCCTTTTTAAAGATGTTCAACAGTGTATCACTGCTACTTTTGTCACTCTAACATGTCTCAGACGCTGGTCAAAAGCTTGTCAAACACTCACTCTTAGCCCAGTGACAGTTGGCAGGTCTTTGTCTGGAGAACTTGCTGTTATCCTGTGCGTGGCGATCACACCTGATGGACAGGAGAGTGAAATGTAAAAGCTTCCATTAAATATTGATGAGAATGAGATTCTATGTTTTTAAGTGGTGGTACTACACGCATAAATAGTCATTTTGCAAATGTGATGTTGTGTCATGCGGCCAAAAGTTATATAAGTTAGTATACACTGCCTGGCCAAAAAAAAGTTGCTCTTTGGATTTAAATAGACAAATACTTAAGAGTCTATTATTACAGTGATTATTAACATGTTATATGTTTGGGAACAGTTCAGTTAACCCTCATTGATAGAGTATGTTGCTTTTCATTTCTTAAACAACCATGTAGGAAGACACATCATGCATATTCCAGGATGACAATGTCAAGATTCATCAGGTTCAAATTGTAAAAGAATGGTTGGTTGGGAGCATGAAGAATCATTTTCACACATGAATTGGCACCTCTGAGTCCAGACCTTAAATTCATTGAAAGTCTTTGGTTAAGATCTTGACCAAAAATTGATGCACCTCTGGATGGAAATAAATGTTGTGATGTTATTTCCATCAAAAGGTGCATCAATTTTTATCATAAAATGAGCAAATGTGATTATTACATGCATTATGTTTTATTTCATATTCTGTAAATAAACAACTTTTTGAGAAACAACTTGTTCTGACAACTACCCACTGAGATCATTACTGTGTGTCAATATTACTTGATATAATATGCTTATTTAATAAAAATGAATCCAAAAAATGAATAAAAAGGGCATGGTTTAAATGTATTTAAAGGGTTAGTTCACCCAAAAATAATGTCATTTATTACTCACGCTCATGCCGTTCCACACCAAATTAAGATATTTTAGTTGAAATCCGATGGCTCCGTGAGGCCTGCATAGCCAGCAATGACATTTCCTCTCTCAAGATCCATTAATGTACAAAAAACATATTTAAATCAGTTCTTGTGCGTAGAGTGGTTCAATATTAATATTATAAAGAGACGAGAATATTTTTGGTGCACCAAAAAAAACTAAGTAACGACTTATATAGTGATGGCCGATTTCAAAACACTGCTTCAGGAAGCTTCGGAGCGTTATGAATCTTTTGTGTCAAATCATGATTCGGATCGCCAAACTGCTGAAATCACGTGACTTTGGCGCTCCGAAGCTTCCTGAAGCAGTGTTTTGAAATCGGCCATCACTATATAAGTTGTTACTTAGTTTTTTTAGGGGCACCAAAAATATTCTCGTCACTTTATAATATTAATATTGAACCACTGTACTCACACGAACCGATTTAAATATGATTTTAGTACCTTTATGGATCTTGATAGAGAGAATGTCATTGCTGACTATGCAGGCCTCACTGAGCCTCTGATTTCAACAAAAATATCTTAATTTGTGTTCCGAAGATTAACGAAGGTCTTATGGGTGTGGAACGGCATGAGGGCAAGTAATAAATGACAGAATTTTCATTTTTGGGTGAACTAACCCTTTAAGACAGAAAAGTCTTATTTGGTTCAATATCATAGATTGTTCAGCCTGTACAGTGTTTTGGCGCCTCTAGCGGTGGTTTTGTGTGTTAATGCGCTGTTGTACCTGCGGCTGTGAAGCCCTTCACCAGCGCGTGCGCCAGCTGACCCGCTCCGATGAAACCAACGCTCATTTTGACCTGTTAACAACCAGACCGATGAGTTTATTCACCAGCAGACAAAAACACACACGTTATCAATCACTTTACACACTCTAATATATCAGCTGAAGACAGACTTTACTACTCTATTTCCTGATCGGACTGAACAAGCTGTAACCCACCACATACATCGAGATAAATGTAGACAACTAAATGTTTAAACAAACGTACCTAAAACACGATTATTCGAAGAGCTCGTACGCATATATTGTTTGTTTCACGTTTGTTTATCGTGTTCACGTTGTCTGTGGACGTTTAGTTAAGCTGCCATTCCTGACGTGGAGTAGCAGGCTGTGACCAATCACGGTAGAGCACTGCTTGGGCCTCAGCCAATCCTTGTACTTTATGTGTGCACCATGCGTCCTGATAGGCCAGTGAAGCCAGTTGCATCACTCTTCATGAGCACGTGGTGTTGTGTCAACAGAAAGACAGCAAAACTGTATCCGAGTTTGCAGTGTTGTTTCCGCATTTTAACATCGCCTGTCTGATAAATGTAACAGATTCCTTATTTTTGATGTTTCCATTTTATGTATTTGTATTTTTGTCTCTATTTTCTTGCCCCCTGTCTCACTGGTGTTTAACTAGTTTTCTTTATTAGAGACTTATCATAGATCTAATTTCAGTTGAAGCTAAATTTAATAATTACATACTAACCCAAACCCACAACTAAAAAAAAAAAAAAAACGATATGCTGTACATTTATAAACCTTTTCCCCAATTTATTTATTTATTTTCTCTCATCTTCATATTTACTTAAAGGATTAGTTCACTTTCAAATAAAATTTTCCTGATAATTTACTCACCCCCATGTCATCCAAGATGTTCATGTCTTTCCTTCTTCAGTCGAAAACAAATTAAGGTTTTTGATGAAAACATTCCAGGATTTTTCTCCATTTAGTGAACTTCAATGGCCTCCAGACAGTTTGAAGATGCACAGTTTCACTGCAGATTCAAAACGTTCTACATGATCCCAGACGAGGAATAAGGGTCTTATCTAGAGAAACATTTGTCTGGCTATCACCAGACCAAGCTCAATTTAAAATTGAACATTGGTCTGGGGAGTCTGTATGTATTTTCTACTGCACAAGAGGCGTGATCAACAAGCATTATTCACGCAATTGGATAGTCCTACAACCAATCAGATCAACGATCCGGGTGACGTACTTTGCAGAGCGACGCGAAAACTCCAGACAGGTTTATTTTGTATTGGTTTGTAGCATCAAAACTTGCCTTTGAAATCTTTTAAAACAGCATCAACAGCGGCATCAACTGGTTGCTGCGCTTCAGTGGCTGCCATGTTCAAGGTAAACAAATAGCTGCTTGCCGTCGCTTCTCTATCGTCATCGTGTTATACCCACCAATAACGAGCAAGGTGGATAATGCCAGTCTGTGATTGGTTCCCGCAAAAGTGTAACAGAAGCAGTAGAAATGAATGTATGAATGAGTTGCCAGGCGAAATCAAGTCGCCGGCAGATCAGGCTGGGTTTACCCAGTCTAGAGAAACATCGCTCTTTTTCTAAAAAAAAAAACATAAAAATTATATACGTTTTAACCATAGATGCTCATCTTCTATGCTCGTCTCTTCTTCTTTTTCTTTCCACAGGTCAAAGTTTGAACTAATTGTTATATACTTGCACTAGCATATTGTATGACAATTTAGTTCAAACTTTGACCTGTGGAGGGCAGTAATACACTTAGCAGTGTCTACACTGACGGAATTCTAATAGAGAAGAAGAAGAAGAAGAAGAGAGCTAGTTCAAGATGAGCATTTATGGTTAAAATGTATAAAATGTTATTTTTTTATTTTTTTTAGAAAATGAGCTATGGTTTCTCTAGATAAGACCTGTACTGAAACTGTAATTTTGACCTTCAACCGTTTGGAGGTCATTGAAGTCCACTATAAGGAGAAAAATCCTGGAATATTTTCATCAAAAACCTTAATTTATTTTCGACTGAAGAAAAAAGGACAACATCTTGGATGACATGGGGGTGAGTAAATTATCAGGAAATTTTAATTTGAATGTGAACTAATCCTTTAATTTTTTAGGACAAAATAAATTAATAAATTTTCATAATAGTGTAGGCCACCCACACATATTTGTACAGAAAATTGTCTTAATTTGTATTTCTGGTCATTTTTGTGTGCTGGTATTTGGAGGTGGTGGTGAGAAAGAGAAAGAAACTTTGACACAAAAGAATCCAGTTTAATTACCAACATATTTTGATTTATTTAAATATTTTGAGAATAAGTAACAATATATTGTTATATAGCCTACTATAATAAAAAGACATAATGAACTAATATTAGAGCCTGAGTAGTTTGACTGGATAAACAGAGATGCTATTTGAGCACCATGACAATTAAGGCCATTCATGAAAACAATGCATGGGATTTATTTCTGTAGACAATACATAAACAAGTGACATATTCTCTTCTTCTAATCAGAGGTCTCAGATCTCTCATGTTTGGAAATTGCCATACTAGTAATCAAATAACAATGCATATAATTATAATAACATTATGTATACCTAAATTAGGGGAAAATACACATTAATTTTACTTAGAGTAAGCCATATAATATCAGTTCTAAACCACAACAATCTTAGTGTTTTAATAGACATAAAAAGATAATAAATAAAATTCTCAAAGAGATAGTTCAGGCAAAAAAAAAAAAAATTCTGTCATCATTTACTCAGCCCCATGTTGTTCCAAAACTGTACGACTTTCTGTGGAACATAAACGACATTTTGGCTACTTTTATGTTCCACAGAAGGGAAAAAAGTCATACTGCCTTAGAACGGCATGTGCTGGAGGGCCACTGTCCTGCAGAGTTTAGCACCAGCCCTAATTTAACACACCTAAACCAGCTAATTAAGGTCTTCAGGATTACTAGAAACATCCAGGCAAGTGTGTTGGAGCTGACTGGAGCTAAACTCTGTAGGATGTTAGTCCTCCAGGAACAGGATTGGACACCCTTACATTAAATGATTAATTCGGTTTAAAATGAAAATTACCCCAAGATTTACTCACCCTCAAGCCATCCTAGGGGTATATGACTCTCTTCTTTCTGATGAACACGATTGAAGTTATATTAATAAATATTCTGACGCATCCAAGCTTTATAATGGCAGTGAATGGAAACTAATTCAAATCAATTCACATTTATTTGTATAGCGCTTTTCACAATAGATATCATTTGAAAATGAAGCTCAAGAAAGTGCATCCATCCATTATAAACGTACTGTACACTTCTCTGGGGGTTAATAAAAGCCTTCTGAAGTGATGCATTTGTGTAAGAAAAATATCCATATTTAACAAGTTATAGCCGGACCGCCTTCCATATTCAACTTATGAAGAAAGTGTAACGCTTCTTGCAGTTCAAAACACTTACACTATGTCCCACTCCTTCTGTATTCAACTTACAAAAAAAAAAAAACCTTCCTTTTTGTGAAAGTTGAATAAGGAAGACAGAAGCTAGATATTTTACTTTATAACTTGTTAAATATGCATATTTTTCTTACACAAACGCATCGCTTCAGAAGGCTTTTATTAACCCCCGGAGAAGTGTACAGTATGTTTATAATGGATGGATGCACTTTCTTGAGCTTCATTCTCATTGGTTTCCATTCACTGACATTTTATGGCCTGGATGCATCAGGATATGTATAAATATAACTTAGATTGTGTTCATCAGAAAGAAGAAAGTCATATACACCTAGTATGGCTATGGATGAGTAAAGCTTGGGCTAATTTTCATTTTAAAGTGAACTAATCCTTTAAGGGTTACAGTGACAATGAATTGCAGAGAGGCATTGTTAATTCTACATTGGTATGCACCAAAACTTTGATTTCATTCTACTAAGCAAAGTAACTCTTCAATGAAAAATTCAAGCCCAGTAATTAGGAAGTCCAAACATTTTCATTCTAACCAACAAAAATAAAAAAAAAATCAGAAATTATACTTTAATATACTAGTACATACAGCTGTATTTTATTGGCATGTCTGTATTTCACAACACTTTTCCTGCCTCATTTCCAGTATTTATAAATCCACCAGGCTAGAGATGAGATGGCCTTATGCTGCTGAATGTGAGACAAATCGTATTCTTTGAGAGTATACCAGATCAGTGAAGTATAACACCAGATTTGCGCAAGTGAACACGGCGATCACCAACTTGCTGTCCCATGGACACTTTCCTCTAGGGCAGTCACTTGGTCGCCCTGGGGTTCCATACTTCTTATCGAAACTAAAAACCGGCCAGATCACAGCAGCACTCAGGTACAGCAGCACCGCCAGGAAGGTGTAGACGACCACAAAACGGTCGAAAGGAAAGCGCAGCGAAGACGTTCTCCCCGAGACGGTAAGAGCCACCACGACTACGGTCACAGCAAAGCACAGGCTGTAGACCACCACGCAGTATTGTGTAGGGATGTGGCGGTTGTATTCACTGTCATTGGCCAGAGCGCCGAAAATGATGCAGGCTATGAAGGCTTGGACCACCTTGAGCAGGCCTGACACGGTGGCCATATAGCCGACCACATGCCCCGGCTTGGCCCGCGTGATGAACACCTCGGCTCCGTAGGCGAAGCAGCAGACGCTGGAGCAGACGGTGACGGCGATACGGTAGTTCCGCACCTCGCAGCCCTCCGATGGGCACTCGGACCTGAGGAAGTAGACGGGGTACACTATCGAGGCCGTGACGTACATGAGAGTGGCCAGCATTGCGAAGGCCACGGTGAAGTTGTCCCAGGAGATGGGCATGCACCCGTGTAGCCTCGTCACGTCCAGGGTGAAGACCAACAGTGTGACGGCAAAGCAGAAGCACCAGACGAACATGCAGAAGGTGCCATAGGTGGCGCTGAATCCCGCACTGTGGGCCACCAGGGCCATAGTGGTGCATCCCAGCAGCAGCTGGCACATGCGGGCAGCGCCGAGTCCAGACAGCACCGCTGCCTTGTTTAGGTAGTGGCCTCCTTGGGGGTCCATGAGCCGTTCTCGGGTGGATCTTGATGAGTGACGCTGCACCTCCGCGGCCGAATCCACAAACCTCGCCCTTTAGCCTGCCTCTTTATTTAGGCAGCCTTAATGACAAATCTCCTTTACTGCTTCCCAGCTCTGCTTTATAATTACTGCAGTGTGTGTAGGATCAGATTACAGCAGAAACTCTAGATGTTCTCTCTGTTTGTGAGTGGACAGTCACTTTGCTATAAGTACTTTTAGATTTTCAAGAAACTGACATGCAACATATATCAAAGCAACAGTTTGACCACAAGAGAATTGTCTTTTAAATTCAAATCATTGCTGATATTTACTTCAAGTTCCAAATTCTAATCAATGGCTCCCTACTACCTTACAGCAGGAGTCTTTACATAGCCACCTTCTCCTCGCAGGTTGATCAGTTGATCGTGACCACTGGATCTACGCAGAAAGTTCCTTGTGAGTCGAATGTCACCTGCTATAGCTGAAGTGTCTCTTCATAATACAGAAGACGAGCAAGTAATATCCCACATGAGATGGTATCCGTAGGTCCCGGTTTCTTCAAACAACTTTTAACACTGATTATCTTTAGAACTTTTACTCTCTCTAACACTGCTCCACTCTCACACACACACTGGCATGTGCTGGGCTTCGAGTTGAAGTGTACTAGGGAAAGCGATTTTAATGAGTGTGTTCTGCCGAGCTCAGGGCCACGGGCTCCACCAACTCTATAAATAGAGCCCTATATTCCACTGTGGAATGGGGTGGGAATCCAAATGTCTGCGTCAAGCAACAGTGCAGGGAGTCGTGTTTCATATGGTTGCAATCTGTGTGTGTGTGTGTAAGTTTGGGGACAGTTACAAGGTGTAGGCCCTGGCACATCTGTCTGGCTCAAAGAAAAAGTGCAGTGTCATGGCCCCAGATTAAACAGCAGATGAAACATTGCTCGTCAGTTTTGTACAAGACTATTCAGATCAAAAAAACAATTTTTTTTAAAAAGTGCCTAGCAAAAACACTAGCCAAGGCATTATTTTATTGTATCCTTAGAGTTAATGTAGAATATTTTTACATTAACTACTGCTTACTGTTTTTTATTATTATTATTTAATTTGTTTTATATCAAGAAGTTGCTTTTCATAATTAGATGCTATATTTAGATGCTTCGTCTACAGTAATCAAAAATGTCTCAACAGCTCTCACTGGCACAGAGTCACCCAAAAGGTACTAATATGCAAAGTTGGGGAAAGTTACTTTTAAAAGAAATGCGTTACAATATAGCGTTTCTACCTAAAAAAATTAACTAATTGTATTTCCTAGTTACTTGGGCTTGCTTTTTTTGTTTTTAATAACAAAAACAGTTCTATTTTTGGTGAATGTAAAGGACCTTTCACACCAAAAGTGAGGCCTCATGGTGCGTTCACATCAGACACGAATGAAGCGTTAAGCACGAGTGATTTACATGTTAAGTCAATGCAAAGATGCGAAAGACGTGTCTAATCGCGTCTTTGACGGGGCGCGAATTGTGCGTTTTCGGGCGAGTTGAAAAATCTGAACTTTGGCGAATATTAACCAATCAGGAGCTTGCTCTAGTAGTGACGTGATTACGACGTAGCGAGCAGAGGCAGAAATCCGAAACAACAATGCAGGACAAAATCATCGTCGCTGTATGTGGATACCCGGAGCAGTACGATACATCTTCGTACTTTCGTAGAAACAGGAATAAAAAGGATCTTGCTTGGAAGAAAGGTGGAGGTCCGACAATCTGGTAAGTTGTAAAAACGCTCTTTACTCAATTTGAGCTATATATATATATACATATTGAGACTACAAGCTAGCTAAAGCCGGCAAATTAAGCTTATTCGCCGTATTTTACAACTACTTTCCTGCTGACGAGTTGATTTATTTATTCAGAGAAAGTGTGCAGAAAGAAGTGGAAGAATCTGGGACACATATTTAAAGTAGAGTCCCTCCCATAACGCAAATTCGTGTCTGTTGTGAAGTGAAATTCACGCGCGAATGAAGCGAGTACACTCAAAATGTTCAAGCGTCCAACTACGCACAAATAGCATGATTTATTTGCACAAGTCGCGTCTGGTGTGAACGCCCCATCAGGCTGAAGGAAATGCATATTTACACCTGTACAGTAGAGGGCGCAGCTCAAACAAACCTTTCAGCTGTGCTCCTGTTCTTTTAGGATACAGGAGAAGAAAGTTCAACACTCTTACATTAGCAACAAAAAACTAAAAAAATAACTGTGATGTTCACCTGAAGTAATTTTTTGCTTATTAGTATGGTTGAATTGGAATGTTGAAAGTCAACAGTAAAGACATTGGTTAATAAAGTGAGATTAAATCAATAAAGTATATTTGTGTAATATAACATATTTAAGTATTGTACATTTGCATAATATTCTGCATTTGCATTTCACAGTTTTATTCATTTTGAGGAATACTGAAGTTTTTTTGATGAGTAAACACCATCATGTTTTCACAGCGCACACAATGCATCTGAACCTTCCCTCAACACGGGGACAGGAGAGCTGTCACTCAATAAATGGGAAAACAAAGTTACTTGCGTCAATTATTTGAAAAAGTAACTTGATTTTTTTTTTTTCACAAAATATCTAATTTTATTGTTACAGATATTTTGTTGTCAATTTAAAAGTAATGTGTTACTTTATAGTTACTCCTGTTGCACTCAAAATTATGATGATATATTGAAAGATTATGGAAGTTAAATAGGTTCATAATTCAGTAACACCATGAGGTGGACACTGGGGAGTTAAATATGTTAAAAATGAAAAGGCAATATTAAATGTTTCTTTGGAATAACTGTAATGTTTTCTCTCAGGGACACAAACATGCATTCAACACAAGAAAAAAAAAACAGAATTATTTACAATTTACAAAGAATCACTTCTCTGTGAAAATAGCATTATAAATATGATTTACATAACAAAATAAATATGCAGCTTAGCAATGTAGATTGAGTTTTCTGTTAAAAAATATGTTACAGAACAAAATAGCAATTAGTAATACCTTCACATCTCTGTTGTTTTCTTTTCTTTTGGCTGATTTATTTATTTTTTCATTAGACCGCTACATAAAAAAATTATATTAAAAAGTAATTTTCTATTAAATATTTTAACAGTCTAGAATGTCTTCATTTGACAAAAGTACTCTCAGAAGAGTCAGCTGTTAACAAAACATATACATAGATACAGAGCATAATAGCCTCTCCCAATTGAGTGAGAATTTGCATTGATAAATGTGTGATCAACCATCATCTTACTGTCATGTTAGTACAATGGTGGTTTTAAAGGGGAATTGCACTCAAACAATGTCAATGTGTTATTTACCATTAAGATACTAAGACAAAAATGTCCCAAGAGTTTATACACGGCTGAAAAGAAAATGAGTGAATGAAATGAGTGAAATACCCCTTTTAATACAATGTGAACGAGTTAAACTGAAGGTATACCAAAAAGGTATAGAGAACCGACCTGAGTAGCAGGGTCACATTCAGGAAATTGCTGGCCTGAAATGTGACTGTGAAAAAGGAGTGAAAATGCATTTCATCCAGTATTTGTGAGGATGTATGTATTTTGTACCATAGAGGAATAGTTTACCCAAAAATAAAAATTCTGACATCATTTACTCACCCTCATGAACAGTTTTCAGTGTCCAACCTTCTGATTTACATACAAACACACATGTATGTACACTGCCACAAAAGTCTCCAAAAAGGCAATATAAAGTAGTTCCCTATTGTCCATACCATGCTCCATATTGTCATGTCATTCACTCTTGTGTTTAGGTTTTATGAGAAAAGGTCTCATGTCAAAAGCCAATGTTTGCTGTGTCAGCTTGACCACAAATGAGATTTGATAGCTATGGCAAAAAGGGAATAAATGCCTATTCACATCAAGGACTAACTATAATGTTAAAAACATAGTTTCGCTAGTTCCGGAAAGATGTTTTCCATTCATTTTTCCCATAGGCGCTTCAAAAAAGTTTAACTGTTATAAGCCATGAACCAAGCCAACCAGCTATGAGGTAAATCATAACATTACAAACTTTGATTTGAAGCAAAAAAAAGTTTGAAAATCAGACAAAATGACAAAGACTGTACTAAACTGCTTTAGTGAGGGAAAGAACTACAATCCCATGAAGCAATGTGAACTAATGAAAACTTTAAATATAAAATATAAAACCATTCATTTAAAAATGTTGATTATATGAGTGTGTATTTTATTGCAAAATATGCATGCAGTTACAAGCATTTAAGTATTTTGAGAGTGTATGGAGAATAAATTGATTAAGTTATTCGCAATGCTTCATGGGAGTGGGTGGAGCTAACAAGATCTTTTGACGCATTTTGCTTATAGAGTGCCCCAGGGATGACACGTTTTTGTAGGCCAACCCGGAAGTTAGCGGCGCACGGGTTCCCTTGGTTGAAAGCCTATGCATTTTTCCCATAGACTTTTGGAAAATCGCAGAAAATAAGCTCTGTGTTTAACAAAGGGTTATGACACTTACACGTTTTGTCTATCAAGATAATCTTTACAAGTTAACACAACATTTATAGATTTTGAAGGCTAAATAAAGTCGTCAGATATAAAAGGCTAACAGTAGGCTATAAACGGACTACAGCACACCATGGTCACGGATCAACGTCACCACCACCAAGCTTCCTCAAACTGTAATTAAAAAACAACTTTATTTAAAAACATGCTCGCTGATTATGATCTGTGCTGTGTATAAATACTCCACTTTTTCATGAGAAATGCTGTCCAAATGTCCCGTTTTTAATGATGACGTCTAAAGTCCCTGCCAAAGGAAGTAGTCCCTTTTAGCAATTTGTTAGCAACCGCCGATTTTAAGACACAGTAAAAGTTTAGAAAATCACAAGTGGGTTATAACTGGTGTGTTTTATGTCATAGATCAAAACGTGAAAGTATTTAGAGGCTTTGTTAACCACAGACCTTATTTCAGGCGATTTAGCAAAAACCCATTCAAAAACCCATAGACTTGACGGCGTTGGAACCGGAAGTCCTAAAATGCTAACTCGCTTCCGGATTTTGCCTACAAAAATGCGTCATCCCTGAGGCACTCTATTTCGACTCTGGTGAAATTTTCTACACAGCATCATGGGTAATGTAGTTTTTCACCACAAATTCTGCTGTTAAAAGGCAGGAACACACCAAGCCGACGGTCGGCCGTCAGGCAGTTTTTGTACATCGGGCGACTAAGTTTTCTCAGTGTGTTCTGCACCGTCGGCTGAACGTTGGTCCTCGTTTTTCCGGCCGATTCGACATGTTGAATCGGCGCCAGAGCTCGTCGGGCCATCTGATCATTCTGATTGCTGTTCAGCTACTGCCACCTGCTGGTACAGGAAGGCATCTTGCGCAGGTGCAGAACGGACGTGCTACTTGGCTGTCGAGCGTCGGTTTGGTATGTCAGGGCAACTTTGGACACAGACGCTGCTGACATGAGCCAACCCCGCAGTCTGCTTTCATCTCCACTAGTTCGTCGGCGTCGGCTTGGTGTGTTCCTGCCTAAACACGATTATTTTAAAACTAAATTGAAATAATGTGGTCCAACAGCTTTAACCACCTCGCAGCTCACAGTAGGGCTGTCTTTAAAGGTTTATAAGCTATCGTTAAAAATCCATTTTCCCTATGGAGAAACTAAATGGAGTTTTCACTTCTGGAACCCAACCGTTGACTGTTGCATATAGTTATCATTATAGTTATCGCTTTTGGTGTCATAGTTGGGCCTTAACTGGATTCAGAAGACTTAGAATATAGTGTATGACAACTATGATACTACTTTTACTGTGTTGTTATATCATTTTTGGCTTTTGGCAGTATAAATGACCATATACTTTGATGATATAGAGAACAGAAGCTTGAACATTCTTTAAAAGTTCTCCAGCTATGTTCTATCCATGTTTGGATGGATTGGCATTGGAGTTAGTTAAAGATGACAGAATTATTATTATGGGACTGACTATTCCTTTAAATATTATTATTAATGAGACATTTCAGAAAATAACTTAGCCATACTCCAAGAATGATGTTGGGTTTAGAGTAAGGTGATCCAGTGCTTTCCACACACGTGAGTCTGTCTGTTCCAAAGTTCCTGTTTATACGATTCTTTATAGTCTTGAGTAGATCCAATATATATTTTACATGTAATTCATAAACTCTATAATCCGTGTTGCAGATTATAAACTCTATAATCGACAATATCCGTACTCTCTCTGTATTTTCTTTCTCTGAATGGACATATAAAACTCTAATAAACTGTGGCTAAATATATTGGTAACAAAAGAAAATAAGATACAAACCACAAAGCAAACAACAATGCTGAAGATCCGTAAAACTGGATTACATTCGTGATACTTTTATAACCAAAAGATAAATTAAGAGCAGAGATGCAGGTGTACCTTTAACCGGTTACATGGTTCATCAGTACTTTCACCGGTACGGTGTTGTGTTGGGAACGTTTGAACAGTCAGCAGCCCATGGTTTAACTGAGGTGGATCTGACAAGGGCTCCGTTCCAAATCTCTGTTTTGGGCATCTCCACCATCTCCAAGCTGCTCAGTGAGAATAATCTGCATGGGTAATATACGCTGGAGCAAAACAATGCCATTTGGACTCTTAAATTGATCATTAATGGGGGGATCTGGAGATGGAAGCCCGTAGAGAGTTGGCACAGAGCCCCGACTAAAGGCAGGGCTCAGCATGAGGTCAAAGCTGAGGTGGGTGAAGGGGTTGGAGGTATCAAAACAGACTGATGGGAAGCACAGCCCCAACTGGGAGCGAGTCCTTCCACGGCATTTAGCTGCCACTGCTGAGCATGCCCAGTAGCTTACTTGGGTCCATGCCCTGCTGGTGGGCCATCTTCTGTACGTCAAAGCCCATGTGCATGAGGAACTGGATAACGTTCATCTCCTGTCCCGTCGACTGATCTCGGATTGTTGGGCACGTCGGGTTGCAGTGAGGCCATGGACAGCTGTCGATCAAGTGCACGGGACAGCCTTTGGGAGGGGATTTATTACTTCTGCTGTTTTCCTGTAGACTGCGATCCCAGCAGTGGAGCGCTCTGGGTAAAGACGTGCCCTTGACTTGAACGTCAGTCCAGTAACTACAACAAACACAAGAGGGCAGAGCAACTCAATGAGTGTCTCGCTCATCTCACTAGTCCATCATGGGAAAAATAGCACTTTCTATCGTATATGATTATTTATAACTTTATATAAATAACTTGAAAAGTGGTACAAATCTACTCCTGATCTACAAGTAGAAATGCACAAAATCAAAAAGTTGACTTACTTTCTTGTTATGAATTCATGTGAAAGGCAGGCTGGAGCAAACATGGCACTGGAGGTGAAAAGCAGATCATCAGAAACGGCAAAAAAGTATTCACATCAAATGAGCATTCAAGCTATCTTCACAATGAATCTCTTAAGTGCCAAGTCATACTTACGGGACATCCTTCAGAGTGTTCCTCAGCTCCGTCCCCAGGTTCTGAATATAACGCCACTGACCCTCCTGAACCGGCTGACCCGTCAGATGAATGTTGTCCACCGTTAGCTGGGCTTCGTCAAACAGCCACTGTACTACAAACACAGGGCCTGTGATAAAGAAACATCACACTTGGTTAAAAAAAAAAAAAGCAACCAGATTCAATAGTGTATGTAAAGAACTACGTGGATGGTGCCTGTACTCACGTTTAATGGTAGGATAAACTTTATATCCAAAGAAGCAGTTCCATTCTTTTCCTTCATAAGCCTGTCGGCATCGCTCAGGTACAACGCCGCCCCAGTATCTGTCGACAAGAAGTTCATGACATTCCTAAATGTCTAATTCACTGTGAAATTCACATGAGGAAAAAGGTAAACATGGAATGCTATTTGCATTTGAAAGACTCTAGGCCTCTTCACATCGAATATTAGGTTCGATGAACATTATAATTTGAATGACGGCTGAAAATCAGACCGAATTTTCATGTGGAACATTTCTGTTGGTGTGAACAGGACTCTAGTTAGGTCACCTCTCACAAGAAGCATAAAAAATATATATATTTAATTTCAGATATTTAAAGTGAGGTGGTCACAATGCCACCATATATTACCTATTTAATGAAACACTGAAAGCAGAAAGTGCATTGCTCATTCCTGGGAATACAAGCTTGTTAGCGACTATAACAGCCTCTGAATAAAATAGCCGACGTGAAAAGTACAGGAGAAAATGTCCTGCTATTTGGAGGTAAGTGTGGATTGTAGCCTACCGGTTATTTCCCGTATCTGATCATTAAATTATTCTATCCATTCTGTAAACTGAAGATAAATTGTTTGGTGCCATCTGACTTTATCTCTTGTATATTCTGTTAACAGATGCTGTTCTTCATGAGTTTCTGCAGACAACTGCCTCTGATATGGAAGCGATGCAAATGTAATAATGAGCAGATCGTTCAGAAAATGTAATATAATGTGTAATTTGTATTTGTACAACAGTATTGGTTTTGGTCCAGTATTTTTTTTTTTTTTTTATCATTCAGTGTTCTTTTAATGAAAATATGGTATGTTATCTTGTTTAGTTTTGCTGAACTCATGTGAAGTTTAAATAAGAACTGCTGAACTTAAGGAAATATGTCTCTTCATAAGGGATGTTGTTACATTTTATTTATTTATTTATGCATTTAACATTGGGGAAAAGTCCCCCAAGCAATGAATTAAAATGTAGTTAAATGTTAGCACATTTAAATACTGTATTTTGTAAGATTTTGTCATTTTTAAAGTATAATGTACAAAGTATAGCTATATTATAACTAAGTATATTGTTTTTTGAATATAAAGTGTGCAATTTTTTGTATTTTGAATAAGTCAAAGTTATTACTGAAAATATACCTCAAAAATAATATAGTCATGGTATATTGCTTGTGTGTTTTGAAGACACTTACAATAAATTTGAAATGTACTTAGAACACAAATAAAGTACACTTTAATATCACTAATCAAGCATGTTGTGATGTCCATCAGCTGCAGTACCCTTAAGTACCAGCAGATGGCAGCCTCGTCCCTCAATGTTTCCATAAACTCTGGGCCTTTTGCCCTGTACTCTTTATGAAGTCTTGTTTGTTTTGGTTGACATTTTCTGTTGGCAGTTCGGGGGCCTGTTTCATAAAACAAGTTTACCAAATAATCCAGGTTTATTTCAGTAAGTCTGATTTATTGTCAGTTGATTTGGTTCAAAATAATCAAACTAACTGAAATAAGCCTAGCTTATTTGGTAAACTTGTTTTATGAAACAGGCCCCTGGTGTTTCTTAATGGAGTGTATGTATGTACGGACTGATATACACTGAACAAAATTATAAATGCAACACTTTTGTTTTTGCCCCCGTTTTTCATAAGCTGAACTCAAAGATCTAAGACTTTTTCTATACACACAAAAGGCCTATTTCTCTCAAATATTGTTAAAAAAAATCTGTCTAAATCTGTGTTAGTGAGCACTTCTCCTTTGCCAAGATAATCCATCCACCTCATAGGAGTGGCATATCAAGATGCTGATTAGACAGCATGATTATTGCACAGGTGTCCGAAAACCAGTCAGTATCTGCCTGGTATGGACTAAGACCTTGGATTATAGCTATTCTTAAACTGCGTTTGGATTCTCACTCCTTCTGCTGTATGCCTTCATTCCACCTCCACCAAAACATTACATATGTAATTAGTCCCTACACAGGCATATACTTAAAGTATACTAAGTATACATAAAGTTTTTCCAATTTAGCAGATAAAAGTACACTATATATACTTAAACTTATGCTTTACTACAATTTACTTACAATTAAAATATACTTAGTACAAAATTAGTTTTTCCAAAATAGCACACTTCAAGTTAACATCATTATTAGACTTGAAGCATACTGATAATTAGTCTTTTTTAAAACTATGGAATAGTGCCACAAAGACATGAAATGTGCAAAATCTTTTTTGTAGGTGTAGGTGTAGTCGAGTCCTCTTTAGCAAATTGTATTTCTGCGAGAACAATGTGACCCACCTCTCTGAAATTCTTATTGCTCAATGGATTTCATCAACTTTTAGTCACTTGCAACACAATATCCCCATTAAAACTCTACAATGTAACTGTCCTTAAGGTTAGAGGTTTGTTTAAATCCATAAACCTTAAGCATGAGCAACAGCAAGATCAAATTTGTCTATGTTAAAGGTAGGGTAATGCTTTTCATAAACACTTTTGTTATACTGATTGAAACTCTCTTCAAATCCTGATAGCAATCAATAACAGAAGTTGTCAATATATACAGTACAGTCCAAAAGTTTGGAACCACTAAGATTTTTAATGTTTTTAAAAGAAGTTTCGTCTGCTCACCAAGGCTACATTTATTTAATTAAAAATACAGTAAAAAACAGTAATATTGTGAAATATTATTACAATTTAAAATAACTGTGTACTATTTAAATATATTTGACAAAGTAATTTATTCCTGTGATGCAAAGCTGAATTTTCAGCATCGTTACTCCAGTCTTCAGTGTCACATGATCCTTCAGAAATCATTCTAATATGCTGATCTGCTGCTCAATAAACATTTATGATTATTTTCAATGTTGAAAACAGTTGTGTACTTTTTCAGGGTTCCTTGATGAATAGAAAGTTCAAAAGAACAGCATTTATCTGAAATACAAAGCTTCTGTAGCATTATACACTACCGTTCAAAAGTTTGGGGTCAGTAAGAATTTTTATTTTTATTTTTTTGAAAAGAAATTAAAGAAATGAATACTTTTATTCAGCAATGATGCATTAAATCAATCAAAAGTGGCAGTAAAGACATTTATAATGTTACAAAAGATTAGATTTCAGATAAACACTGTTCTTTTGAACTTTCTATTCATCAAATAATCCTGAAAAAAAATATTGTACACAAATATTTTGTACAATTGTACACATTAAATGTTTCTTGAGCAGCAGATCAGCATATTAGAATGATTTCTGAAGCATCATGTGACACTGAAGACTGGAGTAACGATGCTGAAAATTCAGCTTTGCATCACAGGAATAAATTACTTTGTGAAATATATTCAAATAGAAAACAGTTATTTTAAATTGTAATAATATTTCACAATATTACTGTTTTTTTACTGTATTTTTAATTAAATAAATGTAGCCTTGGTGAGCAGACGAAAGTTCTTTTAAAAACATTAAAAATCTTCGTGGTTCCAAACTTTTAGACTGTACTGTATATATATATATATATTTATTTATTTATTTTTTTTTTATTATTATTTTTTTTTTTTTTTTTAATAAAATGTTTGTCCAATCAGTGCATATGGTCCAACAAACATAATATTCTTACTTGATTCCTCTCTTGATGACCTCGGTGGGCGCACAGTTGATAGTGTCCACACAGTCAGTGCAGCGGTACTGTTTGTTGTCCAAGAACCAGCCCGAGTCAGATAGACCCCTGACCTGGATGTTTGTGTGACCCAACTCCTCCAGGAGCTCAGATACTGGATCCACATTCAGCAAAACCCCAGTGCCACCCGCACTGTGGACAAGACGCACACATTTAGTCAACATCAGTCACAGACATCAGAATCAGAAACTATGGTCTGTAATATGGACTCACCTGCTTCCAGCTAACAGCAGTATCTTGGCATTGTCCAGACCTTTGGTGAGCAGATCCTTCACAACTTCCTTTATAATCAGTGAACCCATGAACGCATAGTGATCTGTACACAATAAACAACCAATTAATGAATGGCTAGTGCTAACTAGCTTATAATAGCTATAAAAGAGATCAGGTAGATGTCGGACTGTCATTACAAGAAAATTATAGTAGCCTACTGTACTAGAGTACAGTGATGGTATAAAGTGGTAATATATTGGCACTTTGATATACCAATCAAAGGTTTTGGGTCATTTTTTTAGATTTAAGATATTAAGGCCTGGTTTCACAGACAGGGTTTAGATTAAACCAGGATTAGGCCTTAGTTCAATTAGGACATTTAACATTCTATTTTTTCAAGTTAAAGTATTCAGGTCCAGGTTCAATGTGGTCTCACTGGCATTTGGACCCTTCTGTTTAACATAGTACTAAATATATCATCTTTCAGATATAATTTGAGTCTTACTTTGATCAGTTTTTGGTGTGGCTCCACTCCATACATCACTTGAGCAATATGGGATAAACCTGAAAAGTAGAAAACACAAAGACTTCAGGTCCAAATCTGTGCCAACATAACCATAATGAAAACGACCGTTTCATTTAAAGTGTAAAAAAAGAGTATATACATTAGTGGGATACTCACACCATGTTGGCATTCCACCAGTGTGGGTTTTCCTCTGGAAGTGAAGACAGTATTCCTGTGCCTGAAGTTAAAATAAATATATACAGAACTATGAAATAACAGTGCAAAATAACAGAAATGAAAATTGTCTTTGTATAACTGTTTTGAAATCTAGTTTATGTATGTTTATCAAGCCAAAAAACTTGGCCTGGGTGTGAACAAAGTCCCTTTAAGGCAAGTCATTCCACTTGGCGGCCATCTTTGAAACGCCTCAGCTATTTCAGTCATGCAAGTACAGCTCCTATCTCTTTGAATGGGGAAACATCAAATTCTCTAAAACTGTTCACCAAGCTTACGATTAAATGTCTAAGTGTCTAAAGTTTATCTTAAACACTCATATCATGCAAATCAAAGGCAGCTGCAGTGATGCAATTGACCCTTCGCAAAGACCCGCCCCCTTAGTTACTGTTGCTTTGTCCGACAAGCCATGGTGCTGTCACGCCACACAGAGTGAAAAATACATTGTGGAGCAAAAAGGACACTGACAACACGTCGACAGACCAGACAAAGCAGGTTACTTATGATATTAAACAAAGTCCCAGCTTTTAAACTGTGTAATTTTTTAAGAAATTCGAACAATATAAACCGTTTTGTGGCTCTTTAATGTGTCGTGACAGATTGCTGTAGCTCCTCGGCTCAAGCGGCTCGTGAACCGATCATCTCTTCATTTAGTTCATTTATAGCATAAAATAAACATGAATGAACATAAGAAGGAATGTTGTTTCAAACGCGGAAAGACGTCAGTACACACCATTTTTCAAGTTCAAGTCCACCGAGGTTAATCTTCTAACTCCTGACTGCTTTGTCGGACAAAATGGCAGATTCGGCATTATGATTGGTTAGATCGCTTGTCAATCAAACTCCCAGCGAAGGGTCAATTACATTACCAATTAGCGATTTGCTCTTTTATTTAGAAGGAGGTACTTATTGCGCGTTGCACTTTCTCCCATTCATGAGTGCACCATCTTTGTATATCAAAAGTCTGAATAAGCCTTTTAGTGATGCTATTAGCAGTCACACTTCTGTTGACAGACTATTGGAATTTCTAACCTGTCTTGGTTTGTGGCCATTTGGAGGAGCTCATGAGCCTCCTCATGGTCTCGTATCTGCTGTCACAGTTCTCTTTGTTGAAGCAGTACCAGCCACCTGCAGAGAGACGCATTTCATACACGTTCAGCATCAACAGGGATGAAATAGGGGTCTGAATTCCACAGAAGATATTCTGATGACTGAAAGCATCACACTTACCCTCCAGAAATATTAACCACCGTCTGCTTCCTTTGGACTCCTTCAGGTAGTACCTACAATAAAGCAGACTGCCATTAAACCTATACTTGCAGACTATATATGCCATCTGTTCTTATGTCAATTATTTATATATACATTCAAATAACAATTCAGTTAAAATAGTTATGAATTATACAGTTTCTCAAGATTATGGTCAGCATGTATTCTGTCAACAAAATATGATTTCTAATCCTAAAAAAGACAGCTACACTATATTGCCAAAAGTTTTGGGACGCCTGCCATTATGTGCACATGAATTTTAATGACTTCCCATTCTTAATCCTTAGGGTTTAATATGGAGTTGGCCCACCCTTTGCAGCTATAACAGCCTCAACTCTTCTGAGAATGCTTTCCACAAGGTTTAGGAGTGTGTTTATGGGAATTCATCCCAAAGGTGTTCTATCGGGTTGAGGTCAGGACTTGCTTTGTGTGCAGTCATGTTGGAACAGGAAGGGGCCATCCCCAAACTGTTCCCACAAAGTTGGGAGCATGAAATAGTCCAAAATATCTTGGTATGCTGAAGTATTAAGAGTTCCTTTCACTGGAACTAAGGGGCCAAGCCCAACCCCTGAAAATCAACCCCACACCATAATCCCCCCTCCACCAATCTTTACACTTGACACAATGCAGTCAGGCAAGTACCGTTCTCCTGGCAACCATTAAAACTCAGACTCGTCCATTGGATTGCCATGATTGGCAATCCGATGAGTGATTCGTCACCTCAGAGAACACGTCTCCACTGCACTAGAGTCCAGTGCCGGCGTGCTTTACACCACTGCATCCGACACTTTGCATTGCATTTGGTGATGTAAAGCTTGGATGCAGCTGCTCGGCCATGGAAACCCATTCCATGAAGCTCTCTACACACTGTTCTTGAGCTACACGAAGTTTGGAGGTCTGTAGCTATTGACTCTGCAGAAAGTTGGCGACTTCTGTGCACTGTGCACTTCAGCATGCGCTGACCCCGCTCTGTGATTTTACGTGGCCTACCACTTCGTGGCTGAGTTGCTGTTGTTTCCAGTTGCTTCCACTTTGTCATGATACCACTAACAATTGACCGTGGAATATTTAGTAGTGAGGAAATTTCACGAATGGACTTACTGCACAGGTGGCGACCTATCACAGTACCACGCTTGAATTCACTGAGCTCCTGAGAGCAACCCATTCTTTCACAAATGTTTGTAGAAGCAGTCTGCATGCCTAGTGCTTGATTTTATACACCTGTGGCCATGGAAGTGATTGGAACACCTGAATTCAATGATCTGGAGGGGTGTCCCAATACTTTTGGCAACATAGTGTATGTTTACATGGACAGCAGTAATCTAATTATTGACCTTGTTCTGAAGAAGACAATATTGTAATGCACAATGCAAGTGTCACAAAGAAGTCCGATTAATGAATGTGCACTTGTAGTTTAGCTCAAATTTTAAATTCTGTATTTGCAGACAATAGAGTACTTACAGAGAGCACAATGTTTCTTAATACAATATTTTTAAGTGCACATTATAATGTCAAACTACATTTTAAATCATTGTTTTAATCATCTTTTGTCATGCTTTAAAGTGCACTTATTTTGATGTGTTGAGTAACATACTAAAGCACATGTACAATACTTAAATTTAAATTAAACTGTAGTGTGTTATTAGATGTTACATTTAAAGTTAATATAAATTGCAACAAATGTGTAAATATATTCAAATACACAGCCATAAATGATTGACAGTACATTCAATAGTACACTTTAACCATTTTTCAACAGAATTATGAAATGACATATAAAATGACATATAAAGATGTAAGTTCTACTTAAAGATTTAGTTCACCCAAAAATGAAACTTCTGTCATCATTTACTCACCCTCAAGTTGTTCCAAACTTGTATAATTTTCTTTGTTCTGTTGAACACAAAGGAAGATATTTTGATGAAAGTTTGTAACCAGGCCACTTTGGGGCACTGGTTACAAACTGTTCAGTTTAACACATTCTTCAAAATATCTTCCTTTGGTTTCAACAGAACAAAGAAATTTATACAGATTTTGAACGACATGAGGGTGAGCAAATGATGACAGAATTTTTAACCCTTTAAGTCAAAAGCACTCTTAAGTAACACAAATTTAATTTAAAACTATAATAAATGTTTGTTAAATTGCAATAAATATGCAATAAAGTATCTGAAAACATTATATTACATTCATTTTGCACATAAGTGTATTCTTTTAAAGTATATTACTTCAATAATAAGTACATTTTTCTTTTTCACAAGGGATGATAATCTACCAAGAAATTGTTCAGGGCTGAAAAGCTCATCGTATCCACAAGAGGGCGTTCAGCCATTGTGTAAACTCTTTCCAGCTCAAACTTCAGTCCCTTTTTGCTTGTGTGAGAAAAGTTACAGTTGTGGCTCAGCTTGTTACTTTGAGGGGCATCAGTCTGCCATAATTAAAGACAGCTTTAATTCTCATCCAACCGATGCCACTGGTGACCACATTTTTGGCATATGGTGTACATTTCTTACTATTACCCTCCTCACCACTTCTTACACGCCAACGATTTATGTTTCATTAGGCTACATTACAGCTTATAAAGCTTAGGCTGCAAGTCTGATAGCTCTCATAAAATTAACGCGAACATTCAGTAAAGGTTTTTATAAATGCTGAAAAATTAGGATAAGCCTGATCATAAAACCTTTTCAGTAGTATGACCTGTGGAATCCATCCATGTGTAACAGCCTATCACACGACACACAGGAGAACTTCTCTACAAGCAACTACTGCAGATCTGAAAGAGAACGTGGGCCAATGCCAAAAACATCACAGCTTCTGTGCATTAGAGAGGATCAGCATGGAGTTTATGCCAGCGCTGATTCTTGTTTAGCAAAGCAAGCTAATATATAAGAACTGCACTTATAATGTGATTCTTAACTGGGAACATTGGGATTTTGCAAGAAGTCAAGTACAGATGATCAATTAATGCATGTTTGTTACTAAATAGACATATTCCATTATTTTAGTTTTCTGTGTCATCATTTAACTATTAAGATCTTATGCAGAGATTCTTTGTTTATGTACCATAAATAGTGTTAATTACAAACGATGGCAAATATGAAAACACATTTTTCTGTGTATATTCTTTAACTCCAAAACACTGTGATGTGCATATATGTGACATGCATAAAATATGTTCAAAATGCTTTAGATAAACAGTTTTTGAATGTAACAATTATTTCTGATTCAGCAGATCTGCATGAATATAAGGCATATTGAAGTTTTATATGAAAATGATGCTCTAGAATAGTTTGTTCACTGTATAGAAGGAGTCAAAAAGATTAATGAGCTTTTTTCGCAAGATAGATTTACAAGATGCATTGATATCACTGTTGTTGCTCCCATAGATTTTTTTGCATTGTCAACATCAGCCTACACACTATATTGTCGCAAGGAAAGAGTACTACTTACACACAGCTGGATCACATTTTCTACTTCTGTACATCTGTCCCCACTTTTACATTCTACAAGAGCCGAAATTTTTAACTTCAGTGGTTAAAATTTAAATTTGAAACAGCAGAGGCTCAGGTATGTCATGTAATGATGTGACTGGTGTCTAAAAAATTATTCATATTATAAAAAATGCAGTCATTTTGTAGTCTCTAAACCCTCAATATCACAAAACATGACAATAATCAAGCATATGCTCTTACTAGCTTTCATTAGAATTCCATTATATATCCTAATTGGGCAATTTAGCCAATTAGCTTGTGAGTTTCAGTCAGCAGGTATATCAGAGCGGGGATGCATTCAACAACAACAACAACAAAACACTCTTCAGTTCAATACTTGGGGGTTGATGTGGGAATGTGAACTGGTCAATGAAAACCCATAATGATTGGCAATTACTCTGGGGACGATGTGCCCCTCGTGGTGCTTTGGGACATGTTCTGATGTTTGCAGAAACACAGACAGCTTTTTCTGAGAGTATAACATAAAAAATAAAATAGATATTAATCCTGAATGATCAGCAGTGGCAGGTGCACAAAAACCAGTTGGAGGGATGCCATTGAAATTGGGCATTTTATGTGCTTGTCATGTCTACCTCATTTGCACATCAACTCACATGCAGATATTGTACAGCACTGCCACTGTAAATACTGCAAACTCAACCTATAGATCACATTTGAATTCATATTTCCCTCTTACTATCCTCAAGCCCTGCCCACCTGTCACTGTATTACTATTTATTCTAAGTGATTATCTCACTTCTCAACCTCAACTTGCTCTGACAACACCTTACATTTGTATTATTGGATTAGTATTAACATTAATGCTTTAATAGCTGATTTGCCTAACATGAAACTGTCAGGTCACTGATAAATGGATGTACTGGAGAATGCACTCTCATAGCAATTCATTTATATCTCAGACCGGTAACACTTAAGTATAGGGACCACATATTCACTATTGACTACGACTTTTCCCTCAATAAACTCATAATTTACTGATTATTAATAGTTTGTGAGGTAGTTGTTAAGTTTAGGTATTAAGAATGTAGAAAAAGGTCATGTAGAATAATATGTGCTTAATAAGTACTAATAAATAGCCAATGTTCTAGTAATATGCAAGCTAATAAGCAACTAGTTAAAAGACCCTAAAATAAAGTGTTACCCTCAAACCATTAAAATAAACAAATTCATTTTATTTTCTGCCATTAACTTTTAAGTAAAACCAGCATAGTGCCAAAGTTAAAGCTCTTTCTTAAGCACATGGAGTTGAAACTCCAACTAAAATCAGGAAGCAATGACAGTAACAAGGTTAGAATAGAAGAAAAAAAAGGTCCCAAAAGGGTGTTTTTGAATGATATTTGGTTCCTCAAAGAACATTTCAGTGAACACTTTTCAAAAGAATGAGTTTTTAGTGATAAGAACATTTTAATACTCTAAAGAACCTCTTTTTTGTTCAATGGAAATGTTTCATGGATGTTAAATGTTCTTATTGGAACCACAGATGCCAATAAAGAACTTTTATTTTTAAGAGTGAGGATGTAATGATGTTAATGTAGACTTTGACATACCAGTGTTACTGTTAGTAGACGCATGATAATATTTATCTTCTGACAATGTAAGGAACGTATACAATCTTTCTATTATAATGTATAAATTAAGTTAAGACAGTGATTCCTCAGTTTTACTGTACAGGCTTTGACAACAATAACGGTCGAGACTATGGTGTGAGTCGGAACGCGCCTTAGATGATGCCGCACGCGCTTGTGGTGCCCAAATATTGTTTAAGTAGGCAGCCCGCTGGGTTACCTAACGTTTGTGATTGTAACCGGCTCGTTGTCTTACCCTGCTGGGGTCCCGTCGTTACAGGTGACTGATGTATTCTCCAGGAAATGTAACTTCATGTCGTAGTCGAGCTTCTGGGCCGAGCACGGGTAGAGAGACTGCGCGAGGTTCTTCACCTGAGTCATGAAATTGTCCATGTTTTCTTCCACGGCTGTGAAATCCAGTGAGAAGCTCTCGGTGGTTTCGGCGCGGTCGCGGGAATGCGCGGAGGGCAGCGCGCGCCGCGGCTGCGGGTTTCGACCTCCGCGGAATCTCCGCGCGCCAAGCGCGCCGGACTGAATCAATCCCAGCATCACAGCCCAATGAATGACACTCATCACCCGTATGCTCCTCTGCGGCCGCCTGCACTTCATCACGCTCTCCTCGAAATCCTGAGATGTTGCTGAAAATCTGCACTTAAGCAGTTACACAAAATTCAAAAGCGAACACTTACACAGGGCCAAAGTGTGTTGAACAGGTGAGCTTTCTCAGTGCAAAACTTCGAAGTCCTTAAGGCTTTTTTCTTTTAAATATTCAATATACTGCTTCCTCCACTATGAAAATTCCTCCACGGACTGTGGTGTGCTCTTCTGTTCAATACCTGTGTATTTAACCGCTCTGGGTTTTAACCCTGCTCTCTTTCCCATGAACCAATCGCTGTGGAGGGCAGTGCAACGGGGCGTGATCCAGTCACACTGATTTCTGTCCTTTTCATTTATTGAAAAAAATGCCCATAGTTTGGTCTTTTTGATCTGCGATATTTTTCTTGATGTGGTAGTTTTTATTGGCATTGAAATGTCTGTTTCGTAATCCACGCGAATTTATAGAGTGAGAATAAAACTTTTCTGACACTCTCGGCTCTCGTGCTTTGGAAAAAATATATAAACATACAACGAGAATAGCGTGAGAATCTACAAGTGGCGGTGGAACTTGCACACAATGTTTTTTTTTTTTTTTTTTTTTGTGTGTGTGTTACAATTTTATTTATAATTTATAATTTATAATTTATTAGCTTTGTTTGGGATGGGGGTTAATACAACTTAAAATATGTGTAGGTATTTTGTCACGAATTTATAGTCTTGTGAGAACAAACATAGCCTACTCCTGATTTTTTATTTTTATTTTCTTTACTTCCATAATGCGAACGAAAACTTGTCTAACTTGTGCGGGTATTTTTGTCAGTATAAGAGATTCCGCGACTTTTTTTTATCTACTGGAGTCTGTTGACTGGGCCTCTGAAGATCAAAGGAGTCAGTCATCACTCCTCCACCCTCATGAAGCCCCTTCCAGACTTTCCCTCTGCTGTATATTTGGAGTCGGAAGGAAAACCCGCACCTTACAGGAATGCTCCTTTTTCGTGGGTACTAAATTAAATGTTTCATTATTTGACGCTGGTATGGTAGTATAATTTGCTTTTTTTATCACGGTGTCAATCAAACAAATAACAAACTCACACCACAGCTCAAAGCTGCTTTATCCATCAATCGTTGCTTGTTTTAAAGACCTTTCTTTCTCCCTTTACAGTGATGTCTTCATTTACTGTGTTTCACACATCGCGTTAATGTAATGGGGTTCGCTGGATTCCTGCTTCGGCCATTAATCGGCCATTGAGCGGTGAGATAAAAGGGTGTCAAGTGGCTGGTGTTAACGCGACACTTAACTTTACACAAGCCTGTTGTTTCAGACCAGTGCTCTCACTTTTATGCATGCAGTGCCGTGGAAACGGGGGAACTCGCCCATTGGCGTCGATTCATTCCGTCACTTACCGCGAGTCTCTCTTTGTTCAGATGCTAAACACTTGAAGAATAGACCAGTCATCCTCTATTCAGACGTAGATCTACGTCTTCATGGGACCATTACACTCAAGCCCATAGGTAGGTCCATCCAATGCTTGCTCCAAAAAAGTATTTGGACACTTAAGCATAAATTTAATCCTTAACATTATATTTGACAATAAAATATCAATGATAATTTTGAAATAATAAATACAGTGTTCAAAAAAATTTTTGGACATGTGATGGTCAAAAAGATCATAGTTGATGTGATTTTCTACACCCGTGTGAACTTGAGATTCTGACTTCATACAGCCAATAAAAGTACTGCCACACCAATTAAGTGTCATTTAAAAATATATATGAATAAATATTTAAAAAAAAAAAAAACTTGCTTGCAGATGCCACAATAATACATTCTGACAAGACATTTTCATGTGTATTTTTAAGTGTCCGATTTTTATAACAGAATATGCTGTAAATTTATGCTGCCAATAGTAGTAAAACAGTAGAGCCCATTAAGCATTACATTTTAAATCATGATCATGTCATGTTTTGCTGGTTTATGTAGTAAATCCATAAAGAAAATGCACGAGGGAGGCAATATATCCAAGGAGACTTTAGTCAACAATGAGATAAACACAGGAGAAATCACTACACATTCACGTTAACGACACCAAACAATGAACAGACAGAACTCAGAACTTTAAAGGTCGTTTACACAACACTGTTTTCAACTAAAAACATAAACTTTTTATGTGTTTTGGCCGTTCATTTTTTTATGTTTTTTTTTTTTTCAAAGTTTTTGAAAATGTTGTTATCGCCTGTTAAAGGTGCAATGTGTAATATTTTCTGTCCACTAGAGGTCGCTAGAGGCTTATTCAAAACAAAGGCGTAGCTTGATGACGGCACGCGGAATCTTTGGACATGTGGTCGTTACATCACAGCCGGTGCAAACAATCGGGATAGGACTCGGGAAGAAATCATGTTCATGGATGTGATTATTAACGTTACTGTAGTATGAAGCAGAGCAGGAGCGAGTGTTGTGGGAGCTGAACGAGGCCGCTGGAGCGATTGCGCAACACACGCCTCACAAGCAGCGGAACTTTTATTATGTCACAGTCGCCGGCGCCACTTCCGCTTTTCCGGTCATGAGTATGAGGTAACATAGCTCTGTTTATGTAACGTAGGCGGGACTCAGAGTAAGATCCACATGCAAAGCTTTATTAAATGTTGAGCGTGGTCGTACAGGCATGGTCAAACGGGGCGAACAGGAACATCAGAGACAGGCAGAATCGTAGTCAGAGAACAGGCAGAGGTCAAAAGGCAGGCAGCTAACAATCACAGAACTGTAGAACCAGACAGGGATCAGCAACAGGAACCGGAACAGACAGGGAAACAGAATAACAACGCTTGGAAATGTCACACAGGGAAAACAAGACCTAGCAGTGAGGTGGTGTGTGTATGAGTCTTTTATAGTCCGTGTAATGAGCTGCAGCTGGGTGTGGTGATTAGTGATTAGTGTGAAGTGTGTGCAGGTGAGTGGCAGAGAGGATGATGGGAGATGTAGTCCGGGATGTGACAGGAACAGACGTGATCGTGACAGTTTATCACATCTGATACATTTGAGAGCGCTGAAAATGTTATAACGTTACTCTGTGCGTTCGCTCAGCGGCTGCTGTGAGACACTGTTGCACACTGCAGTAAGATAGATCGATTTTAAAATATCATATTAAAGGCTGGATGGCTTCCAAAATATGTTTTTCTCTGAGGCATGGTAAAGCATGGTACTCGCAAAAAATCAAGAAAATTACATTTAAACAATAAGACTAAACGTGTTGAGCTATATAACAGCAAATAATTTTCGGTCACAAGATGCAAAATTGCAAATTTACAAATTGTTGGAAACATTTGGGATATTGTAAGTACTCAACTGAACAAATACCTTTAAATGTTATTGTCTCTGTGTAAACAACGAAAACATGAATTTGTGAAAACAGTGAGGTCATGCGCATGTGTATTTATGTGTTCAGTCTATAGGCGCGTAATGTTTCTTTACAAAGTGACATCGCCATCTACTGGCCTGGCATGAATAATACAGCGGTTTTAGTCGTTTTGTGGATCCGTTTGAGCGGGGATCGTTTTGACAACGTTGTCATCTGCGCACGAAAAATGCAAAGGAAAAACATTTTCCATTTTTAATCTATCGTTGTCATGTAAACGTACCCTGAATACACAGGGAAGGATGATAATTACCAGAACAAGAACCAAGTAAATCCATTAGGAAACATAGTACAAACAAGGATGAGAACTGAAGCTGGAACAAGGAAAACAAAACCAAAACAGAACCTGACCATTACAGTGATAGGCTTTTTAATGTTTGTAAACTATTTAGAAACTACTGTTTAATTGCTGGTGTGTGTTTTTTAATAGCATTCTGTGCTTAAAATATTTGATGAAAATACTATATGTATGCAAAATGTAGGCTATAAACAGAGCTGAATAACTGGCCTTGCTTTTTCTGTTTATATTTGGTATATTATCTGGACCATAGAATGGAATAGAATTTTATAAATACCCAAACCAATATTTCTTTAGATATTATAGGCTAGGTTTAGGTCACATAAAAATTCAACAGAAAAGATTCTGTCATCAATTATTTTACCCTGCATGTGGTCGCAAACCTGAATGACTTTTTTTTTTTTTTTTTTTGCATAAAAATAAATAAATAAATAAGTGAAATTTCAAAAACTGTGCTGGTTGATAATTTTCCAGAATAAATTGTATGAATGGGGAATGAATCTTAAAAAAAAGCATGCAAAAGCAACATGAAACATGATGGTCTAGAAGATTACTCATTAAGTTTTCAAAAGACTAAAATCTGTTGTTATTCACTGAAAGCCTTGACTTCTGCTCTAGTTCTTCTATGTGTTTTCATGAAGTGATGACATATTGTGAAAGAATTGTTCTTAGGAGTCCGATGTTTTCAAGGAATCATTTGATCTGGTCTGAATGACTCATTCACAAATCGGACTGGACTGTTCCAGTTCTAACATTTAACTCCAGTTAATAGTGGTTTACTTGTCTATCTGTTTCATACAGAATTTTATTGTGTGGCATCAGAAGATTTGAAATCTTATAGGGGGCCTCAGCAAACTTAAAGAGGGCGCAAGATGATTTAAATTGATTTAAAATTGGACAAAAACAAAAAGTAAAAGCTAAGGCTAAAAATCAAGATATTTCTCATTTTATTTCACCCCTTCAACAACAACAACAATATTTTACCAGCTAAAAAATTTGTTTGTTTGTTTGTTTTTTGGTAAAAATCCTTATCCTTAATTTTATTAATTGAACCACAAACAACTTGAAGAAAATTCAGTATACCATCTAAACTGACTAAGTTCAAATGCATGGAAAAGCGAGAGAACACAGTCTTCAGTATTTGTTTTCCAGAAGAAGTCAGGTGGGTTTGGAATGACAGAGGGTGAGTACATCATGACACACTTTCCGTTTTTGGGTGAACTATCCTCTTAAAAATTCAGTTGTGGTGAAAGTAAAGAAAAGTGAAGATGATGTACTGCACACGTCACACAGCTCTTCATGTTGAGCTATAGCAATAGAATGAGGTGGTGGGATCTGTCTACATGAGGTCACACCAGCAGGACTGATGGTATTCATTGAGGAACTTCAAACAGATGTTTGTACAGATTAGAGCATGTGGTGGACTCAGAAGGAAAGGGTCTGTCCCTGATTGAGTCTAGTCACTTTGACCCATACACATCATCTTTGGAACTGTAGTCATTAAATCACTCACAGATGGATCTTTACTTCTGCTACACCTTCTCCGGGGGCCTGTCACACATGGTAACACGACATTGGGGATAACGTTACTGTTGTGGGAGTTACTTATCACAGGAATGAACAGATCTTTGCAGTAACTCACCACTCTACTACTCAGAGTTGCTCTATGAAGTACACCTAGATATGTGTCCAAGTGAGTCAGTCTAAGAATTATGCCACTGAAAATTACCCAGGAGCTGCAGTTGCTTCATGTTCCTCTCTAACCCCTTTTATCTGACCCTTCTCCCCTGTCAAAGTCAAAGGCTGTCTTTTATCTCCAATCAGTTACATGTGCCCTCCACAGATCCACAAGTTTCACTTTTGTTTGGCAGAGCTGCTTACATGACCATCATGCTTAGCATTCAGGTTAATTATAATCGAACATCACAAAGAGTATGAGAGAAAGAGAGTTTAGAACCCTGTTTATGTTATGTAGTATGTTTCTGGACTTAAGCCTCATTTCCACCAAAACAATTTGTCCTAGGAACTTTTTTCCCAGGAACCTTTTCCCCCCAAACCTGTTGCTGTCTGTGTTTCCATCACAGTCTAAAGTACAGTGAAGAAGAGTCTGGTGACATAGGACTGCGCACAACTTTCCAGTTTCCGCTGGATTTCGTCCTCTGCGTATAAGCTTAATTAAGCCTGAACCTCATTGTCGCTCCATCGGTCGTATTTTTTAAACTCCATTGTTGATTCGAATAGCAAACAACTCTTACTGTACGCACGTCCTGATATTGCTGAGTTAGATGCGTTCCTGGGTCAACATATTTTGTTGATCCTGGAACAACATTCTAGTCTTAACCCTATTCCTACCCCTAAACCTAACCCTACCCATAAGTTATCCCAAAAATCAGAGGGAAATGATAGATGAATAACACTAATGTAGAAGCACCAATTCATGATTTTAAGCCTAAACTTGACATAATCTGTAAACTTGTCCCTCATATCTGATTGGTTGGTTTGAATGTTGTTCCAGGAACATGTTGAACGCAACAAAATCAGGTTATGCCTTACTGCACACACCACAACAGACTTTTAAAAGGGTGGTTGGAATAAAATTCTGCATGGAGTCAACCAATCAAAATGCTGTGTGAACTCAACCAATCAGCATGTTCAGCGCCCAAGTCCCACACCTAAATTTTCGGAACTTTGAAATAGTACTACCTCACGAACAAACACGTTCTGAGGGGGAAATTTTTACCCGGAACTTCATTTAGACCCTGGTCCCTGTGGTCCAAACACGAGTAAAATCCCAAAGTCCCTAGTTTCTGGGGAAAGTTCCTGCGGTGGAAACACGGCTTTATTGTGCACTATTCATTGATGCACGTTATTCCAAATTATAATTTCAAATTAGCATTTCCATCTTCATTAGTGACTTTCCTGAGCTGTGACACAAATGGCAACAGATAGGGAAAAAATAAACACAGTCATATTTAAAACAATATAATGAAATATCTGAGATGTTATGTTGCTTGTGAAAAATTATATTTCATCAGAATACATTCTTACTCAGTGGCATCAATGGAGAAAGATATTTTCTGCCCCTATACTGGTGCACTGTCAGGACATAAATGTGCAAAAATGATACCTTTAAGAGTTCAACTGTTTGTCATTGGGGCAGTATTCTTAAAGGCACAACTTTGTACCTTGTCTACTCCTTAAAAGTTTGAATATTAGTATTATTAACTTTAATAATATGTACCCTTAATGTACCACTATGAAGGGTATGTAAGGTACAAAGATGTCCCTTTGAGGGTACTGCCCCAGTGATAAGCTCATGTTGTAACATCAGATGAACTCAGGCCCTGTTTCCACCTGGTATTAAGATCAATCTGATCAAAAGTGGATGAGGGAGACACATTCCCATTTACACTTGGTGTTTTAATCTGTCTCTGTTGTCCACTTTCAATCATTTCTGTCCTGATTTCTTTGAGGAGAGGGTCTACGGGCGGGTAAATGTGTGGGCTTTTTCAGATCTTTCAATCTAATGGATGATATAAGCTCACGGAATTTACATATGAACATGAAAGAAGATGATGAAAAAACATAGAGCAACAGCTTTTGCTTCTTCTCTGACAGCCGTAAGACCATGTCAAACGCTGTGAGTGTGTGTTAGAAATCAGGAATGGTGAGAGAACATTGTTCTTTAGGTTTTTGTCTTGAAACCAAACTTGGGTCTTCAGCTGACAGAGTTTAAATTGTGTCTGGCTAGTGCACTTCCCATAATGTTTATGCATTAAGTCAGTAGGTGGAGAGTCAGCGGTCTTTAGTGTCTGTTCGAACACATTCAACATCATGAGCATATACACTTCAAAGGCAATCCAGTCAAATGCGTTTTCGACTACCTCTGGAAGTGGTTGAAAGTGGACACCATTTACACCTGTATTTAGCGTCGTCCACTTGTGATCCGATCAACCAAAACATATCTTAATACCAGGAGTAAACAGGGCCTGAGAGACAAGGGAGAGCAGGATCCAACTGCAGACATTTATTTAATACCCCAGGGTGCCTTTAGTGCCCTACTGGGAATTGGAGATACCTCTTTTGTAAACTTACTGTTTTTTTTTTGTTTGTTAGTTTTTTTTGTATTTTGGCTACTATATAGTAGGGAAGTATGCAATTCCGGATGCAGCCAATGGCTTAAATGCATAAGGACTAATCAGGGTAACAAGACACAGAAAAGGGCTGTGTTTATCTCCACTTTTAGACATACATTTGCAAACACTCTCCCTCACCCTCAAGGGAATCCCCACTGCCATAAGTGCATTCAACATCGTCAAGTGGACAATAGAACTTTACTTGGACAGACCCTCAACCCCTCTATTTTGTAAGCACTCGTGCAGAATAAGCAATGATGTACATCGGAATGAATGAGACGGAGGGAAGTTAGCGAGGGAAGGGCATAAAAAAATGGACTTAGACGCAGCTGAGAACAATCAGTGAATCACAAAGGGGAAGGGAACAGGAACAAGACAACTCTACAAACTAAAAGTCCATATACAAAATAAGAGCACAGGGACAAAGACCTTGTTACAGTTGCACTCTTAAAAGTATAATATTTGCACATTTTTTTTTCTTTCAGCAGGGGTTAACTGTCTAATCAAGTCAAACTCTCCGCACAAATCTATTACTTTAAGCTTCTCTAACCACCTGCCACCATTCTGGTATGTAATGCCCACTTTTCACAAACTAATCAATTTCCAATGCCAAAAAAATAGAAAAAAATCCTTATTCTACTATTTTGTTTTCCAGCTGAATATCTTGTTTCATGTGGAAACATGTCAGATTACAGAAGTAAGATGAGCTGCAAATGGTGTTTCATGTTGACTTAATCACTCTTCTTCAGTTTTTCTAACCCAGTTTTATCAATCCTTACTTTTGCTTGACTCGTTTTGCTCAATTCTCATATCTCCTACGCAGCTAGTTAAAATAGCCCATCTACAATCATCAAATTCTTCTCGCTGGAACTGTTAGGTCAAGTTACATCAAAGAGATCAAGAAGGATCAAGCTCTTAAAAGGGACAGGCTCCAGCTCCCATCATCAGAAACAGGTGGAAGTCCTCATTCCTAGAACAAAGCAGAGATCACCATCTATAAAACCTTTGTAATTCACTAAGAAGTTTCTTTAACAGATTTCTTTAAAGTGACACCCAATTTCGAGGGGCGGGTTGAGTTCCAGTATAATGTCTCGGTATGGTTTCAGGGTTAAGCGTGCATGATTGCATCTTAGGGCGTTGTTGGAGTTAGAGTCACACTTGAATTTGACTCTGCATTTGATGGTGTTAATCTACAAAGAGCTTGAGTATGATAATCCATTAAGGCCTGTAGAGTCTGAATCAGTAATGTGGTATAGGACTCTAGTGAAAAATCCTGCAAACATATTTTAAAGCATCATATGTTGTAGCATAAGTATGACATAAAAGCAAACAAACATTATTCAGGTCTTTCTGGCACATTCTGTGCTACATTCATGTGTTCTGCGTGCACTCCATTGAATCAGTAAACAAACTCGACCATAAACATAAGTCATGAGGTGCCATCTAGGAAGTGGACTTCAGTAGAGAAGAAGCAGGAGACATCTGTCAAACAGGCTCTCCTTTCGTAACCATAGTGTTTCTATTGGTTGCAGATGATGCCCCACTTCATGAAGGAAGACTAACTACTTCAAGACTGTGCAGCTTTCCTTTCCCGTACCCTGGCATAGAGAGATTATGGGAGTAAAGTTGACAGCTTGTATACTAGTTCAAATGGGAGATGACTAATTTGTTTGTATGTATAATTTGTTTGTGTGGATGTGGGTATTTAGACATGGAATCACACTTGGTTGATCTATGTCTAGGGTGGATAAACAGGGAGAGGAATCTTTAAAGCAGCAGATCAAATCCTGTTTTATTTTAACCATTTGTCTGTTAGTATTAGTAATTTTTTGCAGAAGCCCCTTATTTTCTGAGATATCTAAGTAAAACCACATCAAATGTGCTCCTGTGCTGCTAGCAAAACCAGTCCTGCACTGGCTCCACACTATTTTTCAATGAAAAGTATTTTGGTTGGCCTGCACATGTGTGTATGTCTACGAAATGCTGTGGGCCCCTTCAAAATGACACAGCTGAGCCCCAAAGCGCCACACTCTTGCCCTCTCGTATAGGTGGAAATAAGAAGAGGTGTGGAAAGCAAATATTAGCTTCACATTATTTAATTGGCATTGTACTCATCTGACACTGACCAGTCGCAAGAAAGACTTTGGTCATGAATCTTTGGTCACTGAATCTGAATTGTAAAATTCTAACAAGAACGTGTTTATCAACTCAAAACATCTACTGATTTATTGCTTGGATATAATGTATTTTAAAAAGTGAAAGAGAAAAAGTGACATGAAGGACAAGTATGGTAACCCATACTCAGAATTTGTCCTCTGCATTTAACCCATCCAGTTAGTGCACACACATTAGGAGTCACAAGTAGTGAACGAACACAAACACACACACACACACACACACACAATCGGAGCAGTGGCCAGCCATTTTGCTGTGGCGCCCGGGGAGCGATTGGGGATTGCTCAAGGACATCTCAATCATTTCCTGCGGGTACTGAGACTCGAACCCGCAACCTTCGGGTTACCAGTCTGACTCTCTAACCATTAGGAAATGACTGTCCTTAAGATTTCACCTAAGAAAACATCTAATTAGTGTTTGCTAAGTCAAGCATCACAAAAGGGCAAAAAATACAAGCCATATCTAGAGACCAGACTATCAGACAGACTTGGGGATGAGCTTGTTTGACCTGTAAGCAGCCACCTTCTAAAATAAATAAATAAAGCTCAATCTGTGCTCCTAGACAGTGACCACTTCTTGTACCATGAGTTCTCTATTCTGCCTTCTGGCTCTCGCTGTAGACTACCAAAGATGAAGAATACAGGCCTGTTCACACCAAGAACGATAACTATAAAGATAACTATAACTATATTTGCATCCACAACAATGAATTATAACAACGCCTAGTCTTTTTCACCACAATTTCAAAGGAAGCGAGACAATGTTGTCGAAACTAGAGCTGGATACCTGAGGTAATTTTATTTTACACTGTTTGCTAGCCTGGCATAATGATCTCAACATTAAAGGCTGATTTATACTTCTGTGTCGAGTGTATGCCATAGCTACGGCATAGGCTCTTTGTATCATGCGTAGCATACGACGTAGCCTGATGTGCACCTCTTCAAAAACGTAACAATGCGCCAATTCTACGTGGACCGCAAGCGCTGTGATTGGTCTGCTAGAACCCCTCCCACGGGTCAAAAAACTGTCGCGGAGCAATAGGAGAACAGCAAACGTTTTCAACTTCCATAGGAATGAAAAAACACTCTGTTTCAGGGGGCACATACAGTCATACTACAACAAAAGTCGTTACCTATTTGCTGCTTCTCTGCTGTTTCTATTTGTAAGCTTCTCTGACAACGTACATGACAAGCTGCTTCTTCTTCGGCTTTTGCCTTGATACTCAACATTACCACGGACACTGCCTACTAGTGGTCTGCACGCACGTCGACGCAGAAGTATAAATGAAAACAGACGCATTGTTACATGCACCGTCTCGTCCTGCTTGTTATTGACTGTCACATGCTCCTTTGTTTTCTGTTCCCGCCACTCATCATTCACCATGGACACTGATTACACTCACAGCTGTTCATCTGTTCGCTGTTCGTTTATTTTAAATTTTTTGTAATATTGTCTTCATTTTTATTGAAATTAAATACCTCTCTGAGCTGATATGTGATGACAATAGGGAGAAGAATGGTATCAGGAAAAGGCTGACTGGAACTTGGGTTAGTGGTACTAATGGTTTGGTAGGTGGAATGCTGATTACAGTAGTAAATAGCATTTGCCAGAAAAATGATCTATTTGCTCTTAGTGTAAATAGACACTCTGTATAAGTCATATTTCCTTCTCTGTGTGAAATTTCAGAGCATCTGTCTCAATCCTACAAAATACACAGCCTTTGCATGTCTTCATAACTCTACAGCCTATTGTCCTGTGCCAGTGAGATGTCATACTCATAAATGCTGCTGGCACATATCAGGCCTTTCTAGGAGCCTGGCACCTGCTTTGATGTTGTGCTCTAGTATGATGTAGCCCAGTTTGCGCCAAACTGTGCCAGTTCCAACCAGCTCCCTGATGATGTGTCTTTCATCAAGATGACATCATTCCACAGCTTGATTACTTTCCATCCATGTTTCCAGCTCTGGGAATGTACTTTTAGGTTCCTGGAATAAGCATCTCTGCTTTTGTCTTAGTAGAACATGCACATCTGATCACTTAAATGTTACTCTTTGTTCATCAATGTTCTCATCTTGGTATGGCATCGCTCCACGAAAAGCCTCTGAGATATTTCATAAAATCATCAGTTTGGAGTCTTAGTATTATGTCCTTTCTCCTATTCTCTCTATCCTCATGTAGGAAAGAAAAATCACTAACTCTTTAATATCGCTTTTTTCATAGATGGCAATGAAATTAAAAGAAGAGCAAATGGAGACTGCTGTCTAAAGGCCATAACACACCAAGTCGACGATCAGCTGACATTGAGCCGTTGTTAAGGGTCTGTCAGCTCTGTTTTTGAGGTGTGTTCGGCACTAGTTGGACCCCGTCTGCAGCTTTTTGTTGTTGGACAGTTGGTGAGATCACTTTGATTGGTTCTTCAGTTTAGCAAACCAGTGCACGAGAAGAAAAAACAAAAGTGATGAAAGGGAGCAAATGATGAAAGAGGTCACACATAGAAGGCTGTTCAAATTTTATGTCATCTTACCTGAGCATTCCAATACATCTGGAATGAAGAAAGCGATCAACATGATTTATATTCAAAGCCGCTTTTCCACCAAAAAACCCAGAACAATTTGTCCCAGGAACTTTTTTCCTCCAGACCTGTTGCTGTCTGCATTTTTATCGTGGTCTAAAGTACCATGAAGATTAAGACCGGTGACATAAGGCTGCTCACAACTTTACAGCTCCTGTTGGATTTCGTCCATATAAGCTTAATAAAGCCTGAACCTTATTGTCCATTAGTCGTTTTTTTTAAACTCTATTGTTGATTCGAATAGCCAACAACTCTTACTGCACACACCGCAAAAGACTTTTAAAAAGAGTGGTTCAAATAAAATGCTGCATGAACTCAACCAATCAGCATGTTCAGAGCCCAAGTCCCACCCCTGAAAGTTCCTGAACTTTGAAAAAGTACTACCCCGTGAGCCGGGACATTCTGAGGGGGAATTGTTTACCCAAAACTTCATTTAGACCCTGGCTCCTGTGGTCGAAACACACCTAGTACCACCCCAATGTCCCTAATTTCTGGGCAAAGTTCCTGCAGCGGAAACATGGCTATAGTAAGCAAGTGCTGCCTCGATTACAGATTGTATATCAGCTATGCTGGTTCCGGTTTCCCTTTTTGAATGATGAAGAGTGTTGGGGAAAGTTACTTTTAAAAGTAATGAAATACAATACTGCGCTACTCCATAAAAAGTAACTAATTGCATTAGTTACTTTTTCTGGAAAGTAATGAGTTACTTTTGCATTACTTTTTCTCACATGGACTGGGCTTGTTTGTTTGTTTGTTTTTTAATAATAATAAGAACAACTAAAAAGTTACATTTTTGGCAAATTTAAAGGCCCTTTCACACCAAAGATGAAATATATAAGCCTCAGGCTGAAGGAAATGCAAATTCATGTCTGGATTCTGGATTCCAGGAGATAAGAAGAAAGTACAACACTCCTACTTCAGGAAAAAAAAAGGAACCTTGCTGGACCTTTGTTCATCTTCAGAACACAAATTAAGATATTTTTGATTAAATCTGAGAGGTATCTGACTCGTCAATAGACAGCAATATATTCAACACTTTCAAGGTCCAGAAAGGTACTAAAGACATTGTTAAAAAAGTTGATGTGACTGCAGTGGTTCAACCTTAATTTTATGAAGCGATGAGAATACTTTTTGTGCACAAAAACAAAACAAAAATAACAACTTTATTCAACAATGTCTTCTCTTCTATGTCATTTTCCTACGCTGTTTATGTTCAGCAAGCGTTGAGATGGCATTTTTAATTTGTGTTCTGAAGATGAATGAAGATCTCACGGGTGTGGAACGACATGAGTAATTAATGACATTTTGGGGTGAACTAACCTTTTAAGTAATTTTTGCTTATTAGTATTGTTGAATTGGATCATCGAAGGTTAGCATTAAATACACTGGTTAATAAAGTGAGATTAAATACATAAAGTATATTTGTGTAATTTAACATATTTGTTTAATCCAGGTTTTATTAATATTCTGAGTTTGCATTTCACTGTTTTTATTCCTCTTTGTCAATACTGAATCTGTTTTTGTGTAAGTGAGATGAGTAAATGCATGCTTCTCTCAACATGGGCACAGGGGAGGTGTCAATGAGAAAGTAACTTGTGTTACTTATTTGAAAAAAGTAATTCAGGTATTTTGTTGTAAACTTAAAAGTAATGTTTCACTTTACTAGTTACTTTATTATGAAACTTGTGTTAATTGTAATGCATTTCCCCCACAACTGATGATGAATATAGACTACCTGCAGGTATGGAGAGTTATTTCTTCTCAAGCAGACACAGAACATACATTCTTGTTGGCCATTGGCTGTAGTCTTTGTGTTCAAGCGCAACTTTTTTGTCCAGATACACCCGACACGAGCTGGCAACACAATCGGCTTTTGTCACCACTAGTTCTTTGATGTTGATTTGGTGTGTCACAGCCTTAAGTCTTTTGCTTCACAGATTTTTCTCCTGTGAAAAAAAGCCAGTAATCTAAATATACTAAATATCCTTAGTCCTCCAAGGTTTATAATGGTTGTGAATGGTAACCCACATTCTGAAGACAGAAAAAAATGCATCCATCCATAAAAAAAGTAACCCATATGGCTCCAGGGGGTTAATAAAGGGCTTTTGAAGCGAAGGGATGTGTTTTTGTAAGAAAAACATCCATATATAAAACTCAGATTGTGTTCTTCTGAAAGAAGATTTTCATATAAAGTTAGGATGGCTTGAGGGTGAGTAAACCATGGGATAATTTTCATTTTTGGGTGAACTATCCCTTTAAACTGCATTTTTTTTTTTTTTTTGCAAATATGTTCTTTCTTGAGTATTCAAATTTCTTGCAACTTTTACTATGCTTTGAATCAGAGTCCTGTTCACCTCAAACGACAGGGTTTTTAACACACACAGCTTGTTTTCAGTGAAGACATGGTATGAGTGGTTTACTTAATCACTAAGGAACTTTTCCACCAAGTTTGATGAGCAATTTACCCAGACACGAGGAAATATGTATTTCAGGTACACTTAGTGAGGGAGTGAGGAACAGTGCTCTCTTCCACCCTCATTACCCACAACTGAGGTGCCCTTGAGCAAGGCACCTAACCCCCAATCACTCCCCGGGCATCGCAGCAAAAATGGCCACCCACTGCTCCGGGTGTGTGTTCATGGTGTGTGTGTGTGTGTGCACTTGGATGGGTGAAATGCAGAGAACAAATTCCGAGTATGAGACACCATAATTGGCTATATGTCACATCACTTTCACTTTTTCACTTTCACCCACACACAAACATACATAGACACACAAAACTGCCTGAGTCAATCCACTTACATCAATTAATCCAGCTGTACTAACCTTGCTTCTGCTTCTATTCTTTCGGGCTAAAATGATATTTAGAGTGTTTTCACACTTCGGTCCTCTTTTAAAGAACCAAACACAGACCCCTTTAAGTGGACCAAGAGGTGAACCCAGTGAAAAAGGACCTAGTTCTCTTAACGTTCACACTGTCCCTGTTCCTGAAAAAGGACTCAGATCCTTTTTGGTCCACTTAAGTAGGAATGTGGTCTCAGACCTCTTTGTGTTCATACTGGCACTTTTTGGATCTAGTCCAGTTCAGTGTTTGATGGCTTGACCTATGGACTTCCAAATTTGATCCCATTCACTTACATGTATGTGCCTCACTAAACAAGAAATTTGGGTCCCATTTTATATTAAGTGGCCTTAACTACTATGTACTTACATCAAAAAATTGTAAAAAGTACAATGTACTTATTGGGTTCATATTGAATTGCAAAACACTTTTGCCGCTATTGAGGTGGGGTACGGGTAAGGTTAGGGAAAGCTTTGGTGGTATGGGTAGGTTTAAGGGTAGGGGTAGGTGTAAGGGATTGGTCAACAGTGTAATTATAAATGTAATTACAGAAATTAATTACAGATGTAATTACATGCAGGTGTTTTTAAAATATAAGTACAATGTAAAAACATGTATGTACACAATAAGTGCATTGTATCAAATGATTAATTTAAATGTAAGTATATAGTAGTTAAGGCCACTTAATATAAAGTGGGACCGAACTTTGTTTGTAAAGATTATTATTATTACTACAGACCCCCACACATGACATGCAGGAAAAAAAATGTGAAAAAAAAATTGCACTAAATCGTGCGCACAATTAAAAAATTTTTCCTGCATGTAATGTGCGGGCTCCGTATATTATTAATTATTATTTTGTAAAACGAAATTGCTACAAATGCTCTTGAATGAGCTTAAAGAGTAGGTTCACCGAAAAATTTAAAAAAAAATCTGTCATTATTTATTCACCCTCTTGTTGTTCCACACTTGTAAGACCTTCATCTTCAGAACACAAATTAAGATATTCTTGATGAAATCGGAGAGGTTTTTTTTAACACTGAGGCGTTCTGATGTAGAACCTGGTGAAAGTGCTGCAACATAAATAGCATAGCAGAATGACAGGGGAGATACGAATTTGTTGGATAAAGTTGTTTAGTTTTTGCGCACAAAAAGTATTCTCGTCGCTTTAGGTGATGTCAACTGAAAAAAAAACAAAAAAAAAACTAAATAATTTCTAATATGAAGATAATGTTTTTAAACATTATTAAAGGAGACATTTCAATTAATACAAAAAGCTTTCAAAAATACATTTTGGTGACCCAGTAGATAAAATACACTGATAAAGGTCAGAGGGACTCAAATTATACTGGTTTTGTGGAATGACTCAACTATTGTTTGGACTGTTTGCCTGTGTATGACCTTTGCCTGGTTTTGACTACGATTGTTGATTATGACAAAATCACTGTCTTTATGAGTGATTCATTGAAGCATTCAGTCAACTGATTCATTTAAAAAAAGCTGATTCATTCAGGAACAGAACATGACTACTGTGTGCTGCTTAGAGACACACAACTGTTGGTTCTGCTGTGGCTTTGTTTTTAACTTTTTTTGTTGGAGCAAATGTAAAAGTAACTGGTAATATGAACTTTGTTTATTGAAATTTTGTGTAAAAGTAATATCAAACTCTCAGTCGTATACTGTTGGTCAGCATGTCATATACAGTAATGTCTTCTGGCATTCCAAATAAATGAAAAATTCTCTCCCTTCTGTCACACACACTCTGTTCTCTGTGGTTCCTCCTCCTGCAGTAACTATCACAGCATGCCAAGCACAAAATGGGTTAAGACATGCTTTTTTGGGGATGATAATGGTGCAAATACAATAAATTGACTATGCAAACCTTAGTAAATCACATTGCTTGATTCATTTAAATACTGCCCTCCCATAAATTTTGTGTCTGAAAGTGAAACTCCTACAAATGCATATGCAATAAGTTCAGGTGTAAAATTAACTCCACACCTTTGTCACGGATATGTTTAGTTTCAATGTGTTTTAGTTTGGTTCTGTTCCTGTTTGCCTGTGTTCCCTTTGCTTGTTTGTTTCCATGGTTTCTGATCACTTACGCACCTGTTTCGGTTCCTATTCGTCATGCACTTATTACAGCCACCACCTCATGACAGCCTTTTTATCACTAATTTTTCACTGCACAAATCCTGTAAATCCTGACAGTAGTCTTTTTTAGGGCTTGGAAAACACTGAATTGCATTGTGTTTAACCCTCAACCGCATAGTGTTGCCATATGGCAACGTACACTGTGTTCATTTCCTTGCCACTGTCTCTTTAAGAGAACATTCTCGTTTTTTTTGTTGGTAAGAGAAGACCTTAGTTTAGCCAAGTCACATGACATGCCATTTTTTTTCTGTGGCGCGATTTCTGACAGACTGCCGTCTCTTGTCGGTAGTTGCTGAAAGCAAACTAAAATGTCAGTAACAAACAAGGACCCGCCCATGTCACATTCACAAAAAAATTGTTAACATCGTCTCAGGTAAATTATGATAACATATTCACCACTCAAAAAAGTTTTTATGAAATTATTTTTTGGTAAATCGATAAAATGTCTGTGTTGCCAAGTGGCAACACTGCGCAATAATGGAATGACATTATAATAATAGGTTAGCTAGCTAGCAAAGGCCAGCTGCAGTCTGTTAAGCTATAACAATAAAAACATTAATGCTAGTGATATAATGTTGATTAGTCGTATGTTAAGGACTGCCATGGCATTTATATTATGGATTAAATCAACATCAGAGACCTGCCACCACAGCCAGTACTACTAGACCAGACCAACCACTGGTCTACCATGGTGTCTCAAAAAGGCAGGTGCAAGTGGATGTAAGTGTATTGTTAGGGTGAAGTGCACCAAATGTGATGTGTACATGTGTCTCACCTCTGAAAAACAAATGCTTTTTGAAGTTTCGTACAGAAAAAAGGTGAAGTTTCAAGGATTATGGGGGGTTCATGTTCATATCCTTCCTCTCATAAGATTGTGTAATGTTGAATTTTCATGAACTGCAATGTTTTTGGTTTTATGTCAATGTTTTATGATACATGATGAACAGTATTAGATTTGTTTTTAACTGTCTACATTTGCAATTTAAATAATATTCACGAAAAACTTAATGAAATTCAAAGAATATAAAGCATTATTCAGCAAAAGAGAATGGATTAAATAAAAGCACAAGATGTTGGAAAATAAGTATAAGGTGTTGTTTATATTTACTGCTAAAGCTTATAATAGCACCAATTGATTCAATACAAACAACTTTTCTGAGAAAAAAAATTAACTATATACACTTATTCTAAGTTATTTCCACTACTGTACGTTGTTGCCATATGGCAACATATCATAAAGTACCTTAAAATAATATTTTTTTCCAAAGTTTTTTTTAAAGCACTTCAAGTTAAGCCATTCTAAAAAAAGACAAATTTTCTATAGATTTATCATAATGCGTGCGGTAGAGGGTTAAATTATTTATATCACTGCATTACATTTTATTATTTTGTGTGTTCAACCACTTGGTTTTTAGTTAATTATTGTTGATCCTGCACACGTTCATATTTGTTCTCTAGGTCTGGGGTGCGTTTCCCGAAACCATCGTTAGTTAACTATGGTTGTAAGTCCCATTGAACTCTATTGGTAACGACAGAACTTGCGACCATAGTTCGCTTTGGGAAATGCACCACTGGTTAGGCTTAGCTTTTGTATTAGTACTGAATTTTAAACTGCATATAAATATCATGTAAATTGACATTGAAAATTTGTGATTTAAACCTGTAAAGGAATTTTAAGGTTTTTGAAAGCAAAGTCATGTGATACTATGATGAAGAAACATTAAGATTTTGCATTATTTGCAGGTCACTTGGTTCTGCCAGGTCCTGAATCTGCATTTGTCTATTTGCTTAAATTATTATGATGACAATAATATAATTTGTAACAGAACAAACAGAAAAAAATAGTATAATAGAAAAAAAAATGCAAGATTGAAACAAATTCAATAGCTTTTCACTTTTGAACATATTATTTAAAATATGACCCTGCAACACGTATTAGGTTTATGTAATATGCTGACTGACAGGACAAAAAAATCAACCTTTCTGTTTGTTAGAAATGTAATCAGAACATGCTTTGGTGCAAAAGGTTTCTCAGCTATTTTCCCACAGGCTATGTGCACATCAGGCAGGTATAAAAGAAGTCAAACTGTAACCAGACATGAAAGCACAGCCTTCTCTCAGTCCTACATCTGAAACCAGATGAAGGATCTTCCTGGCCCTGAAATCATTACACCTTCAAAGGTAATTAACACATGGCTTTTGTTTTGTCCCGATGAGCCCCAGATTGTGAAGATACAGCTGTTCTCAGAAGCGAACGACAGAGACAAAGAACAAGGTGTGCTGAGACGGGCTTTCATGTCAGCAGCAGGAGCTTGACCTTTGCCCCGTCCCTGACCTCAAATCTATACTGTCAACGCATTTCTATGAGCAGAAAGCAAAAAATGAACATGTGGAGTAGGGCCACGCCTGCTGGACTGCTAAAATGTTGATGAGAGAAGCCACCTGGTAAAACCCGACTTTTAAAGACGACGTTACGTTTTCTCATAGCATTTTAACATACAGAAGCAAAGCACAGGAACACTGCAAGTAAAAAGTAAGTGAGAAATGTGAGAAGTGAGAAATATCATCAGATTTTATTACTGAATCGTCTTCTCTGAGCATATTGTCATGATATTATCAGGACAGATGACAGTCTAGGAGACCAAATTTTACATGGATTAAAGTAAAACAAGGGTAAGTGAATATCAGGTCAGTATTTCTTTAAATTTTTTTTTTTTACCACTTTTGCATTGACTATTTTAACAATGTCTCAAAAGGTGCAATGGCATTGCTGCCTATGTGTGCTTCAGAAACCCATGGACTTCATCAAAAATATCTTAATTTGTGTCCTGAAGATAAACAAAGGTCTTACGGGTTTGGGACGACATGAGGGTGAGTAATTAATGGAAGAAATTTCATTTTTGGGTGAACTAACCCTTTAAGATCCCTCAGTATTTAAAAACAAACGTATTATGACTACTGTTCATTATTCATATTTCATATCTAATTAATTTTTCCACAGAGCCATGCATATCTTTTAGATCTATACACTTAATAAAGGTGAAATAAAGGTGAATAGTAAATCATGGTAAGTTGTACATCATTGACAAAGACTGGGCTGAAACTGTGGACTTGTCTGGCTTGTATGGATACAGAAACCACTATTACTTAAAATAGAATCAAACTTATTTTAAAACTTTGATTTAGTTTTCTTGTGTGATATCATTATCCTGAAATTCCCTTTCTTTCAATCCTGCCCTTTAAATATATTAAACATGTCGGCTAAATGTCAAATGTATCACAGAAACACTGACTCTGAATTAAAATGTGTTTGAAATAACTTAAATACTTGAGCAATGTAATTTATACAGATAAGTAGAAAGTCTGATATTAATATTGATTAAAAGTTCATTTTAGTACTTTTAGGAGTACATAAAAATGACCTCAAAGCTATATAAACTAAAAGAAATAAAATCTCAGTTTTGATTTAACATGGTCTTTGTAGATGTCAAATGAGTATCTATGTGTATCTATTTATCTTTAGCCTCCACATATTCATAATGCATCAGTCATCTAGAAAACTGTTTAAGATGTTTAACAGCTCTCATTTAGACCTAGTGGAAAAACGAGTTAGTGAACATTTAATTTTCACCTGTTGATAAAGCATGTTCCTTTCAACAGACACGTATTTCATATTTTTGTAAAAATATGCTTCACGATATTGTAGATGGAGCTATTGTCTTGCAAGTGCACCCGACCTGCAAACTGACCAATACAACTGATGGAACGGTGCGCTCGAATGCAAGCTTAGTGACGACACACACACACACACACACACACACACTGAACTCTCGAGCAGGCGTTCGGTTCTCGGGGTCAGTGGCCTGTCTCAGAAGAGTGTTTGATGGTGGCGTTTTATTGTTCCATAAGGTCAAGTTCTTCAAAGCTTTCCGTCAGCTCTCCACGGGGAGCGGGAGCTGCAGCTGTCAGCACACACTCTGCTTTTGTTTTTATATGAGAAGAGAAACAGGTCAAAGCCTCTCTCTCTCAAAAAAAAAAAAAACGGTTTTATCGGGCTTAGGCACAAAGTGAAAGATGTAATATTGTTTTTCTCAGTTTCGTATTCTGTTTGAACTGAAAAATAGGAAGTTTGTGCAATTCCCTATGATTTAGGCTTTTACCTTTTCTCTGGTTTAGAACAGTCCCAGAATGTTGTTTGTGAATCTGGAAACATAATCAATGCTAGTATGTAAACTTAGATGCAAAAGCCTGGCCAATATATTGCAAGCATGGAGTGCCGTTGCACCTACCTAATATAACTTTTTGCTTTACTGCAATAGGAACAAACATTAATACTCAAACGGGATGGATGCCAAATGCCTTCAAATGTCTGTGTCTTTAAATCCTATACTAGCATTAAACATGTCAACATTTTAACTTTAAATTCATTAGCAAGATTCTCTTAAAATTGTGTTAAGCCATGAATTGAGCTCTGACACAATGCAACAATGAGTACAGCATACAAGAGCTTTCATTACATATAGACAATAAAATCCAAGAAGCATCAGTGCTTTGATTGTGTTGCTTAAGCAAACAAAATCCCAACCCAGGTTCATTGGAACTGGGTGAGTAGCACTAAAAGGTTAAATTACTATCACAGGGATGTCCAATCCTGCTCCTGGAAAGCTGCCTTCCAGCAGAGTTTGGCTCCAACTCACCTGCTCACTTGATTATCTGGTTCATTAGGTGTGGGCTGGAGCTAAACTCTGCTGGAAGGTGGCTTTCCAGGAACAGCATTCGACACCTCTGCTCTATCATGTAAGAAATTAACGTACCTACACTAAAAACTTGTCTAAACCTAACCAATAGTGTGAACAGAAATGTGAGACTACCTCTATGAGTCTTTGGCTATGTTCACACTGTCAGTCCAAATCTGATTATTTGTGTATCTGATTGGAATATGATCTAAAATTATTGACTGTCCACATTGTGCATCGTAACTGTTCAGAT